>CALNXK010000036.1:572500-805000 GCA_942486035.1 Porites lobata
ATTTCAAAGTCGGGTTTTCTGTTAGTGTTTTGTAGGCATTTTGCTTTCGCCATGTTTTTGAATAAGTACAAATTTTGTTCTTCAACGTTGGGAGACTTGACTTAATCCTGATTACTAGGCGTAGAGCGCGTGCCCTGGCTGAATGGGCTTCTAGCCAGGAAAATTTGGGTTTGTCTCCGAGTTCTAATGAGTGGCCTGCCCCTCCTCCACCCGTTCCTCAGTCTAGAGAATCATTGTTTCACTCGTTTTTAAGGTCAGTTAGGTCTAATAGGGCCGAGGCTCAAGATCAAGCGTTAAGTGCAATTCCAACTCCTAGTGACGATTCCTCTATATCTTGGTGCTCTAGCAATCAGAGCGTAAATTCGCAAGAGGGGGTAATTTACGAAGACGTAGTGCCGAGTGAAATGAACGCTAGTCGCGATAATATGTGTTGATTTAAATGAGCGCATTAGCGTTTCATCTTCGGATAGTGAGTTTAGTGCTTTGGAGTCAACATTATGAAACATAAAGCAAAATGACGAAGTGAAAATCAAAACATTGAAAACAAAAACGGAAAAGTAAAAAATGAAAACCGAAACGTAAAAAATAAAAACCGAAAAGTGAAAAATAAAAACGAAGTCGCTACGTGGCCCCCCTGGGCTTCCGTAGTTTTAGTAAGGCATCTCGCTATGAGCCACATAGTTTAAGAGACTGAAAGGTCATTTTTTCTGTGCTTTTAAATGCTGTTCATTTCGTTACAAGATCTGTCGCTTTTGCCAAGAGCAACTTTTCGTGTGTTGCCAGCGATTAATTCCTCCGTTTTAAGCCCTAACTAGCAACTTTCAACTGCTTATTATTGACCTTAAGGGTCAAATTGTTAAAACGCAATGGAAATTTCTGGAGGTACCTTTTATCAAATCCAGAGAGATGTTGAAAATGTATTACACAAATCCAAATTATTATGACTTTTGAACTCGTGAAATGCCACCTGAGACCTCCAAGTAGCTGGCTATCTTTACTTGAGAGTAGTATAGGGCGCACCGGTTCGGCCGTTTTTTTGCGCAGGAATTTCATTAGCGTGCGCAGGAATACATTAACTAGGTGACGTCATAGGCTATTGTCTTGATCTCATGAATAAAATGCTGTGGTATCTCATTAACTTGCGCTGGAATCTCATTAAGTATATCCAGTTTGAAGGGGTTTATCAATGATGTCATGTTCTATTTTTATCTTGTGGCGGTCATGGTTGGTATAACCGGTTTGACAGGTTTTAGTTATTTTCGGAAGATGATGTCATATGTATTCCGGGGTACTATGATGTTATAGTTGTTTTGATTGGTTGACCGGAATTAGAAAGATGCTCAATGGCTGTCTCGTTTGACGAAGCAATCTGGTTGGTTGCCGTATTTTTATTGTTTGAACGGTATAAAAGCCTGCTCACTGCCAAGCGCATCGTTCACGCATTGTGACTAAGTTGAGTGCGAGTAGTCATGGCTTTCAACCAGTTCACCACTTTGGAAGAGTTTGAAAATTTCATCTGGCACAACGAGATACCAAGCGATCAGATTTCTGAAGCGGTGGATCGAATGATGACCTTAACATTTCCAGAAGAGGTGCGTTATTAACGTTTGAATGTCATTCAAGGCTAGATTCTTTTGGTAACACGTAGTTTCATTCTAGGTCCAGCCTTCCCATACACCTTTGCAAGATTCCAATATTCCTGCTGAAGTGTTGCAGCCATGGAATGATTGGGAGAAAGAGTTTAAAACGGTAAGTGTTCCGTAAAGTTTGTCCTTGTTGACACGTAAAAACGTAGTTTAAGTACTCTGAGTCTTATCACATCTATCTTCTCAGCCTTCTCCGAACCAAGTACAGGGTGGAGCTGGGAGAAAACGATCCTCGCAGGTAGGTGTTTTCGTAATTACTTTACTCACTTTTCTTATTTAAACACATAGTTTGTCAGGCATTTATACGATTTACGTTTATTTTATAGGATGATGTAGACATACCTCCTCCCGCTAAAAAGACGCGACATGAATGTCCCACTTGCAAAAACGTATTCACTCGAGCAGATAATTTAAAACAACATCAACAGATACACATCAACGAGAAACAGCACGACTGTCCTGAGTGTGACAAGAAATTCAGACGAAAATCGGATTTATTACGGCACGAAAAACAAGTTCACGAGCGCCGAGCAGGTCAACGGGAATACAAATGTACTACCTGTGGAGACGTATTCCACAATATGGCACCATTCCAAGCACATCAAAAGACGGCTCATACCAAACCCTCTTTAAGTAAGAAACGTCCAAGGAACGAGGAAACAGGTAGGAAGCAGTGAACTTTTCTGTTGTATTTCAGTAAGATAAAATTATATTTTGTGTCAAGGATTAGTCGTAGGTAACTTTTTAATTGCTTCTTGCAACACAGTAGAGGCTATGGCATGTTTGAACATGTCTTTTGTTTGAAAGCTGTACCGTATGCAAATTTGAGGTGAAGGCAGTGGAGTGGAACAATTGGATTAGTGGTATGCAAATTTTAGCTGTGGGATGTTAAAACAATAGAGGCTAGAGTATGTTCGAACAAGTCTTTGGTTTGCCTTTGTACAGAGGCTTAGTACAACATATTTTAGACATGATGGGACAAAACTTTTGTTCAGAGAGTTAATCCTACACAAATGTTAGGTAAAAGCAATGAAGTGGAAAAAAATTGGATTAGTCGTATGCTAATTTGAGTATGTTAAACAATACATTGTATAAACAGCTCCTTTGTGTTTCTGGATACCTAATTTGGATTTAGGAATTGACATTGCAATTTTTATTTCCCATTTAGAGCCAAAACCCAAGAAAATGAAGCCCAAGTTCTAGTTGGCAGCAAGAGCCAAAATCTATCACTGATCTACCTGAAGCACAACAAAGTGTCTTTCCCGAATACCGCAACCACTGGCATCAAATACGCACTCGTTTTAGCCGCAAAAATCGCCTTTTGGTCTGGTACAATTACCGCCTGCCCTCTCTCCAACCTCAAGAGGTTATACAGTACCTTCACGAGATCTTTACTGACCAGTCCACGGTGTTTACGCTCAATGTGTCTTTTGGTTTCATTCTACGCAACAACGAGACTGCAGCACTTCAATATTATTATGCCTCAAGTCCGTGAAGCATTGTTAAACCTTGACGTTTTGGAATGGGTACGCCAGCGACGCCCCAACTCCAAATGGGTGGTACAACAGGTGACCAATGTAACCTTTTTCGTCACCAAGCTACAAGGTCATCCTATAGGGAGAGGTACTTACTTGCCTTCCTATCTGGCCGAGAACCATGGTTTGGTCGCCTTGGATCGCAACCGCAATAATGGAAAAGTCTACAGCGACAATTTGTGCTTCTTTCGTGCTTTGGAACTCCACAACGGTTGTCACCAAAAGAATCTAGAGCGGGATGCGAACATTACTATGAGCGACATAGAGAATTTTTTCCTGAGAAAAAGAAATTTTGTGGTGTAAAGCTGAAAGAACTGATCGACCTAGAACAGCTATATGAAGTCAACATTTTTGTCTATTCCCTCGAACCCACTAAACCCGATGGAGAGGAGGGGGAAGAAGACATAGAAAAAGAGGAAGAGGATTTCGCTCCTGAGATCGCTGCGCAGTTGATTCACCGCTCCCTTTGCCACTACCCAAGTACGCTGTACCTCAACCTGTACCAGAATCACTTTTCCTATATTAAAGATTTAAAGAAGTATGCCAATGTCCTACAGCTGCTCGCGATGTGGAACATTGTGGAAACATGTTGGTATGTTAAATCGTCACGAGTGAACCCGTAAAGCGAAAGTTAGTTACCAGTTTCCAGGAGGTGCTTACAAGACCCCACAAACCATCTTTCAGTTGCTTGAAGACGAAGGGTTGAGTGTTCCTGAGCATCTCAAGTTCTTCCCTTACAGAGCTACCTTTGACTTTGAGTGTATGTTTACACCTGAGACAGACCTTAACGATACAGAGAAACTGACTTGGGACGCTAAACATATACGCCTCAGCGTGAGTGTCTGTTCCAACGTTCCAGACTACGACCAACCCAAGTGCTTTGTGTCAGATGGGGACTCTAAACAACTCGTCAAAGAGATGTTAGAACACCTCGTAAAAATAAGTGAAAAGAGTTATGACCTGTTAAGAAAAGAGTTTAACTTTCTTTTTGAATCCATCGACCTAAAGCTGCAAGACCTACAGCAAAATCAGAAAGTTGTGAACCTCCCAGAGACAAGACAGTAGAGGACAGCACCCAAGAGGATAGCGATGATGAAGGAGAAGATCTCATGGACACAGATGACGAAGAAGAAGAAATCGAGTCTGAAACCGAAGAAGATGGTGCCTTTATTGACGTTGACGTAGAAGAACAAGGTGCCTCGTTTTACAGGGCCTCAGATCGTGAACAAGAGGATCAGAGTGAAAATGATGTCGAGTGTGAATATGACAGATCAGAGGACAACAGCCCAGAACCTAAGAAGAAAAAAGTACACCCTTTAAAGAAACTGAGAGATCGTTTCCAAGAATATCTGCAAGAACTTCCTGTCCTGGGCTTCAATTCTGGTAAATATGACTTGAATGCCGTCAAAGAATTTCTGTTTCCCGTCCTAGTCCAGAATGAAGGCGTTCGTTTTACTATCAAACGTAACCATAACTTCATGTGCCTAAAGACCCCACATCTTCGCTTCCTCGACGTCACCAACTTTCCTGCTCCCGGTTTCAGCTACGACAAATTTCTGAAAGCCTACGAGTGTCCTCAAACCAAAGGGTTCTTTCCTTATCAGTGGCTGGATTCTCTGGAGAAATTAGAACACCCTTCGCTTCCACCTCACGAAGCCTTCTTTTCTACGTTAAAAAACAAGAACATTTCTGATGAAGACTACCAGTACTGTCAACAAGTCTGGCCGAACAATAATATGCAGACCTTTCGAGAATTTCTCATCTGGTACAACAACCTAGATGTCCAACCTTTCTGTGAGGCCCTGGAAAAAATGTGCGCCTTCTGGAAAGATAAAAAGATAGACATGTTAAGACAAGGCATTTCCATCCCCGGTGTTACCTTGACGTGCCTCTTTACCACCCTGGAATCTGGCATCTTCTTCTCTCTCTTTGACGAAAAAAGAAAGATCTGTACTATCTCTTTAAGAAAAATATGGAGGGTGGCCCTAGTATAATATTTCATCGATATCACGAGGCGGGAAAAACCAAAATCAGAGAAAAAGAAATGGAAGATCAAGGAAAACAAGCAAAAACCTGTCAAAAGATTGTTGGATACGACGCCAATGCGCTCTATCTATGGGCCATCATGCAAGACATGCCCACCGGATCATTTACAAGACGCCGAGAGGAAACTGGCTTCAAGAGAGAAAGTTCTTCCAGGATGGCCACCGAGTGGTTGGAATGGAAAGCTGAGGAAATGGGAGTTCGCATACGTCACCAAATGAACGACACGGAAAAACGCATAGGTGAAAGAAGGTTGCCAGTGGATGGTTTTCATGGTCCTTCACAAACAGTCTTTCAGTTCCATGGCTGCTGGTGGCATGGGCATATCTGTCATCTTACTAAAGGAAAAGAAATGAACGAAAAGAGAAAAAGACCAATGGCGGAGTTACGAGAAGAAACCAAAGAAACCTCCAAGTACATCAAGGATCAGGGGTACCATCTTGTGGAAATCTACGAGTGCCAGTGGCGTCGAATGAGGAAAACCAACTCACAAGTTCAGCAATTTCTTAACTCCAAGTTTGACCGCCCTCTTGATCATCACAAGACTCTGACACAAGACCAGATCTTAAGCGCTATTAGAAGCGAGTCCCTCTTTGGAGTGGTCGGGTGTGACGTTCGAGTACCTGATGCACTAAAACCCAAGTTTGCAGAAATGTGCCCCATTTTCAAAAACATAGAAATTTCAAGAGAAGATATTGGTCAGCACATGCAAACCTTTGCTGAGGAAAAGAACATCATGTCACAACCTCGCAGAAGTCGCGCTGGTAGCTATTTTGGTGAGAAGATCTTATTGGCTTCCCCACTCATTAAGTGGTACTTGGAGCATGGTCTGGAAGTGACTCATATTTATCAAGTAGTGGAGTATACACCCGTTCCCTGTTTTCAACTCTTTGGGGAAGCTGTATCGGATGCTAGACGGGCTGGAGATGTAGACCCAAACAAAGCCATCATCGCAGACACTATGAAATTGGTAAGTTGTTCTACTATTGAGGGAAGGAAGGAAGAAATACGTTTTAAGGTACAAAAAACTCATATCAATGTTGTCTTTTTTTTTTCATAGGTGGGGAACTCGAGTTATGGAAAGACGATCACAGATCAGGAACGCCATCGAGAAGTCCAGTTTTGTAAAGAAACCAAAGCGTCCCGCTTAATAAACAAACCCTTCTTTAGACAGACTGAACGGATTTATGAAAATACGTTTGAAGTGCAATCTTGCAAGAAAAAAATCAAGTTGAACCTTCCCATGCAGATAGGTTTTTTCTTTTATCAATACGTTAAACTTAGAATGCTTCAGTTTTATTTTGATTTCATGGATAAGTATCTTGATCGTAGTGATTTTCAGTATTGTGAAATGGACACCGTCTCTGCCTATATCGCGATCGCAGGACAGTCGGTAGAAAGTTTAGTAAAACCAGAGTTAAGAGAGGAATTTGAAGACGACAAGGCCTATTGGTTTCCACGAACCGACACTCCAGAACACAAAGCTTATAACAAAAGAACACCAGGTTTATTTAAGGAAGAGTGGTCAGGGGCGGGAATAATTGGTCTCAGTAGCGAGACCTAGTATTGCTTTGGGGCCTATGACAAGTTCAGTTGTAAAGGGGTTAACAAGAAAACAAACGACATTAACAAAGAAAAATATCTTAATGTTCTGTTGACCAAACAGAGTAGTGGAGGATTAAATAAAGGTTTTCGGGTAGTCAACAATAGCATCTATACTTATGAACAAGTTTGAGATGGGTTTTCCTACTTTTACCCCAAAAGAAAAGTGTTGGAGGATGGAGTTACCACTATGCCTCTAGATATATAAAATTGTATTGTAAATTGATTGCTGTATTAAAAAAAATGAGTATCAAAAATTGTAACGTGTGTGATTCATGAATAAAACACTTTATAAAAAACGTGTTTCTTGTAATTCTCTGACTTAAGGCGCGAGTGGGTTCCCACGCACTGACTTCCCACGCGACCTTCTCGCGTATTCCTGAGGAAAAAAAAACACTCAATTGCTGCCCTTTATGCCCTTGGTTCCCCGTTGTGCCCTCGAAAATAAATTTGTAAAATAAATAGATTTGTTCAGTTTAAAGTCTGCTTTCGTACCGTTAACATGAAAAAAAAAACTAAAATGCAAGCATTGTCCTGTTCCTGGCTGTGGGTCAAAATTTTTAGTTCGATTAGCAAACCATTTGGCTCAGGTACACGAGCTGTCTGACTTAGAGAGAAAATATTGGCTCCAGTTTGCTAAATTACAAAATACCAACATGGTTCGAGTATATGATAAAGATACTCTACCAAAGACCATTTCTCCATAAATAAGAGTAAACGCAGTTGAACCAGTCAGTTGTCAACATGGACCCAAGGTGGAAACACCCCTTTCCTGCTATTGTAGCTGGACCCCCTTGTTGTGGAAAAAGTCAGTTTGTCAAACACCTGTTGGAATCTGGAGAAGAATTAACAGAAGGAGCTCCTGAAAATATCATTTGGTGTTATGGGATGTACCAACCGGCTTACGATGAGATGCTAAGGACTATTCCCGACATCACGTTCGTCGAAGGAGTTCCTGGTGATTTAGAATCCATGATAAACCCAACTATTCGGAATTTAGTGGTCATTTACGATTTAATGCAGGAGCTTAGCAATGATCAAAGAATTACCAATTTTTTTACTAAGGGCTGTCATCACAGAAATTTAAGCGTTATTTTCATTCTACAAAAATATTTTTCACCGGGGAAAAGAACTGAGAGACATGAGTTTGAATTGCCATTATTTGGTGATGTTGAAGACTCCGCGGGATAGCAGTCAAGTCAGTCACTTGGCGAAACAGATGTTTCCCGGTCATGTCAAATACATGCAAGAATCGTTTCAGGATGCGACAAAACGCCCTTATGGCTACCTGTTATGCGACCTCAAACCGGAAACGCCTATCGACTTCCGGTTGCGCACAAGCATTTTCCCTAGGGAGACTCAGCTCGCCTATGTCAGAAAGGTATAAAAAAGCTACATCGTAGTGATTGACATCAGTTGAGTGTGGCCCAGCGACTAAGAAAGAACCACGATTTTCTTAAGCTCCTCGTCAAGTGTACCCCAGCTCAACGTAAAGCAATTTTGAAAGCAGCCGACGACGCTTTAGTAAGAACCATTTGTGAGTGTGTATTCAACGTACTTAAAGAAACAGTCCCTGTCAGTAAACCGGCAAACAGAAAACTTCTTAAACACAAGAAAGCCTTGACTGCTCTAGCTGAAAAGAGTACCCCGCTAAACAAGAAAAAGCAAATCTTGGTACAACGCGGAGGAAACTTTTTAAGTTTTTTGCTACCTCCCGTTCTTCGGGTGTTGAGCTCGCTTCTTACTTAAGATGAAACATACAAGACGCATGGTTCTCGTTCCTAAAAACACTCTGGAACAATTGCAGCAACGCCAGCAGATAGGTGGGGTGGGTAGCCAACGCGAAGGACTTTCTGGGGTCTCCTCTCTCACTCTTGCTTTAAACTCTCTTATGGCACTCTGACGTTGGGGATTACGAACCAAGTTCTCGGGGACATTCATTCGCGCCAGGCCCCTCGCAAACACGGACCACCCCACTGGTTCAAATCCATTTCTGTGACGCAATGTGTCGTTGACTAGGTCGACCACATGAGAAACTGGGATTGGTTTGTTTTCATACAACAGCTCTCCTTTATCATTCCAATGCAACACATCCTGGTGTTTTTTAATTTTATCCAACAACTGTCTAGCCCCAGCTTTGTAAATTTTTCGGTACACTTTTCATGACCTCTTGCTCTACTGCTGTTGGAAGAGAATTATCTGGAGAAGCTTCCTCTGTAGATTCTGCGTTCTCAACTGGTTTGGGGGTTTCTGTTGTTTTAGGGCTCGTCAACCTCACATGGAGAGGCTGGCCTTTCCGCTGATCGTAATAAGTCAAGTACCGTTGCAACACCTGATTGTAAAGCTTCGCCTTTTCCTCATCAACAAGCTGTTTACTTTCTAAAATATCCCCCATTTGGCTATCCAGATTTTTCAGAGTTTGTGTTACAGGTGGTGTTAATAGTGACGGTGACGTTATCTTCTGTCAAAAAGCAGAGGCGCAGAGTCGAGAGTCCTCGCCCTCAGGCTGTTCGATGGTTACGATTATAAATAATGACAAGAGACTTTTTTGTTTTGAAACACAAAACTTTATTTTGCTCATTCAATAAAATGTGTTGAAAAGAAATTACATGGCGTCTGTTTACTGAACGTAGTGTTGTGCTTTTGCTCTTTGCATGTTTACATCAGTGCGATATTTCGGAAAACTTATAGGAAAATGTTTTTCAATAAATCGTTTTACAAGACTATCATTTTTACTTGTGTTTTTAGAAAAACGATGGACAATAGTACTCATACTTATTTGCCGACTACGATATAAAGCAAAATACAAACAGTAATGTCCGCAGACTTTTGAATAGATGCTTTGTAATGTCACAGTATTAAAAGTCCACTGGTTAGAATTGTTGTTCAAAAAGGTAGTAAATGTTCCTGAGTATTTGCTGGGTGGTGATCCGTAAGAATCGAAAAATTCTACCTCTTGATCCTTGGTGAAATAAAACGCCACCCAATGCGAACCTGGCTTGTCACTCGTATCCACATTGGCGATAAACAGGGCTGGGTAATGTGAAACACTTGCAGGCAGCAGGTCTGAGGGATACACGGGATATCCTTTCTCAAAATAAGGGTCAGTTGAGTAGTGTCCATTTTTAGTTTGTGTAGTCGAACAACACGTTGCGGTTCCCGTCAATTTCAATCACGTTTTGGAATTCAGCGTACACGATAAGGTTAACGGTATTGGCTAGTGGTTCCTTGAAATGAGGCTCAGCGCACAGGTTACGTTGCTTTATTAGCTCAAAATGGTCACCTGAGCAGTGGTCTGGGGACAAGTCAAAGCACAATGCTGTGTAACCAGAGCCATAATCGCTTCCACTGATCTGATTACCCACATCTTGGGATAGCTTTCCAGTACCTGAGAACAGACTTTGATAGCCCACTATTACATTTTGACCTCCAGCTTCGTCAAAATTCAAGAACAGGGGTTTCCGAGGAATTTGCTCTCCGTCCACATAGACACCCACTTGAGTTAGATTGTGCTGTTTGAAGTTGAATGGGTTGGTACTGTAAGTTCCATTATATGCCTGAGTATCCACTAAGACTAGCACGATTCGTTTGGGGATGTGACCCAAAAAGATGTTGTCGGGGTTAAAACTGCTAAATCCTCTTGGAATAGACAGCACTTTACAATCTTTTCGGCGAACCGGGTACTTGGCGCTGGAGTGTTTTAATGCAGCAGCATGGCCAAGTATAATAGAAGAGGCCAATTTCACCTTGCGAACGAACAACATAGCTTCTGTGATTACCACCTTGAAAGTTGGAGCGGCTGCTGATGACATCAGACAAAACGAGTTCTCGGCTCGGTTCAGTTTGATTCTTAAATTCACTCCATTTAGCATCAACCGATCTTGAAAGAAAATGTCGCTATGAATGGGCCCCATCATATCCACAATATGACTTTCTTTAGTGAAGTCATAGCGAACCTTTAACCCCTTGTTTGCGGCATCGTCTGCAGCCACAGGGTTGGCAACATCCATTTTTCCAGGGGTATCTTTGTAAAATATGGCCATAGAAAGTTGACTTGTTTTTGCTTGTTCTCCGTAGTTTAGCAAGGTTTCGATCATGGCGCGATAAGGGTAGGTATTGGTGGATGGAGAGATCAATCGCTCGTTCGAGGAAACGTCCACTTGCGAAAAAAGGGAATGTAAAAACAGGTTCACGGGACCTACTTGTGTATCGGCATCTATGGCGGTTCCATTTGCTTTTGTGATCTTGGCTTTCACAAATAACTGAGTACGTGCCAAGTCCAAATACTCATCTCCGGTTCCCGAAACATAACATTCGATCGGACCACTGTCCGTGATGTTACTGATGGGGTGGTACTCGATCCATTGCCCTTTGGTGATAGAGGTTTGTGTTGCAGGAATGGTAAAGAGATCCAACTCTGATTTCGTACATTCCTGAGACTCGTGATGCACAAAGGCCATAGTTACTCCCAGAAAGAAAATTGCTGCGGAGATGTTTTTGCCTTCTTGCCTGGAGGCGAACTGATTTTGGTTCCTTGCGCTTTTCTTTTCATAGATTTTTTGCCAGCCCCTGATTGCCCCTGCAATGAATTCTGGGAAGGTAGACCGAGGGCTTGTTTCGTGCGCTTGCTGACTGCTTTTTAAATGTTATCTCCATCAACAACATCTTGGACAACACTGACTCCTGTTTGTAAAGCCTTTTTTCCAATCACCTTAGCACCCTGTTGAAGGTGAAGCATCGCCCAGCGAAACAGGCCTCTGAATATGGACCCTAGTCCGTAACCCCGCTGAAATCGAGCACCGTGAAACGCTGGTAAACTCCCACCTTTTTGTTTGGCTTGATTGACATAGTACTGTTCGTACAACTTGTGATTTGGTGTGTGGAGTTTTTTCATCTTAAAGGTAGTGAGGTGCCCTTTGACGAAAATGAAGTGTTAACAGCACTCTCCCAAACTCAAATAATACAGACTCCCCTGTGTCTGTCTTTATATCGACTTCCACGGTTTCAATGAAGATGAAATAGTAGTTCCCATTCCTCCTCGGTTAATCCCAGCTGATCCGCGAAGTTCAAAAATACTATTAATCGTCCCCAGTTCACTTTGGAAAAGAGTTCAGAATAGAGTTGCTTTAATTTTTTGAGATTTGAGCCCGGTAGTTTAAAAAAAGTTTTCTTTAAGCTTTTCCATTGCACTTGTATATATTGTTAAATTTTTTGCTGTTAAGAGGTACCAAGAAAACTTGACCCGAAGCAAAGAGAGAGAAAGACCCATCTTAATTAAGATAAAGACAAACACACACTGACCCGGAATACATACGACATCATCTTCCGAAAATAACTAAAACCTGTCAAACCGGTTATACCGACCATGACCGCCACAAGATAAAATAGAACATGACATCATTGATAAACCCGTCAAACTGGATATACTTAATGAGATTCCACCGCAAGTTAATGAGATACCACAGCATTTTATTCATGACATCAGGACAATAGCCTATGACGTCACCTAGTTGATGTATTCCTACGCACGCTAATGAGATTCCTGCGCAAAAAAACGTCCTAACCTGTGCGCCCTATACTACTCTTGAGATCTTACATATCGACCTTTTGGCTTATACTAGCTAATGTTTTCTATGCTTGCAGGTCTAGCAACTTTCTTTATATCAATTGACTTGAAAGACACGTGAATTTGACTTATATTTTGCATTCTTTTGGCGATTTTGGCAATTAAGCGCCAAACTGTAAACAAAAATTCAAATGAGATGGAAAAGGGGCCCTTTGGAAAGTGGCGATTTCGGCGAAAATGGCGTATTTGGCGAAAATGGCAGAAATGGCAATTAATCGCCAAAATCGCCAAACTATGCACAAAAATTCAAATGAGATGGCAAAGGGGCCCTTTGGAAAGTGGCGATTTCGGCGAAAATGGCGTATTTGGCGAAAATAGCAGAAATGGCAATTAATCGCCAAAATCGCCAAACTATAAACAAAAATTCAAATGAGATGGCAAAGGGGCCCTTTGGAAAGTGGTGATTTCGGCGAAAATGGCGTATTTGGCGAAAATGATAGAAATGGCGCTTAATCGCCAAACTGTAAACAAAAATTAAATTGAGATGGCAAAGGGGCCCTTTGCAAAGTGGCGATTTCGGCGAAAATGGCGTATTTGGTGACAATGGCAGAAATGGCAATTAATCGCCAACATCGCCAAACTATAAACAAAAATTCAAATGGGATGGCAAAGGGGCCCTTTTATAACTTTTGCATGAGTAGTTAAAGCCATCACTTAAGTCGAGAAAAAGATCATAAAAAGTTTGGGCAATTCACTTTCTTCCATGTGTTGACATAAACTGTTCATGTGGCTGAACGACTTTTGCATATTTCCTCAAAATTCAGGCCCTCAAAAAATTCGTGTGTTTGCCTTTGAATGAGGAGAAATCAAACAGAAAAACTCATCAGACAATGATTTAACATTAATAAGGGTAAAATCGTTGAAATTGTTGAGCAAGAAACTCTAACGATGATTTTTGATAGCTATACACGCGATCTTTTCAAGTAAAAACAACATACAAAGATTTAATTCACAGTTTTACTTACTTTAACAATTTCGCCCTAAAAACAATATAAACGGTCAATAAAATCCATATACGTATCTCTTAGATGTCTCAACCGCTAGTTAAAGTTTGTGCACGCTTTGGTTTGTTCCCCATGCCACCTTCGATGTCCAGTTAAGCGTAGTTCAGTGTCGTGACTCGCTGTACGACTAAAATTCCCTAGCCATCAGTTTACGCACCAAAATCCAAATCATGTTGTTTTAGGAGAAACAATACGAAAAGTAGAAAGCCGATTTTTAACCCATTGAAAGAATTACTTCTGTCACTGTTGTAGCTCAATTCACATGTTACAAACGTCCGCCATCTTTGACGTTAACTGGAGCCCGCATTTGTGAGCAGCGGTTGGCACCATACGGAAACATTGTATCGCGAGTCAGGAGCCACGAGCCAGGAGCGAGAGTCCAGTGAACAAAATTCAGTCGAAAATATGACTTTCCGACATTCTTTCAGATTATTTTATTGTTATTGTATGCTACTAAATAATTTAGAATTCTAAATCTATGGGCAACTTTATTCAGACCATGATTATAAATGATCCCATGTCTTCTTAAACTCGAAGATAGAAGTCTCTTTGTCTTCGTGTTTTGGAAAGAACTATTTTTTCTATTTTAGTTGCTCGGGAAATAGCAGCGAAGTGAAGCCGGATCTTGGTGCAGACCAGTTCAAAGAGACAAATAAAGCGTGAGACACGTCCAGATTGGCTTGCGACAAGAATTCAATTTTTGTTTTCATGCTGGAGTCCCTTCTCCCCGGGGGAGTGGCCAAATTGCGTATAAATGCCCTACCCTGCTGGCACCAGATTTGAATGTCATAAACACTGAATTTTTTATCTAGCACGGTCTTTCGGGGGTCTTAACGCGACGGGACGAGAAAAAAGGTGTCCTTAACTGGATCTGGCCGCTTACAAGAATGAATCTCATACGGTAACTCTGAAACGGATATATAAGAATGATTCATAACAGTGACAAACGGCGATATGACTGTGGACATGATATGAACAAAAACAACAACAACAACAACAACAACACTCAGAGGCGGATAAGATTTTCTTTCGAGTGTCTGTCTTACGAGAGCTTTAAATTAAGCTAACATCTAATTCGCCGGTAAACCCTTTATGTGTCCGCGGCCGCCTACGGGAATGTAAAAATCCAGAGTTTGTGTGGGAGCTAAAACGGGATTTTGTGATGGCGGTCGTAAGTAGAGCTATTCGCTACATACGAGAGTGTCCGTTAAGAGAGCTTCTACTGTATGAATCCGCAAATGACAGCTTAAATGAGAAGTGAATATAGTGTATTAGTCTGTGTTCAAGAAACTGTTCTTTTACATCTTCCTTGAATAGCTAAAGAAGTCTTGTCGACTTTTTTTGCAGTGTATCAGTGCCTCCTTTTATTCTTTTGTATTCCTCAGACGTTTTTCCTCAACACTTTTATAAACGGTTATTATTATATTTTTGTAGTCATTAATATAACCAGATACAGATACCAACCTGTATAGTTGTAAGACTACGAGGATTAAAATACAAGTAAGTAAGTCAGTATACCCAATGGCAAGTCATTAATTGTCTAAACATTGCACGGCACGGTCTGACTACAAAAAGGGCTATTATGGACGATTATTATCATGCTAATTAATGTCAACACCTAATAAACTCAAAATTTCAAGTAACACGACTTTCACAACCTATTTTCAACACACCAATTATAACAGGATATTGGCGCGTACAAACAATAGATAGCGTATTCCGCATTCCGGAGTCCGGCAGTCCGGCGTCACAGTTTCCATAGTTTAGGCAGAGTCCAAAGTCAAAGATGGAGGGTGTTCGAGCAGGTGGTTGTTTTCGGTAGATATAGACAGATTGTCAGTGATCCTTCTTGTCCTTTGAGAATGATTTTGTTCATTCTGACTAAAACGTATTTCAAAGACTTCGAATGTTCGGTGAAAAGTCGACACCTTTAATTTTGCAATGTTTCAAGATGTTTTGATTTCATTACCTCGTCACGAAGCAACGCTACAGAGGACCAGACGAAACTGGAGCAGCAAATCTGGACTAAAGCATCTGAGAGACGTGTATGTAACAGTAACATTTATTCACTATCTTTTATCCTTGTTGGGTCTTGTTTCTCCTACAAGTTGGACCGATCGAAGTTTTGAACTAAATCTTTTGCTCCTTGTGTTTACTCAAACGTTCCATAAAATGTCCATCCAAACGTCCATAAATAACACATAAAACATGCCTCAGGTGACACTGTCTAACAATTCCGCTATTAGTATCGATAATGAGGCATCTGATTTGTGACTTCTCGCCAACTTTGTGCTTTTGTTGTTTAAAAAAACGAATGTTACGTTTCTTCGTATTTTGGTCAAATGACAAATAAGAGTCAAGTCAGATGTACATAATACGTCATTACTGATAAAGTATGAGATTGCCCAAATATTTTATGATTGATTTGATAACCTTAAAGATGTCTTTCAAAGAATATGTGAGAATTAAGTACATAGGTTGTTGCTCATGGGAGATGTTAGCCACTGAAATACCTTTAATTTAGGGTTTGGTCAAAACAGTGAGAAGATGTCTTTACTTTAGGCTAAATAATAGGAAGAGATGGAATTAGAGAGTTAAAATAAATTACTGAGCATTAAGTCTGATAAACATAGAAGATGATAAAGTTGATTAGATTTGAAGTTGTCTTTTCTCCTTGTTGAACAGCAAAACCAAAGTTAGCGAATTAATTATGCAAAAATGAGTAGATTTTGTCGTTTTTAGGGGGGTCCCCGTAAATTCCAGGGAATTCAATATTGCGACCTTATTTTTTGTCGAGGTTAATATCTCACCACACCCATCAATTGTGCCAAGTTTGAGCGAAATCCTTGATCTGAGCATTATCACCCCCTGCCTGGTCCTCTCATGGACACACTCTTAAGCAGGTTTTGCTTGTGCGAAGGCTTCCCAGTAGTCGCAAAACTCACAGCCAAAGACGCAAGAGGTAATATAGTTGGGACCATCGAAGAATGGCACAGTCGTGATGATATTACAGTTGCCTTGTACGTCCGCTCTACTCATTGTCCCGTTTTATTGCAAGAGTACACACAACCCGTAAATCACTATCCGTAATAATTTAACATTCTCCAAACAAAACTAACGAGCTGGGCCCAGCCCGGGGGCCCAGCATGATACAGCATTTCAGAAAAACATTACATTCACGGACTAAAGAAAATTGCTTTGTTATTCAGATCCAGAAGGCACTTTGGAGAAAATTGGAACCCTTATTCAGCCGTAATAAAAAGCTTTACGCTTCAAAAGAGGTCGAAGAAAGTGCGCTTGCATCAGAGGGCAAATCCTACCGACAAGAAACAATAACCACAGTAAATCGATATGTGTCATGACCTCTCAGTGTGAAACATGCGGCTAAAATCACATTTGCTCAGTGAAAATGTAGAACCTTCCAGAGCATAATATACCCAGCAGAGGAAAAATACTCTATTGGAACGAGCAGCATTTTGGTATGAGGCAAACGTCGTGTAGGCTTCCCTGTTATTGCTCCGATCTTGAGCACATTTACGTTACTACGTCATTTCCGTCACCATCTGTTGCGGTGCACAGCGAACGAAAGCGCTATCTCAAAGACGTAAATTTCGGTCGTAGAAAATGAATTTGAACGCTTTTTTATGCCGTTTTCCGACAGTATTTGGCAAATACATAAGAATTCTACATCAGGTCAGTAAAATCAGGCGATTTCATTCAATTCCATTTGAGTTTCAGGGATTCGACAATCGGCCCCAAATTTGTTTCCTCCCATTCCGTATTTTATACTGTAAGCCGATCTTGCGAGCCCTCAGTCTCTTGGTCTGCGGTCTATAGAATGTGTGACGAAACTGTAACGCGATCAAAATGACCCATTTTTCAGAGGTTTTCGACGGGTTTTGATATTCTAACGACAAACACATCTCCTCTGGACCCTGTGACTTTGCCAGACGTGAGAATTGTTCCTTCATAAGGCTTAATGATGCCTTCCGGAAAACTTTGCTCAAGGCAGCCACAAAACTCTAAGACAACCCACTATGAAAGCCGAGTTCAGTCTAATACGCGCGCTGATTTCATTAAAAGTTTTTCTTACAAAAAAGAGGGGTTATGTACCCCAAATGACTATTTGTGGTAGTTTTGATATTTTGTTCCTAAAACATTTTCTATATGGTCATACAAAGCTGTAATTGACTCTTTAAAGCATCTTTGGAATAAAAAATTTAAAGACAAAAGAAAGAAGGATGGCTTGCAAGGGATATTTTTTTCTATTTCTGACTCTTGTCTTTACCTCGTTTCCATGAAAACGCATTAGTGTTATTTTGCATTTTTGACATATTTAGTAATTATGGTCTGAAATCCGGACAAAGCTATACTCTCACGTAGCCCGAGTTACAATTTAAACTAGAAGTTCTCATTGAGAAGGGATGTGCTGCCGTTAGTTGCGAAGCGAATAGGACAAAGACATTTTGTAGAACAGTTGAACATATGAATTCTTTTTTTGTTAAAATCAATAACTTAGACTTGCTGGCATTATGAACCACTCAGAGCGTAATATAAAAAATGAACCGATCACGATGACAAATATGCTTACATTCATATAACTCGTTAAGGTTTCAATACCATTTTGTAATTCATTTTAATAATTCACGAAATTCTAAAACAACAGCAGTGCTGATAGGCTGTTTCTTCATCGAACAATCATCGTACACGGGATCGATGAGATGAGTTGCGAACAAATGACGTAAAGGCCAAAACTTGTTTATTCACAGGTCAGGTAGATGTACTGCGCATGCCGTTCACTTATGTAACTTACAATCCTGATTACCGAGATAACAATCTGTGTGACAAAAGAATACTCGCTATGACTAATCTTAAAACCTGAATAAAAAAAATAAAGCGAAAAAATGTTCCGTACAATACGTCTTGAACTGTTCTTACCGTTTAGGCCGTTTAAAAAGACAGCAAGCATCCGATAAACTACGATTTCTGCACAGATCTTACATGAGAGCAAAACAAAATGACGGGTTGCTCGTAAGAGAAAAACAGGCGCGGCAGCTAAGGAAACCGCTAACTGCACAGCGCTGCAGTCACAGATGACCATCGAACCATGGAACCATGGAACCATGGAACCATGGAACCATCGAACCAAAAATCTCACATGGATCAAGAATATGGTCTGCTGCTGGCTGATGCCCGGCAGCAAATAGAAATCTAAACAGTCAACTGCGTGTTGCAGTGCGGTCTCCTTTATAGTAATCTGTTTCACAAGAAATGTTGGAGGTAACTAGGTATTAGTATTTACAAGACATGGCGTACAAAATGCCACTCACTTCAAACCCCTAGATTTGGATTAATGTGCCTAACAGTTTAAGAGTGACGGTCAGCAAAGTTTGAGTATTGAGTGGCAAGAGTTGAAAATTCGACTTCTTCCATTTTTTTTTCCATAGGTAGCTTTTAGGTAAATGATTAATCTGATGTAAACTGTTTTCTCGTAAAAGCCCTTCATTTTCAAGAAAAGAAAGAATATCAGTTTTCGTGGACGGACACTCAAAATGGCCTTATTTTAAGTGTAAATTAAGTGTATCTGAACTAAAGATTGAGCTTTCTTCACTAGCGCTTGATGACAAAGGTTCGAAAACTGTCTTGTGAAAGCGACTTTTGGAGGCCGTCAAAACCTCTGGAGACGATGAAGAAACGAATGCATCGGTAGGAAACACCTCGGCAGTTCAAGTCGGCCCAGGAATCCCTGCTTCAGATGCGAGAAATGCTGAATGCAACAGCCATTTTGATTTTATCTCGCAAACAGCTCGTCTTCACCAGTTGCTGAGATAACTACCCCCAAACCTAACAACGAGCTGTCGAAAATCGGGTCAGAGATTAGCTTTCTTCACCATTCTCTTTTTTTCGAGGAATAATCCCCCTGATCCAGTTCAAAATATGTGAAAGGCTATACGTCCGCTGTTTTTTAAACGGGGATATAAATTATAAGGTGTCAAAGCTTGCAGCGTGGATTGCTATGTAATTTATAAAAAATAACGAAGTTCGTGTGGCGTTAGCTCAGGCTAAAATACCAGACTTTGAGAAACAAAACAGAAGCTAAATCGTGGATAATTATGGCCTAATTAAAAGGTAATCATGATATTTAAACTAATAATCATAATAGCCGTAAAACAGAACGAAAGGAAATTAAGATGCATGTAAAAAAGTTAAAAAGAAAAATTCAAGATATTGCTACAAAACCTGTTTTCCTGTGATTGTTTCTAGAAATGGTCGACAAAATAGGTCTTTCGGGTGTATAATCTTTCTTCAGCGTAAGCAAACGTCGTCACATACCTCGGTGGCTTAACTGGCATAATTCATTATCATAACGTTAACAGTTGTTATTACAAAAGAGAGGTTATGTACCCCAAATGACTATTTGTAGTAGTTTTGAAATTTTGTTCCACAGAATTTTTGTATATGGTCAGACAAAGCTATAAATTGACTCTTCAAACCATCTTTGGGATAAAAAATTAAAAAAATAAATAAATAAAGGAAGGCTGGTTTGCAAGAGAGATTTTTCCAATTTCCGACTCTTGTCTGTACCTCGTTTTCATGAAAACGCATCAGTGTTACGTTGCATATTTGACATATTTAATAATTACGGCCTGAAATCCGGACAAAAGAATAGTGGGGAAGCTGTACTCTCACGTAGCCCGAGTTACAACTAAAAATAGAAATCTGAACAATCAGCTGCGTGTTGCAGTGTGTTCTCCGTTATAGTAATCTGTTTCACAAAAAATAGTACAGATAACTAGGCATTAATATTTACAAGACAAGGCGTAAAAAACGCCACTCACTTCAAGCCGCTAGATTTGGATTATTGTGTCAAACAGTTTAAGGTCACGAAAGTTTGACTACTGAGTGGCAAGAGTTGAAAAATCGATTTCTTTCAGTTTTTTTCCATCGGTAGCCTTTAGGTAAATGATTAATCTGATGCATGTAGACTGTTTTCTCGCAAAAGCCTTTTATTTTCTAGAAAAGAAAGAATATCAGTTTTCGTGGACGGAGACTCAAAATGGCCTCTTTTTAAAGTGTAATTTTTTTTTGTTTCGCACACACAAACAATTACAATACATTACATTTACAATTCATTACAGGTAACTGTTATCATTTACAAAAAAGAAATAAAAAGAAAAGGAAGGACAAAGTCCTCAAAAATACTATAGTTTATATATTAACAATTAAGAGAAGGCTGCCTGCCTTATGGTGCTCCATCACCCATCTGCCCGTTTGTCACTTGTACTTTAATTAACTGTATTGGTCAAATTATATTCTGAGGGGCATTGTCTAAAAGTAGCCCATTTCTTCCTAAAAGAGGCTAAGTTATTATTATCAAACCCAATATGTTTCTCAATTTCCATGGAGCGTATGACTAACTGAGTGTACACTTGTACCACAGGAATAGTGTTTCGTAGTTTGCAACTATATATATAATGTCTAGCAATGAGGAGGAAGTGGTGTAGGAGAAGATTGGGTATGTTGTCGATTAAGCCGAGGCAAAGAGCTGGCGAAAAGGGGGTAATGTTCAAGTTAAAGTCAATTGAGTTCGGCACGACAGTAGCACGACGTTTGAAACAGGCCTAACCTGTGTTTTTGGTTTGTTATTTTCCTTGAACAAACTTAGCTAATTTTGGTATGTCTGTCGGGGTATATACTCGGTAGGTCATTTCACTTATTTGTTTTTTTAATTGCCTATGACCTATGTTTTTGGTATGTCATATCTCCTCCAAAAATATTACCTACTTTTTTGGTATGTCTTAAAGTTATGTTTCCGGTATCTGTTGATCATTCAAAAGATTAAGTACTTTTTAGGTATGTTTTTAACCTATGTTTTAGGTATGTTTTGAAAAATGATATATGTAAAACCTACTAGAGTCACTTACAACACACCTTAGAAATACCTTGGACATACCAAACTTAAAATTTTGTATGGAAAGCAAACCCGAAATTCACTGTCGCTTAGACTTTTTCTTGACGAGTAATAGTCTAAGTTTGGCAATTACAAAAGCTGACATTTTGCCAGGCTACAAAACAGACCATTCTTTGATAACGCTCCAACTTGCAAACAATAGGGAGTTAAAGATCGAAGACGACGCCCTCTGTCCTGGTGGCAGCGTCGCGCCCAGGCACTTGTATGTAAATGACGTTACGATCAATCATGATCATTTTAGGCGGCGGCGATGACTCGGGAAAATTTAGTGGCACCAGCGTGAAATAATTATAGGGGCTGAAAACCTGCTCACGTACCGAACATCGATTCGATACAACCAAGCATAGTCCGAAAAAAATTATTAGGAATAACAAATTATGCCAAACTTAAGAGAGACCAAGATTTCTCCTCTTTATGTGCTTATGATTCGAGCATCATCAAGGATGAAGAATTGGTCTTGCTTTACGATATCAACACTACAAAAAGCCCTCACTTGGGGGTCCTCACTGGAATTACGAGGCCTTTTGAACTTTGAACATGTTCGACGATGAGTGTCAAGCAGAATTTCACTTTTATAAGACTGATGTGTATGACTTAATGAAGGTCTTGGGTTTTCCAGAGAAATTTACGTGCCACAATGGCTTGACGGTAGATGGCACTGAGGCTCTTTGCATCGTTTTAAAAATATTATTGCGTACCCTTGCTGTTATCTCGATATGATTCTGAGGTTTGCTAGGCCCGTGCCTCAGCTCTGTATGACAACTAACATGGTTATGGACTATTTATATACGCACTGGAGTAATTTTCTAACCTTGCTAAATCAGCCTTGGCTTTCGCCTGATAATTTGCTGACCTTTACCCCACATCTCTAGTATATAATTTATCAGTGAGCTTTTCAATATTTCACTGCCATTGTTACCTTTGTTTATATTTATAGTTTATAGTATTATCCTTATACTGGAGGCTATCCTATCCATTTATTTCCTGACTTCAAATACCAAATAAAGAGGTTATGACTCAAAAGGCAACTTTGTTTTATTGAAGTACAGTAGAATAAATCATATGCATGTAAAGCACTGAATGTGTGTCATTGACAGAACTGACAGCTGTGATACAGGAATGTCATCTGTTTACAAAAAGTATTCTTTCAGTGTTGGTGTTTGTCCTTTTTTAGTTGTCCTTTTTCCTTTTAGACTGCACCCTCCAGTAAAAGTTAACAAACCTGTATTCTGCAGTTGCATTTGTTGAAGTAGCTGCTCCCTTTGTTTTTAATGATCTCACAGAGCATCTTTTTTCAAAGCTACAATTAGACGCTGGAATATAAGCTGCGGGTCTACTTGGATCTTCTCTCCATCAATTTTTTACCAATGGCTTGGTAGCAAGAGTGACAGCTGTTTACCTTCTTTTGAAGCCAAACTTCGTGACATACTTTCCAGTCATTGGCGCTAAAGATTCCCTGTCCAATATCCTTGGCATCATCCACATTTACAGTATCATTTGCATGGACACCATTCATGATGTTTCTCAGGCCTTGTTGAGCAGTGAAGAGATTATGTTTAGCTAAGGCATTTAGCAGAGCTTAGGTATCTTTCATGTCACGGTTTTTCCTGGACTCTGAAATGTCGTTATTTTGCTCTCCGGTACTGTAAGAGACTCCCGTGAGATCCAGCATGGCACGATTCATTTAAGCGCAGACTGGCATCGAAAGGAGCCATATTAGACGCTGTTGCTCTGTCATCCCTCTTCCTCTCGCTAAGTCACCACTCGTCTTCATGCTTCCCATTTACACCTGTTCTATACCACGGTCTGTGGACAACCCCGCCCATTTTCGGTCACTTCTTCTTACTACGTGGAATCCATCAATTAGTTTCTGGTACACAACAGGATGTGCACTCTCTAGAGGGACCATGGACTGCAGGTACAACTAAGCAGATTTATTTTGGTGTAAAGGTTGTGACCAGAAGCTGCCATATAGAGAAGCGTTTCAGAAAAAGCTTCAAGATGCTGTACCCAGTGTCCAGAACATTCTGCCTCGATGAATTTTCTCATAATGTTGACCATGTCCATGTACTACAACCAGAGTCTGGCAGTGCGATTGTCTTGTAGGGAATCCTTTTCCTTTTGGCGCAGATGTTTGATCTTACTGATTGCACTGGCCGAGTTGACTTCTTCCGCTGATTTCCTTCTGATTAAATCTTCGTGCAGAGCACGAGCTTCTCGAAACTAATTCAAGATCAGGAATGGACACTCCCATGGCTTTAGAGAGGATACGGGTATTTAGAGCTGGATCAACGAGGACATGAGCTCTTACGGCTCTTCCGGAATGTTATAAATAAATAAATCAATAAATAAATCAATCAATCAATAAATAAATAAATAATAATAATAATAGTAATAATAATAATAATAATAATAAAAAGCGCGGAAAGGAAAGCTTGACAGTAAGGATGCGTGCTTTAAGCTCCTCAAAAACGCAAAGCCCATTTTTTAAACTGCCAGTTCTTTCATCATCTTCAAAAACGCAAGGCCCATTTTTAAAACTGCCAGTTAAAAGCAACTTATATTACATAGCGATCGTTTCCAAGGAGGTACGTACAGACTAAACAATGAGGGTAGATTTGCAAATGTCCCCTGCTGCAGCTGGATAATTTCATTGCTCGACAGATAACTGCTATAAATCAAGCTGCCCTACACACATTGTATTACTGACTGTTTAAACATCAACGTAAGTGATTAAGGTTGTGATTAAGGAAGTTGTTTAGTAGTTATTTTGCTACTTTTGGAATCCTACAACTTACAATATGAAAAATATTCATTATAATTACATTACAATATTCACAGTTACAGTCAAACCCCAATATTAATTAAGAGCAGTGGAGAATCCATAAAAAGTGGTGGTATTAACGGTCAATCCGTATCAAGAGTGTCATGTTTTTGAAGGAAAAAAAAAGGTTATTTGAACAAAATTCTAAAGGACATTACATCATCAAGTTAAACATCTCTCATCTTTGCAAAAGCCGTCATTCCCCTGACTAAACCAACTCAAACACTAAAACGTCGCTCTATCTAGCTCTAAATTACATAAATCAAACTGTTCTCGGCACATTTTGATGCCAAAATAGTCTGGAATTGACGTCTAAAATTGATTCTAACCGGTTTATTGTAGCACTTGAAACATGGACATGCTATCAACTGGAAGGCTTTTTTATTATTACTTCTATCTTGAAAAAGGAAAGGTATATTACAGCACACAGGTAATAATCAAGTGCCCTCATTAGCGAGGTTGACTTTGTATGAGAATCTGCTGATTGGGTAAGAAGCAAGTGTCCGTTGTCCGCATTGACGGGTGTTTGTATTATTGAAGGTTGAATTAAGAGGAAATGCAAGGGCTTTCCCTAAAGGCAAAAACCTGTCCGTCTCAACGGGTGTTTGTAAAGCGAGGTTCGAATAATAACACAAAAGTTATGTCTTGCTAGTTTCATGTCTTAGATATGATTAGTGGTATTTTAGTACTTACGTTGGTTCATTCTATGACTCAGTCATGACTGCTCATGAATTTTAACAGCCGCTAGTTTTACTGGAGATAATGTGAGTCTTTGGACTGGAGCACGTAGTTCCTCCCTTGGTGATAACTTTTGAATTAGCTTAACAGCTGACGACTGCTCTGTTATTCCCAATTTGTGATCACGCAAGACTATGGTTTCGGTTCTCCGCGCAAACCTCATCAGTTGCCGAGTTGGCTTTCTGCTTTGTTGCTTTAACAAGAGCAACTCTAGTTTATTGTTTATTGTTTATTGTTGTGTTTGCCAAAAATTGTACCAATCAAATAAAATCTAATTATTTAAACTCTCATGGCGAGGAAGCCCAAGAGAAGCCACCGGGCTTATAAGGAATGGGCTCCCTCAGTTAGATAATTAGAACAAAATATTATCATAATTACACATGGGAAAATCAACGGCAGAGCTACAGTAAATCTTAAAATAAGTATATTAGATAGTCGTACTAATCATAGTTCTAGGCTAAAAAAAGCAAAATGACAAAAAGAAAAAAAACAACAAAAAAACAGAAGAAACAAAAGAAAATAAAAGAGCAAAGGAAGAAAAAAAAATATATATATATATATATAAATTACTATTTATGATAAGAGGAATGCTTTCAGCTTACAGCAAAAGGAAGTGGTACTTGTTGCATTTCGAATTTCAAAACTAAGAGAGTTAAAAAATTTAGGACCTTGGAAACTGATGGAGAACTTTCTTATATTAGTCCTGCATTGTGGTAAATAAAAATGCTCCGAACCTCTAGTGCCATAAGAATGCACCTGGCGAGTCACCAGAAACATGTTATTGAAGCTATAGGAAAGTAAGCCAGATCTGTATTGATACATAAATTTTCGTATTTGAAGTTTGTAGATACTCTCAAGATTCAGAATTTTTAAATTGAGCATCGAAAGCATCGAAAGCACTCCTCGACATTATTCTTACGACCCGTTTTTGAAGTGTGATTAATCTTCTGAGGTTTGATGGGTAGGTCGATGCCCAGATGCTCACGCAGTAGAATAAGTATGGGTAGATAAGGCTAAAATAAAGCATCCGTAAGGAGGAATTATTAAGGCAAAAACTTGATTTATAAATTATACCTATGGCTTTAGACACTTTCCGAGCAACATTATCTATATGTGATTTCCATGTTAAATGTTGATCCAAAATTACTCCAAGAAAAGTAGCTTCCTTAACACGATCAATCGAATAATTACTAATATTAAAAGCTAAATCAAGTGTTTGCCTGTTTTGTCTCGGTCTGAATATGATAAAATTAGATTGATAGCTTATTTGTATAAAACCAACACGTTATCTTTTTCAATTCTAAATTTACAACTTCCATAAGATAGGAAGCATCAGTATGCGAATAGAAGATATTAGTGTCATCAGCAAATAGTATCAGCTCTAAGACCTTTGACACATTACATAGATCATTTATATATACTAAGAATAACACGGGACCTAAGATAGATCCCTGAGGGACTCCGCAAGTGATATCTAATGGTGAAGAGTTGTAACCATTATATTGCAGAAATTGTTTTCGAGAAGATAGATAACTTTTAAACCATTGTAAAGCGATACCACGTACTCCATAATGTTCTAATTTGTCGAGCAAAATTTCATGATTTACTGTATCAAAGGCCTTAGATAAGTCAATGAATCGGCCTAAAGTTACCGTTTTATTATCAAGTGCATGTGAGATCTTGTCATACAATTGGATTAAAGCATGTACAGTACAATAATTTTTTTTCTGAATCCATACTGATTCCGGGAAAGAATATCATATTTATTTAAAAAATTAATGAGGCGATTGTAGACGATTCTCTCTAGGAATTTAGAGAAAACTGGTAACACTGATACGGGTCTGTAATTTGTGAACAAAGATTTATCACCAGATTTAAGCAATGGAATAACTCGTGCAATTTTCATCTCTTGGAACACAACTCCGGAATTAAGAGACAAGTTAATTATATACGTCAATGGTGCGCAGATTATGTTAAACGAATCTTTAACAACATTCATTGAAATACTATCATATCCTGGAGCAGTACCGGATCGAAAGCTGCTACAAATCTCAGTGACTTCTTGTTCTGATGCCGATTGAAGAAAAAATGAATTAATAAAGCCTCCATTCAGAAAAGAACGATGAGATTTGTCAGACGCCAGAATTGATTTAACTAAGTTAGGTCCAATATTCGTAAAATACTCGCGAAAACGGTTTGCTGTATGAGTAGGATTACATATTTCTTCTTCATTAGATTTGAAGATGGAAGGCAACTTACACTTAATTTTCTTCTTGATAATAAGATCGTTAAGTAATTTCCAAGTTGATTTTGCATTTGATTTATATTCATCTAACTTTTTACTGTAATAGAGACGTTTAGCAACGCGAAGGGAATGTGTCAATTTGTTTTTATAACTCTTGTAAAGTTTCTTACGATATGGAGTTGGGTTAGCAAGGAAACGCTTGTATAATAAATTCTTTTTTCTTACCGATTTAAGAAGACCTTTAGTTATCCATGGTTTGCTCAAAGTAACATTCTTTACTTTCACTTTTTTGAGAGGAAAGCAGTCATTGTAAATGGTAATGTATTTATCAAGAAAACACCGATAACCGCAATCAGTATCTTTACATTCAGATAATTCATCCCAATGAACGTTTGCAAGCCTATCTTTAAACTTAGCGACATTATTTCCACTTTTGTCACGAAAAGAAAGCCGAGAAGTTTTATTTAAGTTCTTGTTTTGATCAAGAAGCAGTGTGAAAATCGGAAGATGATCAGATATATCACAAAACATCAGCCCGCTAACAGATAAGTTGTTTAAATTATTCGTGAAAATATTATCAATTAGCGTAGCCGTGTTAGAAGTTATTCTTGTCAGACGTGTGATCAATGGAAAAAACATTCTTGAATACATAGTTTCTAACAATTCTCCAGTTGTGTCGTGACAATGGTGGTTGATTAAGTCTAGATTCCAGTCACCTAAAACATAGCAAATCTTGTTTTCCTTAGAGATACTTGCAAGCAACGAATCCAGGCTATTCATAAATCTCGTAAATTTGAATTTGGTGGCCTGTAAACCACACCTACAATTATATTTTTCTCTTTCGGCCTATTGATTTCCACAAACAAAGACTCCGCACATTCAGTACAAGAAAAAGCTAAGTCAGGTCGACATTTAAAATCGAAATTGTCGGCTAAATATAGACCTACACCTCCACCTGTCCTATCTTTACGTGGATTGTGGACAAAATTATAACCTGAGATATCGGTATGATGCGATGAGTCTCGAAGCCAGGTCTCAGTTATACCAATAAAAGAGAACCTCAACTCTAGATTCTTTAGCAAAGTGGTTAAGCTATCCAAATTACGATGAAGGCTACGAATATTAAGATGCAGAAGCGATAAACAATTATTGACTTCTAATTTATTTTTCTGATGCAACATTTCATTGAAGTTTTCTTCGGTATAATATTCGCAGTCAACTAACTCCGTGAAGAAATTAGCATCAGGATCATGATGGCTAGAAAGGCTAAATTTTTTATAGGTTTCAGATAATAAAGGATTAAACCTGAGGCTAGCTAACCTATCGGGATCGTAACGTATAGGTCCATTTAACTGCTCAAATATAGCCAAATGAAAGTCTTCTTCGCTTAAATAAATAAACGGTAATTCTTCCATTAGTGAGTCGAACAAAAAACATTTTGCAATATACTTATCTTAATCATTTGAAGAACCGGAGGGCTTATCACAGATGATCAAACGATCTAAGATAAAATATGCTGATTTTCCTGCTTGCTTGGCCGCCTTGAGCTTCTCCAAATGAGGTTTCCTCTTTTCAAGCGTCGCTTGCGAAAGATCTTCGCAAATAAACAGTCCTTCTGGTTTTTCCTTTCTTGCCTTTCTTACTACAGCTTATTACAGATGACAGATGACAGATTTCCATGGAAGGGCCAATCACAGTTTTGCGTTGTGAGAGCAACGCATTAGTTCAAAAGCTTGGGCTTTGTCTGTAGTCCCTTATTTTTCTCTCTCCCCGCCGCGTGTCACCTTTTCTCGCGTGGGGTGACTTTCAAGCGCCCTCGAGTTTCGCTCGCTCTACTATCCCTGAGGAAAAATGGGGGACTACTCGTAGTCTATTGTCCAAGGATTCGCTCGTTAATTTTTTGGGGAAAACCTCTCGAATTTCTGCCAGTTCATTCTCGTCTTCGAGCGTGATCTGCGTTAAAATTTTTAAACACGGACCATATTTTCTAACACGGAAAGGTTAAGATTCAGTTTCTACATCAGCTTCGTTCTCATTCAAAAAAAGCTAGGTTAAAATCTGGAAAGGCAAAGTCAACATCCCAGTCCCCAGGGGTTACAGACATATTTTTAAGTATGTTCGGTCAAAACTAAGAGCACTGTAAGTATTCACTCGTCAATGTGACGCTGGAGTCTTTTGAAAACTGGACACATTGTGTCTGGCTCGGAGTCACTTCTATCTTTCTTTCTTTGGTCTTTGGAAAAACACTGCAAATGACAAAGAAGCTCGTCAAGATGATCGGGTGCAGGCATGTTTGTTATCATATTTGTCGAGGGAATTACTCATTTTCTCTTAGGCAAAACGTCTCGAATCTCTGCCAGTCGATTTTCGCCTTCTTAACTGTGTGCTACGATAAAATTTTCAAACACTCACTAGAATCCTCTTCGATGAGATTACGAGTTAGTTTCTTCATCGCCTTCCTTCACAAATAAACACAGTTTAAATTGTTCAAAGACGAAGTCAAAATCTAGGTCCTCAAGGTTGATGGACGTCTTGTACCTTAATTTTAACCTTTTTTTCCGTGATAAAGAGATTTAGAGTTCCGAAATAAGCTTTTTCTTTGAAGTTTTGGTCCGCATAGCAAGTTACGGACCGCAAAGTGACCAATCGCATGGCGAAAACAGACTCAGCCATATAATAATTACAATTATCGTATGAATAAAATTTAAAGTGCAATTAACATAAGCTGGTCTGTGCCCGCTTCTTTAAGAATTTAAAAATACGAGAAGTAAATAGATTAATCTAAAATCGTCACACTTTTTAAGACTGTCAGGAAGGTTATTAAAGGGGCTATGTCAGCTGGAGAGCAAGCGCGCTGAGGGTATGCGGATGACTTTCAACTGTCAAGAAGCCTATCGTAAAATATCAATTTTTTTGTAGTGGAATAGTAAACCTCTTATTTGATGGTTTAGCATATAATACGAGCAGACATTTTTCTCATTGCTGGTATTTTTTCTCGCCCCCGTGGGGCTCAGAAACATAATACGCAACTCACACAATCTCCGTAACATCGAATAAGGTGTGTGTATTCACTATTGTGAGATTGGGAAATATTGAATTTCAAGATGAACATATCATTCATTAGTAAAATCCAGCTAGTGGTCTATTATCATTGCAGGGTTGTGATTGGTTGAGCTACTACTAGGCTATATGTTATAGCCCACTAGTAGCGAAAAGCGCTGGATTTTTGGCGGCGAAAAAGGATTTACGTCTAGCTTTAACTAGCTAAAAGTTGTTTGTCTTAATATTTTTGACCAACTAGTTGGATTCTACTAAAACAATTATTCCTCTCGCCCTCATGGCCTCTGAGTAAGATTCGGATGAATCAAAGTCAGATGAGTCTATTGACTCAGAGCCCACTTGGGCGCGAGGAATAATTGTTAATTATTTTTATAAACTAAAGATTTTTAAAATCTTATGTTCTTAGCCCTAGAAGAACATGAAAGTGAGGTCCTCCAAGTTGAATGTAGGATAGAATGCTGTCTGCTAGGTGAACAAGAGCAAAGTCATTCAGCAGGTACTGATATAATTGATTACAGAAGATGACGGTTATTATGAAAGATAATAATATACATGGAAAAATTTCTTGAAACTGATTGGCTTAGAGCAGTGCAAATTTTAGTGAACACAGTGCAAAAATGAGGAAAATTATGCAAAAGAATAAAAAAAAAACTTTTCTCAGAGAATGAAAAAATGCGATTAGCTAATAAACAATAGAAATATATCAGAACCAATCAGGTTGCACAATCTGCTGGTCACCCCATGGGAAGCCAGGCAGGTAACATGAAGTTTGCGAGTGGAAAAATAGCTGGCATACAAAGCAAAATTTAGTTCTGCTACGACAAAATACTATAGAACAATTGAAAACAAAAACCAAACCAAAACATTGTAAAGAGGACTATATATTTATTTGATGTTTGAAGCTATTGTACAAAGAGGAAGGATTTTCAGAGAAAATTGAGAGTTTCTAGAATGCCGACCCCAACAAACTGCTTGGTCGAGTTCTTCTACACCGAGACTCATGAGTAATAAAAACAAACAAGTGGGCTACTTTGAGCCCAAAATGGTCTGAAAATTATTATGACAGCTATGAACAGGCATTGAAAGAGAAAGGATACACCTGTCCATAACTAGGGGCAAACAATTCAGTTCCTTGATTTTGAGATGCTTAAGCCAAACAGCTAAGTATAACCTGTTGCAAAATTAAAGCACACAAAGGCAGGGAAGTACTTGTAAATTATTTCAAGTATATTATTAAAAAGTAATCATATGACTTTTCTCACTCAATGTGGAATTTATTTGCACTCATGTGTTTTTCAAAAAGCTCAAATTGCATTCGCCCTTTAAAGGGCTCATTGAGTTTTGATACTTTTTGAAAAACACAAATTGTACTCAAAGGCGAATCACTACCTATACATTGCAAACACTTATGCCCCATTCACACCAACTATATTTATCTTATTGATTGCTAGTAGTCCCTCTCGCAATTTTTATCGCTGCACCGGTTGTTTCCAGTGGAACATTAACATCGCATGCAGGCCAGAAATACTCAAAACGCCGCGCGTAAATATCACTCGCTTTTAAAGATTACACATAACAAAACCATAAACAGTTTTATAAATAAAGGGAAATAAAACCTAAACAAATTCACTATCATGTTGAAGCGTAAATGGTAACTCTGTTAATCGTACTGCAAATTTGGTGCCTGTCAAAAGTGAGAACCCGTCCGGCTGGCCGAAAAGGTGTTTTTGGGAATAATTTTATCGTTTTCACTAAAAGCCTATAATTATTACCCAGCAAATCACATAGGACCAGATTTATCTAACTGAAAAGTCCATTATGGAATTCTGTTCATGAAAACGTTTTATATCGTCATGGTCAATGCTAGAATCTTTTGTGCAAAGGAAGCGCGTGCTTCGATCGTCCTGGATATTGAATGAGTGCAATTTGTCTTGCAAAATTGTAAAAAACTGCAGAATTATCGGGTTAAATAGGGCAAAAAAGAACCAGTTCTGTCCGAGGTCTGTGTAATAAAGAAGGGCCTCATAATACTGTTTACCTGAGACGTGATGAGAAAAAGTATGTTTAAAAGGCTGGTTTACACGCCACCAGATTCGTCGCCAAGATTTACTTGTAAAGTAAACTTGTCGAACACAAAAAATCCCGCCTGATTTTCTTTATTTTGGCCTCCCTTTTAGACAGGGGAATGCAACGTGTAAATTGGCTGCCACCAAAAACTATTGTGGCGCGTGTGCTTCTTAAAACTATATTTCGGAGTCGTACAAGTATCCATAGTCTCTCAAACCGAACAATGTTGGAAAGACTGAAGAATGCTACATTATAATGCAACAGCTAATGCAAATACCATACACGAATAGGTCTATTTGTTTTCCAGGCCTAATCTACTGTGATTGAACATGATTGCTATTTTGGGGTGTACAAATAAGACTATGAACTCCGCGATGTTAAATCTGTTTCACTCTTGAACTGTCAAATTATTTTTCTCTAAAATCACTTATCCTTCGCCTCAAGATTTGGGCAAAGGTTTTTTTTTCAAAGCCTTTATAAAATCCGAGCAGTTACGAAGACTTTTGAATGACCAAAACGATTGATATAATGTGTTAGGCAACGGCCGATGGTTTTGGAAGAAGAATCTCATGACCCCTTCGATGGCCTACAGCGTGAGCGTATGATTTATTTCCGCTACAAATGGTTGCTATGAAAGTGATGATATATCATTGAAATGAATACGTTCAGTAATTCCTTCAGGAAGTTTTGTGATCTTTTACCCTAACCCCATGCTGTTTCTCTTTCTTTGGCCGTTTGATGTTCTTGTAAAGAACATTGCATTTTTTTGTTCAGTAGTACAGTTGTACAGTAATAGGCGAGATAACTCTAGTCTTGATATTCCCATTGCCATCCTCGAGGTCTTTCTATGATCTCCTATTAATATATAGATTTCGCCAGAGCTAAAAGCGGAGCTTCCGCCTTTGCATTTTAAATTTAATTACTACAGACAAAAACAACAAACAACAACAATCTATTCCACATAGTTCAGATATAAAGTGAATACAAACTCAGATAATGCTAACCGCGTAGGTTACTCGTACGGATGTCGTATGTATATGTGGTTGAACAAGCGTAGTGTTTTAGTCTTGAACATTAGCAACAAACAGAGAAAAAACTTACAACTCTTTTAGGTCAGATAAGTCGGAGAAGATCCCAGGTGGAAGCTGCTCAATTTTGTTGGTGTGCAGCGACCTGCAAGAACGAGTTAGCGTATCTTCATGACAAAAATGATTCATGAAATAAAACAGCCTCGTCAAAATCCATTCTAAATCTGGGTTCAATTTAACAAAACATATAATTTACAAATGTAGCCATTGTTTTAGAGTCTGAATACAATAGCTGCTAACACTAGTAAAGTACACCATTCGTTTTAGAGGTTTTATCAAATTGACCCCTGGTAATCGCTTGTAGCTGACCTCTGTATTATGTCATTAAAGAAAACTATGGTCATTCAAGAAAACTAAATCACTGATGCTCTATATACAATTTTGCATGCACCTACTACTTTCTCGCCCTGTTGTAAGCTACAATCTCAGACAAAAACCTTGAAACACTATGGAAAATTCTGCTCCCTTTGTTCCCATATACATATACATATAGCACCTTCCAGTGGCCTCTGTGAACTCTAAAAAATAGTTTGGGGAGTCCCGTAAACCATAAAGCCTTCAATTCGGCTGCGCGCTAACGTAGTTGCCTTGGTGGTTTAGTGGTTAACACATCGACACTAGAAAGTCGAGTACGCAGGTTCAAATCCCGTTCAAGGTAATTTTTAGAATTTCACTTGTGTTCGTTTATTTCTTTATTCTACTGATTTCATTTTCATATACATGTATATATAAATATCAATATATAGAAGCAAGTTTCCATTATCCGTATAAACGGTTGTCCGTATTAAGCGTGTTAGGTCTCGAGAAAATCTGGCGTCTTTGCCCAGGGACAAGGGAAACTGTCAATTAATAATTAACAAGGTGTGCGTGTTAAGTGGGTTCCCGTAAAGAGGGGTTCAAGAAACGTACGGTAGTTGGTAAATATCGAAGCTATGGCATTGTGGGATCCTACTTTGGCTGGACTTTCGAATTTAGAAAACACAATGTACTTTGTTGCTCAGTCAATCTCCTGTCGACCCTCTTAGTGAAGCAACCATCGGAGGCACATGTACCTCTGTTCAGACCTTTGTCTTTTGTAAGGGTTTCACTGCAAGCGGCTCTGTCGACCAACATAAACAGCGCCATGTACTCACAAAAGGGTTGTGTGGTACAAGACTGGCTGATTCTGCAAAAACGGAGCTATTCTGGATTTCACTCATGAAACCTGGCGCCTCTGCATGGCTATCTAAGCTAAGATAGCCTTTTACACAGGAAAAGTAAGGCATTACCGCAAAAAGATTACAAGCGTATTTGCCCGGGATGTTTGAAATACGCAACGAAGAATTTCTTAAAATCTAGGCGAAAATTGCTGCTAGCCACACAAGCTAAACGAAGCAATTTTTATGAAAAACGTTCACTGATTATCGTTTAGTGTCTCTTGTGACTTAAAAGGTGACATAAAGAGCAAACAAATAATTAAAAAAGCGGTCCCCGAAGCAATGTCTGCGACACCTAAACTTGCGAAATGTGTTTTTTAGTAATATCCGTAAGCTCACTTGTATAAAGTTTTTTTTAGAGGTCTAAGTCCGTGATGTTGGCCCGTCCTCTCCTTTTTTTTGCCTGGGCTTCAAAACTACCTAGAAAGTGTGAGAGTAAACATTGGTTGCCCTGTGGTGCGGACGGACTGTCGTTCCTTCGGTCGGCGTACGGTCAAGAGATTTCAGCATTTTCTGAAATGGGTAGATTCACTTACCGTAGTGCTCCGCAGGTGCGTGCGTGAGCTCCGCTATTAGCAATTAATGAAAGCGAGTGAAGTGTCCCCCATTTTTGTTTTTACAACCAAAACAATTCAACCTCGTCCCCAGGACTTCTCGGTAACGGTGCCTTAACCTGTAGCGGGCTGCATTTTTGACCTCATTTCTTCGTTAAACACAAAATTCTTCTAAATTCGGTCACCAGTAACTGAGTATGGTGAATTATGCGTGTGCTTTTAGCGACTCGGAATTGGGGGGAAAATTTGAATGAATAATAATTAAAGTTAATTATCTGTTCCACATGCTGCCTCTAATAAAAAAAAAAGGTTGACATAGCCATCGGCTCTAGAGAAAATTAGGTTACTTATTAAATCTTGATCTGTGCTGCTTGACTAGAGAGTGGCTCTTTTTCTTGTCTTTAAAATTGACTGGTGAGAAACTTGGAAATAGACTAAAGCATTTTTATAAAATGCACATTAGATACATCTGTGCTTGGCACTTTTGTGTTAACTCTCCCGCTTTATGCACCTTCTATGCTAAGCCGTGTAGGTTTCCCTTACGGACTCTTATATACATGGTTGCTTGCGTAATATAGTGGCTGTAATCTCCATAATAAGCAACAGATAATTAAAAAAAATACAAACTTACAACTTCTGTAGCTTAGATAGATTGTAAAATATCCCAGATGAAAGCTGTTTAATTTGGTTGTTGTACAGCCACCTGCAAGAATAAGGTTGAGGTTAAGTAAGAATTATTAGTGAAAGACGACCTCATCCTTGTTTATTTATTTATTTATTTATTTATTTTCTTGTTTGTTTGTTTGTCGTTGGAGCTATGTTATAAACACTATTTTTCATGCACCTACCTGCATTGCTTATAGGTCTATTTGTTTTCCAGGCCTAATCTACTGTGACTGAACATGATTGCTATTTTGGGGTGTACAAATAAGACTATTAACTCCGCGATGTAAAATTTGTTTCACTCTTGAACTGTCAAATTATTTTTCTCTAAAATCACTTATCCTTCGCCTCAAAAGTCACATGAATGTGCCCTGATCTGTGGATTACAAGTTTATTGTTTGATTTAAATTATGAATTTATTAACGGGAGCTTCGCTTTTAGCCCTGGCTAAATCTATATATTAGATTAAACTGACGACTAACAAGATATATTAAAGTAATTTGTGCAAGTCCATGGTTTGCACTATTTTATTGTCATTGATTATTTTAGTTTAAAACTAGAAAAGGGTTTAAAGGTCAAATGAACCCCCCCAAAAATGAATTTTTCTGTTTTTTGTTTTACCTTTACCCTGGCAATCACTAAAAGGAAGCATCCTAAGTCAGATTTGGGCAAAGGTTTTTTTTTCAAAGCCTTTATAAAATCCGAGCAGTTACGAAGACTTTTGAATGACCAAAACGATTGATATAATGTGTTAGGCAACGGCCGATGGTTTTGGAAGAAGAATCTCATGACCCCTTCGATGGCCTACAGCGTGAGCGTATGATTTATTTCCGCTACAAATGGTTGCTATGAAAGTGATGATATATCACTGACATGAATACGTTCAGTAATTCCTTCAGGAAGTTTTGTGATCTTTTACCCTAACCCCATGCTGTTTCTCTTTCTTTGGCCGTTTGATGTTCTTGTAAAGAACATTGCATTTTTTTGTTCAGTAGTACAGTTGTACAGTAATAGGCGAGATGACTCAAGTCTTGATATTCCCATTGCCATCCTCGAGGTTTTTCTATGATCTCCTATTAATATATAGATTTCGCCAGAGCTAAAAGCGGAGCTTCCGCCTTTGCATTTTAAAATTAATTACTACAGACAAAAACAACAAACAACAACAATCTATTTCACATAGTTCAGATATAAAGTGAATACAAACTCAGATAATGCTAACCGCGTAGGTTACTCTTACGGATATCGTATGTATATGTGGTTGAACAAGCGTAGTGTTTTAGTCTTGAACATCAGCAACAAACAGAGAAAAAACTTACAACTCTTTTAGGTCAGATAAGTCGGAGAAGATCCCAGGTGGAAGCTGCTCAATTTTGTTGGTGTGCATCACCCTGCAAGAATGAGTTAGCGTATCTTCATGACAAAAATGATTCATGAAATAAAACAGCCTCGTCAAAATCCATTTTAAATCTCGGTTCAATTTAATAAAACGTTTAATTTGCAAATGTAGCCATTGTTTTAGAGTCTGAATACAATAGCTGCTAACACTAGTAAAGTACACCATTCGTTTTAGAGGTTTTATCAAATTGACCCCTGGTCATCGCTTGTAGCTGACCTCTGTATTATGTCATTAAAGAAAACTATGGTCATTAAAGCACCTTCCAGTGGCCTCTGTGAACTCTAAAAAAATTGTTTGCGGAGTCCCGTAAACAATAAAGCCTTCAATTCGGCTGCGCGTTAGCGTAGTTGCCTTGGTGGTTTAGTGGTTAACACATCGACACTCAAAAAGTCGAGTACGCAGGTTCAAATCCCGTTCAAGGTAATTTTTTAGAATTTCACTTGTGTTCGTTTATTTCTTTATTCTACTGATTTCATTTTCATATACATATATATATATAAATATCAATATATAGAAGCAAGTGTCCATTATCCGTATAAACGGTTGTCCGTATTAAGCGTGTTAGGTCTCGAGAAAATCTGACGTCTTTGCCCAGGGACAAGGGAAACTGTCAATTAATAATTAACAAGGTGTGCGTGTTAAGTGGGTTCCCGTAAAGAGGGGTTCAAGAAACGTACGGTAGTTGGTAAATATCGAAGCTATGGCATTTTGGGATCCTACTTTGGCTGGACTTTCGAATTTAGAAAACACAATGTATTTTGTTGCTCAGTCAATCTCCTGTCGACCCTCTTAGTGAAGCAATCATCGGAGGCACATGTACCTCTGTTCAGACCTTTGTCTTTTGTAAGGGTTTCACTGCAAGCGGCTCTCTCGACCAACATAAACAGCGCCATGTACTCACAAAAGGGTTGTGTGGTACAAGACTGGCTGATTCTGCAAAAACGGAGCTATTTTGGATTTCACTCATGAAACCTGGCGCCTCTGCATGGCTATGTAAGCTAAGATAGCCTTTTACACAGGAAAAGTTAAGCATTACGGCAAAAAATTACAAGCGTATTTGCCCGGGATGTTTGAAATACGCAACGAAGAATTTCTTAAAATCTAGGCGAAAATTGCTGCTAGCCACACAAGCTAAACGAAGCAATTTTTATGAAAAACGTTCACTAATTATCGTTTAGTGTCTCTTGTGACTTAAAAGGTGACATAAAGAGCAAACAAATAATTAAAAAAGCAGTCCCCGAAGCAATGTCTGCGACACCTAAACTTGCGAAATGTGTTTTTTAGTAATATCCGTAAGCTCACTTGTATAAAGTTTTTTTTAGAGGTCTAAGTCCGTGATGTTGGCCCGTCCTCTCCTTTTTTTTGCCTGGGCTTCAAAACTACCTAGAAAGTGTGAGAGTAAACATTGGTTGCCCTGTGGTGCGGACGGACTATCGTTCGTTCGGTCGGCGTACGGTCAAGAGATTGCAGCATTTTCTGAAATGGGTCGATTCACTTACCGTAGTGCTCCGCAGGTGCGTGCGTGAGCTCCGCTATTAGCAATTAATGAAAGCGAGTGAAGTGTCCCCCATTTTGTTTTTACAACCAAAACAACTCTACCTCGTCCCCAGGACTTCTCGGTAACGGTGCCTTAACCTGTAGCGGGCTGCATTTTTGACCTCATTTCTTCGTTAAACACAAAATTCTTCTAAATTCGGTCACCAGTAACTGAGTATGGTGAATTATGCGTGTGCTTTTAGCGACTCGGAATTGGGGGGAAAATTTGAATGGATAATAATTAAAGTTTATTATCTGTTCCACATGCTGCCTCTAATGAAAACAGGTTGACATAGCCATCGGCTCCAGAGAAAATTAGGTTACTTATTAAATCTTGATCTGTGCTGCTTGACTAGAGAGTGGCTCTTTTTCTTGTCTTTAAAATTGACTGGTGAGAAACTTGGGAATAGACTAAAGCATTTTTTTAAAATGCACATTAGATACATCTGTGCATGGCACTTTTGTGTTAACTCTCCCGCTTTATGCACCTTCTATGCTAAGCCGTGTAGGTTCCCTTTACGGACTCTTATATACATGGTTGCTTGCGTAATATAGTGGCTGTAATCTCCATAATAAGCAACAGAAAATTAAAAAAAATACAAACTTACAACTTCTGTAGCTTAGATAGATTGTAAAATATCCCAGATGAAAGCTGTTTAATTTGGTTGTTGTACAGCCACCTGCAAGAATAAGGTTGAGGTTAAGTAAGAATTATTAGTGAAAGACGACCTCATCCTTGTTTATTTATTTATTTATTTATTTTCTTGTTTGTTTGTTTGTCGTTGGAGCTATGTTATAAACACTATTTTTCATGCACCTACCTGCATTGCTTATAGGACTATTTGTTTTCCAGGCCTAATCTACTGTGACTGAACATGATTGCTATTTTGGGGTGTACAAATAAGACTATTAACTCCGCGATGTAAAATTTGTTTCACTCTTGAACTGTCAAATTATTTTTCTCTAAAATCACTTATCCTTCGCCTCAAAAGTCACATGAATGTGCCCTGATCTGTGGATTACAAGTTTATTGTTTGATTTAAATTATGAATTTATTAACGGGAGCTTCGCTTTTAGCCCTGGCTAAATCTATATATTAGATTAAACTGACGACTAACAAGATATATTAAAGTAATTTGTGCAAGTCCATGGTTTGCACTATTTTATTGTCATTGATTATTTTAGTTTAAAACTAGAAAAGGGTTTAAAGGTCAAATGAACCCCCAAAAATGAATTTTTCTGTTTTTTGTTTTACCTTTACCCTGGCAATCACTAAAAGGAAGCATCCTAAGTCAGATTTGGGCAAAGGTTTTTTTTTTTCAAAGCCTTTATAAAATCCGAGCAGTTACGAAGACTTTTGAATGACCAAAACGATTGATATAATGTGTTAGGCAACGGCCGATGGTTTTGGAAGAAGAATCTCATGACCCCTTCGATGGCCTACAGCGTGAGCGTATGATTTATTTCCGCTACAAATGGTTGCTATGAAAGTGATGATATATCACTGAAATGAATACGTTCAGTAATTCCTTCAGGAAGTTTTGTGATCTTTTACCCTAACCCCATGCTGTTTCTCTTTCTTTGGCCGTTTGATGTTCTTGTAAAGAACAACATTTTTTTTGTTCATTAGTACAGTTGTACAGTAATAGGCGAGATAACTCTAGTCTTGATATTCCCATTGCCATCCTCGAGGTCTTTCTATGATCTCCTATTAATATATAGATTTCGCCAGAGCTAAAGGCGGAGCTTCGGCCTTTGCATTTTAAATTTAATTACTACAGACAAAAACAACAAACAACAACAATCTATTCCACATAGTTCAGATATAAAGTGAATACAAACTCAGATAATGCTAACCGCGTAGGTTACTCGTACGGATGTCGTATGTATATGTGGTTGAACAAGCGTAGTGTTTTAGTCTTGAACATTAGCAACAAACAGAGAAAAAACTTACAACTCTCTTAGGTCAGATAAGTCGGAGAAGATCCCAGGTGGAAGCTGCTCAATTTTGTTGGTGTGCATCACCCTGCAAGAATGAGTTAGCGTATCTTCATGACAAAAATGATTCATGAAATAAAACAGCCTCGTCAAAATCCATTTTAAATCTCGGTTCAATTTAATAAAACGTTTAATTTGCAAATGTAGCCATTGTTTTAGAGTCTGAATACAACAGCTGCTAACACTAGTAAATTACACCATTCGTTTTAGAAGTTTTATTAAATTGACCCCTGGTCATCCCTTGTAGCTGACCTCTGTATTATGTCATTAAAGAAAACTATGGTCATTAAAGAAAACTAAATCATTGATGCTCTAAGTTGCAAAATGCCTTCCCGGTTTGCTGCCGTAACAAACAAAGAAATTTCACAACTAATCAAGCGAGCTGTTTCCGAAATACACGGAGAAAGTGGCGAAGCTCGGGGTGGAGGTTTTCACAGGTAAAGCTTTGTCTTTTTGACTGGAATTTATCGATAAAACCGGCGAAAAAGTTTTGTTGTTTACAAAATGCAAATTAAGTTTAAGTCTTGCGTTACTTTTTTTTAGTTGACTTGTTCATAAATAAGCTTAAAACTAAATCTAATATAAAAGTATCCTACAGTATCCTACATCGCTTTTGGGTGATGTTTCCGGCATCTTAATGTTTCTTGTATGCTAGCCGCGTAGGTTACTCGTACGGATATCGTATGTATATGTGGTTGAACAAGCGTAGTGTTTTAGTCTTAAACATTAGCAACAAACAGAAAAAAAACTTACAACTCTTTTAGGTCAGATAGGTCGGAGAAGATCCCAGGTGGAAGCTGCTCAATTTTGTTGGTGCTCAGCCACCTGCAAGAAGGAGTTAGCTTATCTTCATGACAAAAATGATTTATGAAATAAAAAAGCCTCGTCAAAATCCATTCTAAATCTGGGTTCAATTTAGTAAAACGTATAATTTACAAATGTAGCCATTGTTTTAGAGTCTGAATACAAGAGCTACTAACACTAGTAAATTACACCATTCGTTTTAGAAGTTTTATTAAATTGACCCCTGGTCATCCCTTGTAGCTGACCTCTGTATTATGTCATTAAAGAAAACTATGGTCATTAAAGAAAACTAAATCATTGATGCTCTATATACAATTTTGCATGCACCTACTACTTTCTCGCCCTCTTGTAAGCTACAATCTCAGACGAAAACCTTGAAACACTTTGAAAAATTCTGCTCCCTTTGTTCCCATATACATATACATATAGCACCTTCCAGTGGCCTCTGTGAAATTTTTAAAAAATTGTTTTGGGAGTCCCGCGAACCATAAAGCCTTCAATTCGGCTGCGCGTTTGCGTGGTTGCCTTGGTGGTGTAGTGGTTAACACATCGACACTAGAAAGTCGAGGACGCAGGTTCAAATCCCGTTCAAGGTAATTTTTAGAGTTTCACTTGTGTTCATTTATTTCTTTATTTCACTGGTTTCAGTTTCATATACATATGCATATACATATACATATCAATATAGAGAAGCAAGTGTCCATTATCCGCATAAACGGTTGTCCGTATTAAAGGGACTGGTTCAGGATATGCGCGCCGTTTGTCTCTTCAGAGTAAATTTGTCGGGTCAACACTACATTCGAAATCGCCATTACCGGTACAATCATTGAAAATCTTTCGTTTTATTCCGACATCCGTCGCTTTGGCTGGTCCAGTTATTCTTCGGTGGTGGTGATTAACGTGTGGTTGTGTCATTTGACTGGTTACGTTTTAAGAAGACGCAAGAAATAATGTTTTGATCATGGAGGTTCAGAAGAGCATCGTGGCCGTCCGTCAACAGGACGTTATCAAGATCTCCTATTAATATATAGATTTAGCCAGAGCTAAAAGCGGAGCTTCCGCCTTTGCATTACAAAATTAATTACTACAGACAAAAACATCAAACAACAATAATCTATATTCCACATAGTTCAGATATAAAGTGAATACAAACTCAGATAATTAGTTACAGGTATAAGAAGTCAGAAAATAAAGTATCCTACAGTATCCTACATCGCTTTTGGGTGATGTTGTCGGCATCTTAATGTTTCTTGTATGCTAGCCGCGTAGGTTACTCTTACGGATATCGTATGTATATGTGGTTGAACAAGCGTAGTGTTTTAGTCTTGAACATCAGCAACAAACAGAGAAAAAACTTACAACTCTTTTAGGTCAGATAAGTCGGAGAAGATCCCAGGTGGAAGCTGCTCAATTTTGTTGGTGTGCATCACCCTGCAAGAATGAGTTAGCGTATCTTCATGACAAAAATGATTCATGAAATAAAACAGCCTCGTCAAAATCCATTCTAAATCTGGGTTCAATTTAATAAAACATATAATTTACAAATGTAGCCATTGTTTTAGAGTCTGAATACAATAGCTGCTAACACTAGTAAAGTACACCATTCGTTTTAGAGGTTTTATCAAATTGACCCCTGGTCATCGCTTGTAGCTGACCTCTGTATTATGTCATTAAAGAAAACTATGGTCATTAAAGCACCTTCCAGTGGCCTCTGTGAACTCTAAAAAATTGTTTGCGGAGTCCCGTAAACAATAAAGCCTTCAATTCGGCTGCGCGTTAGCGTAGTTGCCTTGGTGGTTTAGTGGTTAACACATCGACACTCAAAAAGTCGAGTACGCAGGTTCAAATCCCGTTCAAGGTAATTTTTAGAATTTCACTTGTGTTCGTTTATTTCTTTATTCTACTGATTTCATTTTCATATACATATATATATATAAATATCAATATATAGAAGCAAGTGTCCATTATCCGTATAAACGGTTGTCCGTATTAAGCGTGTTAGGTCTCGAGAAAATCTGACGTCTTTGCCCAGGGACAAGGGAAACTGTCAATTAATAATTAACAAGGTGTGCGTGTTAAGTGGGTTCCCGTAAAGAGGGGTTCAAGAAACGTACGGTAGTTGGTAAATATCGAAGCTATGGCATTTTGGGATCCTACTTTGGCTGGACTTTCGAATTTAGAAAACACAATGTATTTTGTTGCTCAGTCAATCTCCTGTCGACCCTCTTAGTGAAGCAATCATCGGAGGCACATGTACCTCTGTTCAGACCTTTGTCTTTTGTAAGGGTTTCACTGCAAGCGGCTCTCTCGACCAACATAAACAGCGCCATGTACTCACAAAAGGGTTGTGTGGTACAAGACTGGCTGATTCTGCAAAACGGAGCTATTTTGGATTTCACTCATGAAACCTGGCGCCTCTGCATGGCTATGTAAGCTAAGATAGCCTTTTACACAGGAAAAGTTAAGCATTACGGCAAAAAATTACAAGCGTATTTGCCCGGGATGTTTGAAATACGCAACGAAGAATTTCTTAAAATCTAGGCGAAAATTGCTGCTAGCCACACAAGCTAAACGAAGCAATTTTTATGAAAAACGTTCACTAATTATCGTTTAGTGTCTCTTGTGACTTAAAAGGTGACATAAAGAGCAAACAAATAATTAAAAAAGCAGTCCCCGAAGCAATGTCTGCGACACCTAAACTTGCGAAATGTGTTTTTAGTAATATCCGTAAGCTCACTTGTATAAAGTTTTTTTAGAGGTCTAAGTCCGTGATGTTGGCTGGTCCTCTCTTTTTTTTTGCCTGGGCTTCAAAACTACCTAGAAAGTGTGAGAGTAAACATTGGTTGCCCTGTGGTGCGGACGAACGATCGTTCGTTTGGTCGGTGTACATTCAAGTGATTGCAACATTTTCTGGAATGGGTAGATTTACTTACCCATGGTGCTCCGCAGGCGCGCGTGTGTGCTCCCCTATGATTAGCAATTAATGAAAACGAGTGAAGTGTCGGCCATTTTTGTTTTTACAACCAAAACAATTCAGCCTCGACCTCTCGTTAACGCTGCCTTAACCTGTAGCGGGCTGCTTTTTTGACGTCATTTCTTCGTTAAACACAAAATTCTTCCAACTTCGGTCACCTGTAACTGGGTATGGTGATTTATGTGTGTCCTTTTAGCCACTCGGAATTTGGGAAATAATTTGAATGAATAACAATTAAAGTTAATTATCTGATCCACATGCTGCCTCTAATGAAAACAGGTTGACAAAGCAATCGGCTCCATAGAAAATTAGGTTACTTATTAAATCTTGATCTGTGCTGCGTGACTTTAGAGTGCCTCCTTTTCTTGTCTTTAAAATTCACTGGTAAGAGACTTGGGAATAGACTGAAGCATTTTTTAAATGCGTATTAGATACATCTGTGCTTGGCACTTTTGTGTTAACTCTCCTGCTTTATGTACGTTGTATGCTAAGCCGTGTAGGTTCCTTTTACGGACTGTTATATACATGGTTGCTTGCGTAATATGGTGGTTGTAATCTTGATAATAAACAACAGACAATTAAAAAAAATAAAAACTAACAACTTCTGTAGGTTAGATAGATTGTAAAATATCCCAAATGGAAGCTGTTTAATTTGGTTGTTGTACAGCCACCTGCAAGAATAAGGTTAAGGTTAAGTAAGAATTATTAGTGAAAGACGACCTCATCCTTGTTTATTTATTTATTTATTTATTTTCTTGTTTGTTTGTTTGTCGTTGGAGCTATGTTATAAACACTATTTTTCATGCACCTACCTGCATTGCTTATAGGTCTATTTGTTTTCCAGGCCTAATCTACTGTGACTGAACATGATTGCTATTTTGGGGTGTACAAATAAGACTATTAACTCCGCGATGTAAAATTTGTTTCACTCTTGAACTGTCAAATTATTTTTCTCTAAAATCACTTATCCTTCGCGTCAAAAGTCACATGAATGTGCCCTGATCTGTGGATTACAAGTTTATTGTTTGATTTAAATTATGAATTTATTAACGGGAGCTTCGCTTTTAGCCCTGGCTAAATCTATATATTAGATTAAACTGACGACTAACAAGATATATTAAAGTAATTTGTGCAAGTCCATGGTTTGCACTATTTTATTGTCATTGATTATTTTAGTTTAAAACTAGAAAAGGGTTTAAAGGTCAAATGAACCCCCCCAAAAATGAATTTTTCTGTTTTTTGTTTTACCTTTACCCTGGCAATCACTAAAAGGAAGCATCCTAAGTCAGATTTGGGCAAAGGTTTTTTTTTCAAAGCCTTTATAAAATCCGAGCAGTTACGAAGACTTTTGAATGACCAAAACGATTGATATAATGTGTTAGGTAACGGCCGATGGTTTTGGAAGAAGAATCTCATGACCCCTTCGATGGCCTACAGCGTGAGCGTATGATTTATTTCCGCTACAAATGGTTGCTATGAAAGTGATGATATATCACTGAAATGAATACGTTCAGTAATTCCTTCAGGAAGTTTTGTGATCTTTTACCCTAACCCCATGCTGTTTCTCTTTCTTTGGCCGTTTGATGTTCTTGTAAAGAACATTGCATTTTTTTGTTCAGTAGTACAGTTGTACAGTAATAGGCGAGATAACTCTAGTCTTGATATTCCCATTGCCATCCTCGAGGTCTTTCTATGATCTCCTATTAATATATAGATTTCGCCAGAGCTAAAGGCGGAGCTTCGGCCTTTGCATTTTAAATTTAATTACTACAGACAAAAACAACAAACAACAACAATCTATTCCACATAGTTCAGATATAAAGTGAATACAAACTCAGATAATGCTAACCGCGTAGGTTACTCGTACGGATGTCGTATGTATATGTGGTTGAACAAGCGTAGTGTTTTAGTCTTGAACATTAGCAACAAACAGAGAAAAAACTTACAACTCTCTTAGGTCAGATAAGTCGGAGAAGATCCCAGGTGGAAGCTGCTCAATTTTGTTGGTGTGCATCACCCTGCAAGAATGAGTTAGCGTACCCTGGGTGCCAGAGACTTTTCTAGCGCGGTTTCCGGTTTCTGTCAAGTCTTTATAGTGACCCGCGCGAAAAGCCTCTGGAGCAGAGCGCTATTGCTTTGATGGCACCGATCCAATCGTTAGCACGGTTAAATCAGTTGGTCCAGATTTTGGACAAGACGGCTGATTGGCTACTAACGACCACCTGAGGGACTCTAAATCTAACAGACGCTACAATTGGTTGACAAGAATAGACCAGCACGTGAAAGAATATTTCCAACTTTGCTGTTGTTGTACTCGCGAGAAGTGTTGTGATGGCAGCTTTGGAAAGTTTTGAAAGAGCATGATAAGAAATTTACTAGAAGGGTTTGACGGTGTATACAAGCTAAAAGCTATGAGCAAACAAGTGGAGTATTCAAGTTTATTCAACGCAATTAAGCTATTATCACCAATTCAGCTTTTGCAGCAATACGGTTTAAGCTTTACTAATTTCCTATTTCAAACGATTACAACGCATGTTTTGAAATAGTTTGTATTATTCTTAGTAATAAAAGAGGGGTCAGAAGGCAACACACGACTTTTACCTCATGCCAAAATGCTGCTTGTTCCAATGAATTTTTTTTCCGTGATGGGTAGATTATACTCTGGAGAAAAACGTTTCAACTGAGCAAATTTGATTTTTCCCGATTGTTTCATACTGAGAGGTCGTGACACGCATATTGATTTTCTGCGGTTATTGTGTCTGGTCGGCATTATGATTTGCTGTTGCAAGAGCATTTTCTTTGACCTCTTTTGAAATGTTAAGCTCTTCAATACGTCCAAATGAGGGTTTTAGGTTGTTTAATTTCTCCAAAGAGCCTCCTGGATCTGAATAATTATAAGCGATTTTCTTTTTGTCGGTGAAAGTGACGGTTTCCTGCAATGTTTTGTCACGCTGGGCCCAACTCGTTAGCGTTTTTAGCAGGATGTTAAATTCTCCCGGACAGTGATTTTCAGATCCAAATCTCGAAGAATGGATTGCAGCTTAAACTGAAGCTACATCAATTATGGAGAACTTCGATTTGACCCAGTCATGATTGCTCTAAAAGCAATGAATTTTAAACTCGAACTTGTCTTTCTAAGGATAATGTGGGTCTTCGGACATTTCTTCACGTGCCGGCCCACATGATCACAGTCGGAGACTTTCAATCTGATTGGCGTAAATGTAATGCGATAAAAAAGCTCAAAGGTCAACGGGGACGGTAAAAAGCACCGCTCCGTGCCAGAGGTTTTTCTCGCGGCTTCGCCGCTCGTGGCTTCGGCCTACGGCCGAAGAAGTGTCGGCCTTCGGCCAACACCGAAACTTCCCGCCGCACGCTGGTACCCAGGGTAGAGTTAGCGTATCTTCATGACAAAAATGATTCATGAAATAAAACAGCCTCGTCAAAATCCATTTTAAATCTCGGTTCAATTTAATAAAACGTTTAATTTGCAAATGTAGCCATTGTTTTAGAGTCTGAATACAACAGCTGCTAACACTAGTAAATTACACCATTCGTTTTAGAAGTTTTATCAAATTGACCCCTGGTCATCCCTTGTAGCTGACCTCTGTATTATGTCATTAAAGAAAACTATGGTCATTAAAGAAAACTAAATCATTGATGCTCTATATACAATTTTGCATGCACCTACTACTTTCTCGCCCTCTTGTAAGCTACAATCTCAGACGAAAACCTTGAAACACTTTGAAAAATTCTGCTCCCTTTGTTCCCATATACATATACATATAGCACCTTCCAGTGGCCTCTGTGAAATTTTTAAAAAATTGTTTTGGGAGTCCCGCGAACCATAAAGCCTTCAATTCGGCTGCGCGTTTGCGTGGTTGCCTTGGTGGTGTAGTGGTTAACACATCGACACTAGAAAGTCGAGGACGCAGGTTCAAATCCCGTTCAAGGTAATTTTTAGAGTTTCACTTGTGTTCATTTATTTCTTTATTTCACTGGTTTCAGTTTCATATACATATGCATATACATATACATATCAATATAGAGAAGCAAGTGTCCATTATCCGCATAAACGGTTGTCCGTATTAAAGGGACTGGTTCAGGATATGCGCGCCGTTTGTCTCTTCAGAGTAAATTTGTCGGGTCAACACTACATTCGAAATCGCCATTACCGGTACAATCATTGAAAATCTTTCGTTTTATTCCGACATCCGTCGCTTTGGCTGGTCCAGTTATTCTTCGGTGGTGGTGATTAACGTGTGGTTGTGTCATTTGACTGGTTACGTTTTAAGAAGACGCAAGAAATAATGTTTTGATCATGGAGGTTCAGAAGAGCATCGTGGCCGTCCGTCAACAGGACGTTATCAAGATCTCCTATTAATATATAGATTTAGCCAGAGCTAAAAGCGGAGCTTCCGCCTTTGCATTACAAAATTAATTACTACAGACAAAAACATCAAACAACAATAATCTATATTCCACATAGTTCAGATATAAAGTGAATACAAACTCAGATAATTAGTTACAGGTATAAGAAGTCAGAAAATAAAGTATCCTACAGTATCCTACATCGCTTTTGGGTGATGTTGTCGGCATCTTAATGTTTCTTGTATGCTAGCCGCGTAGGTTACTCTTACGGATATCGTATGTATATGTGGTTGAACAAGCGTAGTGTTTTAGTCTTGAACATCAGCAACAAACAGAGAAAAAACTTACAACTCTTTTAGGTCAGATAAGTCGGAGAAGATCCCAGGTGGAAGCTGCTCAATTTTGTTGGTGTGCATCACCCTGCAAGAATGAGTTAGCGTATCTTCATGACAAAAATGATTCATGAAATAAAACAGCCTCGTCAAAATCCATTTTAAATCTCGGTTCAATTTAATAAAACGTTTAATTTGCAAATGTAGCCATTGTTTTAGAGTCTGAATACAATAGCTGCTAACACTAGTAAAGTACACCATTCGTTTTAGAGGTTTTATCAAATTGACCCCTGGTCATCGCTTGTAGCTGACCTCTGTATTATGTCATTAAAGAAAACTATGGTCATTAAAGCACCTTCCAGTGGCCTCTGTGAACTCTAAAAAATTGTTTGCGGAGTCCCGTAAACAATAAAGCCTTCAATTCGGCTGCGCGTTAGCGTAGTTGCCTTGGTGGTTTAGTGGTTAACACATCGACACTCAAAAAGTCGAGTACGCAGGTTCAAATCCCGTTCAAGGTAATTTTTAGAATTTCACTTGTGTTCGTTTATTTCTTTATTCTACTGATTTCATTTTCATATACATATATATATAAATATCAATATATAGAAGCAAGTGTCCATTATCCGTATAAACGGTTGTCCGTATTAAGCGTGTTAGGTCTCGAGAAAATCTGACGTCTTTGCCCAGGGACAAGGGAAACTGTCAATTAATAATTAACAAGGTGTGCGTGTTAAGTGGGTTCCCGTAAAGAGGGGTTCAAGAAACCTACGGTAGTTGGTAAATATCGAAGCTATGGCATTTTGGGATCCTACTTTGGCTGGACTTTCGAATTTAGAAAACACAATGTATTTTGTTGCTCAGTCAATCTCCTGTCGACCCTCTTAGTGAAGCAATCATCGGAGGCACATGTACCTCTGTTCAGACCTTTGTCTTTTGTAAGGGTTTCACTGCAAGCGGCTCTCTCGACCAACATAAACAGCGCCATGTACTCACAAAAGGGTTGTGTGGTACAAGACTGGCTGATTCTGCAAAAACGGAGCTATTTTGGATTTCACTCATGAAACCTGGCGCCTCTGCATGGCTATGTAAGCTAAGATAGCCTTTTACACAGGAAAAGTTAAGCATTACGGCAAAAAATTACAAGCGTATTTGCCCGGGATGTTTGAAATACGCAACGAAGAATTTCTTAAAATCTAGGCGAAAATTGCTGCTAGCCACACAAGCTAAACGAAGCAATTTTTATGAAAAACGTTCACTAATTATCGTTTAGTGTCTCTTGTGACTTAAAAGGTGACATAAAGAGCAAACAAATAATTAAAAAAGCAGTCCCCGAAGCAATGTGTGCGACACCTAAACTTGCGAAATGTGTTTTTTAGTAATATCCGTAAGCTCACTTGTATAAAGTTTTTTTTAGAGGTCTAAGTCCGTGATGTTGGCTGGTCCTCTCCTTTTTTTTGCCTGGGCTTCAAAACTACCTAGAAAGTGTGAGAGTAAACATTGGTTGCCCTGTGGTGCGGACGGACTATCGTTCGTTCGGTCGGCGTACGGTCAAGAGATTGCAGCATTTTCTGAAATGGGTCGATTCACTTACCGTAGTGCTCCGCAGGTGCGTGCGTGAGCTCCGCTATTAGCAATTAATGAAAGCGAGTGAAGTGTCCCCCATTTTGTTTTTACAACCAAAACAACTCTACCTCGTCCCCAGGACTTCTCGGTAACGGTGCCTTAACCTGTAGCGGGCTGCATTTTTGACCTCATTTCTTCGTTAAACACAAAATTCTTCTAAATTCGGTCACCAGTAACTGAGTATGGTGAATTATGCGTGTGCTTTTAGCGACTCGGAATTGGGGGGAAAATTTGAATGAATAATAATTAAAGTTTATTATCTGTTCCACATGCTGCCTCTAATGAAAACAGGTTGACATAGCCATCGGCTCCAGAGAAAATTAGGTTACTTATTAAATCTTGATCTGTGCTGCTTGACTAGAGAGTGGCTCTTTTTCTTGTCTTTAAAATTGACTGGTGAGAAACTTGGGAATAGACTAAAGCATTTTTTTAAAATGCACATTAGATACATCTGTGCTTGGCACTTTTGTGTTAACTCTCCCGCTTTATGCACCTTCTATGCTAAGCCGTGTAGGTTCCCTTTACGGACTCTTATATACATGGTTGCTTGCGTAATATAGTGGCTGTAATCTCCATAATAAGCAACAGAAAATTAAAAAAAATACAAACTTACAACTTCTGTAGCTTAGATAGATTGTAAAATATCCCAGATGAAAGCTGTTTAATTTGGTTGTTGTACAGCCACCTGCAAGAATAAGGTTGAGGTTAGTAAGAATTATTAGTGAAAGACGACCTCATCCTTGTTTATTTATTTATTTATTTATTTTCTTGTTTGTTTGTTTGTCGTTGGAGCTATGTTATAAACACTATTTTTCATGCACCTACCTGCATTGCTTATAGGTCTATTTGTTTTCCAGGCCTAATCTACTGTGACTGAACATGATTGCTATTTTGGGGTGTACAAATAAGACTATTAACTCCGCGATGTAAAATTTGTTTCACTCTTGAACTGTCAAATTATTTTTCTCTAAAATCACTTATCCTTCGCGTCAAAAGTCACATGAATGTGCCCTGATCTGTGGATTACAAGTTTATTGTTTGATTTAAATTATGAATTTATTAACGGGAGCTTCGCTTTTAGCCCTGGCTAAATCTATATATTAGATTTAACTGACGACTAACAAGATATATTAAAGTAATTTGTGCAAGTCCATGGTTTGCACTATTTTATTGTCATTGATTATTTTAGTTTAAAACTAGAAAAGGGTTTAAAGGTCAAATGAACCCCCCCAAAAATGAATTTTTCTGTTTTTTGTTTTACCTTTACCCTGGCAATCACTAAAAGGAAGCATCCTAAGTCAGATTTGGGCAAAAGTTTTTTTTCAAAGCCTTTATAAAATTCGAGCAGTTACGAAGACTTTTGAATGACCAAAACGATTGATATAATGTCTTAGGCAACGGTCGATGGTTTTGGAAGAAGAATCTCATGACCCCTTCGATGGCCTACAGCGTGAGCGTATGATTTATTTCCGCTACAAATGGTTGCTATGAAAGTGATGATATATCACTGAAATGAATACGTTCAGTAATTCCTTCAGGAAGTTTTGTGATCTTTTACCCTAACCCCATGCTGTTTCTCTTTCTTTGGCCGTTTGATGTTCTTGTAAAGAACATTGCATTTTTTTGTTCAGTAGTACAGTTGTACAGTAATAGGCGAGATAACTCTAGTCTTGATATTCCCATTGCCATCCTCGAGGTCTTTCTATGATCTCCTATTAATATATAGATTTCGCCAGAGCTAAAAGCGGAGCTTCCGCCTTTGCATTTTAAATTTAATTACTACAGACAAAAACAACAAACAACAACAATCTATTCCACACAGTTCAGATATAAAGTGAATACAAACTCAGATAATGCTAACCGCGTAGGTTACTCGTACGGATGTCGTATGTATATGTGGTTGAACAAGCGTAGTGTTTTAGTCTTGAACATTAGCAACAAACAGAGAAAAAACTTACAACTCTCCTAGGTCAGATAAGTCGGAGAAGATCCCAGGTGGAAGCTGCTCAATTTTGTTGGTGTGCATCACCCTGCAAGAATGAGTTAGCGTATCTTCATGACAAAAATGATTCATGAAATAAAACAGCCTCGTCAAAATCCATTTTAAATCTCGGTTCAATTTAATAAAACGTTTAATTTGCAAATGTAGCCATTGTTTTAGAGTCTGAATACAACAGCTGCTAACACTAGTAAATTACACCATTTGTCTTAGAGCTTTGATCAAATTGACCCCTGGTCATCCCTTATATCTGACCTCTGTATTATGTCATTAAAGAAAACTATGGACATTAAAGAAAACTAAATTATTGATGCTCTATATACTATTTTGAATGCACCTACTACTTTCTCGCCTTCTTGTAAGCTACAATCTCAGACAAAAACCTTGAAACACTTTGGAAAATTCTGCTCCCCTTGTTCCCATATACATATACATATAACACTTTCCAGTGGCCTCTGTGAACTCTAAAAAATTGTTTGGGGAGTCCCATGAAGCATAAGACCTTCAATTCGGTTGCGCGTTAGCATGGTTGCGTTGGTGGTGTAGTGGTTAACACATCGACACTAGACAGTCGATGAAGCAGGTTCAAATCCCGTTCATGGTAATTTTTAGAATTTCACTTGTGTTAATTTATTTCTTTATTTCACTGGTTTCAGTTTTATATACATATACATATCAATATATAGAAGCAAGTGTCCATTTTCCGCATTAACGGTTGTCCGTATTAAGCGTGTTAGGTCTACAGAAAATCTGAGGTCTTTACCCAGGGACAAGAGAAGCTGTCAATAATAATTAACAAGGTGTGCGTGTTAAGTGGGTACCCGTAAAGAGGGGTTCAAGAAACGTACGGTAGCTTGTAAATATCGAAGGTATGGTATTGTGGGATCCTACTTTGGCTGGACTTTTGAATTTAGAAAACACAATGCATTTTGTTGTTCAGTCAATCTCCTGTCGACCCTCTAGGTGAAGCAACCATCGGAGGCACATGTGCCTGTGTTCAGACCTTTGTCTTTTGTAAGGGTTTTACTGCAAGCGGCTCTCTCGACCCACCTAAACAGCACCACGTACTCACAAAAGGGTTGTGTGGTACAAGACTGACTGATTCTGCAAAAACGGAGCTACTCTGGATTTCACTCATGAAACCTGGCGCCTCCGCATTGCTATCTAAGCTAAGATAGCCTTTTACACAGGAAAAATTAGACATTACCGCAAAAAGATTACAAGCGTATTTGCCCCGGATGTTTGAAATACGCAACTAAGAATTTCTTAAGATCTAGGCGAAAATTGCTGCTAGCCACACAAGCTAAACGACGCAATTTTTCTCTTGTGACTTAAAAGGTGACATAAAGAGCAAACATGTAATTAAAAAAAGCGGCCCCCGAAGCAATGTCTGCGACACCTAAACTTGCGAAATGTGTTTTTTAGTTAAACGAAATAATTGACCAAGGGTGATTTCAAATCACCGTAGGCTCACTTGTATCAAGTTTCTTTTTAGAGGTCTAACTCCGTCATGTTGGCCCGTCCTCTCCTTCGCGAACATTTCCAAATTTTAGGATCGTTCTTCTTTTTACCGCGTACAAACACTGCAATTTTACTGGATTTGTACTGCGGTATTATCAAAGAGACTGGGCTTTTTTTCGCCTGGGCTCCCAAACTACCTAGAAAGTGTGAGAGTAAACATTAATTGCCCTGTGATGCGGACGGACTGTCGTTCGTTCGGTCGGCGTACGGCCAAGAGATTGCAACATTTTCTGAAATGGGTAGATTCACTTACCCGTGGTGCTCGACAGGTGCGTGCGTGAGCGCCGCTATTAGTAATTAATGAAAACGAGTGAGGTGTCCCCCATTTTTGTTTTTACAACCAAAACAACTCAACCTCCTCGCCAGGACTTCTCGGTAACGGTGCCTTAACCTGTCGCGGGCTACATTTTTTGACGCCATTTCCTTGTTAACCACAAAATTCTTCTAAATTCGGTCACCAGTAACTGAGTATGATGAATTATGCGTGTGCTTTCAGCGACTCGGAATTGGGGTAAAAAATTGAATGAATTATAATTAAAGTTAATTATCTGTTCCACATGCTGCCTCTGATGAAAACAGGTTGACATAACCATCGGCTCCAGAGCAAAATAAGGTTACTTATTAAATCTTGATCTGTGTTGCTTGACTAGAGAGTGGTTCCCTTTCTTGTCTTTAAAATTGACTGGTGAGAGACTTGGGAATAGACTGAAGCATTTTTTTAAAATGCACATTAGATACATCTGTGCTTGGCGCTTTTGTGTTAACTCTCCCGCTTTATGCACCTTCTATGCTAAGCCGTGTAGGTTCCCTTTACGGACTCTTATATACATGGTTGCTTGCGTAATATACTGGTTGTAATCTCCATAATAAGCAACAGACAATTTAAAAAAAATACAAAGTTACAACTTCTGTAGCTTAGATAGATTGTAAAATATCCCAGATGGAAGCTGTTTAATTTGGTTGTTGTACAGGCACACGCAAGAATAAGGTTGAGGTTAAGTAAGAATTATTAGTGAAAGACGACCTCATCCTTGTTTGTTTATTTATTTATTTATTTTCTTGTTTGTTTGTTTGTCGTTGGAGCTATGTTATAAACACTACTTTTCATGCACCTACCTGCATTGTTTATAGGTCTATTTGTTTTCCATGCCTAATCTACTGTGACTGAACATGATTGCTATTTTGGGGTGTACAAATAAGACTATTAACTCCGCGATGTAAAATTTGTTTCACTCTTGAACTGTCAAATTATTTTTCTCTAAAATCACTTATCCTTCGCGTCAAAAGTCACATGAATGTGCCCTGATCTGTGGATTACAAGTTTATTGTTTGATTTAAATTATGAATTTATTAACGGGAGCTTCGCTTTTAGCCCTGGCTAAATCTATATATTAGATTAAACTGACGACTAACAAGATATATTAAAGTAATTGGTGCAAGTCCATGGTTTGCACTATTTTATTGTCATTGATTATTTTAGTTTAAAATTAGAAAAGGGTTTAAAGGTCAAATGAGCCCCCCCAAAAATGAATTTTTCTGTTTTTTGTTTTACCTTTACCCTGGCAATCACTAAAAGGAAGCATCCTAAGTCAGATTTGGGCAAAGGTTTTTTTTTTTCAAAGCCTTTATAAAATCCGAGCAGTTACGAAGACTTTTGAATGACCAAAACGATTGATATAATGTGTTAGGCAACGGCCGATGGTTTTGGAAGAAGAATCTCATGGCCCCTTCGATGGCCTACAGCGTGAGCGTATGATTTATTTCCGCTGCAAATGGTTGCTAGGAAAGTGACGATATATCATATACATATACATATAGCACCTTCCAGTGGCCTCTGTGAACTCTAAAAAATTGTTTGGGGAGTCCCGTAAACAATAAAGCCTTCAATTCGGCTGCGCGTTAGCGTAGTTGCCTTGGTGGTTTAGTGGTTAACACATCGACACTAGAAAGTCGAGTACGCAGGTTCAAATCCCGTTCAAGGTAATTTTTAGAATTTCACTTGTGTTCGTTTATTTCTTTATTCTACTGATTTCATTTTCATATACATATATATATAAATATCAATATATAGAAGCAAGTTTCCATTATCCGTATAAACGGTTGTCCGTATTAAGCGTGTTAGGTCTCGAGAAAATCTGACGTCTTTGCCCAGGGACAAGGGAAACTGTCAATTAATAATTAACAAGGTGTGCGTGTTAAGTGGGTTCCCGTAAAGAGGGGTTCAAGAAACGTACGGTAGTTGGTAAATATCGAGGCTATGGCATTGTGGGATCCTACTTTGGCTGGACTTTCGAATTTAGAAAACACAATGTACTTTGTTGCTCAGTCAATCTCCTGTCGACCCTCTTAGTGAAGCAACCATCGGAGGCACATGTACCTCTGTTCAGACCTTTGTCTTTTGTAAGGGTTTCACTGCAAGCGGCTCTCTCGACCAACATAAACAGCGCCATGTACTCACAAAAGGGTTGTGTGGTACAAGACTGGCTGATTCTGCAAAAACGGAGCTATTCTGGATTTCACTCATGAAACCTGGCGCCTCTGCATGGCTATCTAAGCTAAGATAGCCTTTTACACAGGAAAAGTAAGGCATTACCGCAAAAAGATTGTATGTATGTATGTATGTATGTATGTATGTAAATCTTTATTTAAACACGGGAAATCATCAGTTAAGCTTAAGTTAAAAACTAAAACTAATTACAACTGCTTTACATGATTGCCGTGTGGGAATCCGATATATCAGCTACCTTCTTGATATTTCGCTTAAAATGCTCAACGGATGCAGCGTTTTTTAAGTTTTTGGGCAAGTTATTCCATAACATGGCCCCGCTGTAAGAGAAGCTTCGTTTCAAATAATTGGTGCTTGGTTTGGACAAGGTCAGCCTTCCCTCAGAGTTTCTTAAGTTGTAAGCAGAGTGACGCTGAGAGAAAAGACTTTGCAGATATTCTGGAGCAAGGTCATTCATGGTTTTATACATCACTCAAGCTTATCACTCAAGTAACCACTCAAACAGTCCCAGACGGGGCTGCAGAAATCAAAATGAGGCATAATTAAAGCGTTATAAATTTGAATTGCAGTTTCTTTGGATATAAAGGGCCGCACACGTTTTATACATCACTCACGCTTATCACTCAAGTAACCACTCAAACAGTCCCAGACGGGGCTGCAGTAATCAAAATGAGGCATAATTAAAGCGTTATAAATTTGAATTGCAGTTTCTTTGGATATAAAGGGCCGCACACGTTTTAGGGCGCCTATAGCTGAAGAGACTTTCTTGCAAATCTCTTCAACGTGTTTACCCCAAGAGAGTTGAGCATCTATGGTAAGACCCAAGGATTTGGTATGATCGACTCTCTTAATAATTTGGTCATCAATTCTGATTTCTACATCGTCACATTGGGCAGATAGTCTTTGTCTTGATCCAATAATCATTAGCTCTGTTTTAGCAACATTTAGACTGAGCTTCTTAGCTTTCAGCCAACAGCTAAGGTTATTTAATTCAGGGGTTAGAGCTAGCTTAAGCTCTGTTAACGTCTTAGCAGATAACGTAAGGTTGGTGTCGTCGGCAAACATTCTTGGTACGGCGCCCCGCAGGGAGTTGGGAAGATCATTAATGTAAATTAAAAATAGCAAAGGACCCAATATGCTACCCTGCGGCACGCCGCAACTGAGGGTACGAGCAGATGATAGTTTGCCACTGACATTACATCTTTGGGTTCGGCCACTTAAGTACGACGAGAACCATTTTTATAGCTGCCTGATCGACACCCAAGTACGACATCTTACGCAAGATGATCTCATGATCAATGGTGTCGAATGCCTTAGTAAGGTCAATAAAGACAACGCCATTTAGAAGGCCATTGTCGATGTTTACTGACCAAGCATTTGTTGCCTCAAGCAAAGCCGTGAGCGTACTATGTAGAGAACGGAACCCTGATTGGCAACCTAGTAGCAATTTATTATCATCTAGATAATGGAAAAGTTGATTATAAACAATTCTTTCAAAAACTTTCGAAATTATAGGGATTACAGATATCGGCCTGTAGTTGTTAGGGTCCGATTTAATGCCCTTTTTAAAAAGTGGAGTCACTTTGGCTGTTTTCCAATCGTTTGGATATATCCCAGTGAGAATAGACTTTGAGAATATTGAGGTAAGAGAGAGTGCGACGATATCAGCAGCCATTTTCAACAATTTACTCGGAATCATATCAAGACCGGTGGCTTTCTTTTCATCAATTTTTGACAAAACGTTAGAAACAATATCAACACTCGGAATTTGCAGAGAAAACGAATGATCAGTGGGCTTTAAATAAGACTCAGGATTAACATCGACAACAGGAATATCTTGTGCTAATACTTGCGCAACGTTTGTAAAGTGATCGTTAATAGTTTCCGCAATGTCCATCGGCTTTAGAGAAAATTAGGTTCCTTATTAAATCTTGATCTGTGCTGCTTGACTAGAGAGTGGCTCCTTTTCTTGTCTTGTCTTTAAAATTGACTGGTGAGAGACTTGGGAATAGACTCAAGCATTTTTTTTAAATGCGCAATAGATACATCTGTGCTTGGCACTTTTGTGTTAACTCTCCTACTTTATGCACCTTCTATGCTAAGCCGTGTAGGTTCCCTTTACGGACTCTTATATACATGGTTGCTTGCGTAATATAGTGGTTGTAATCTCGACAATAAGCAGCAGACAATTAAAAAAAAATACAAACTTACAACATCTGTAGCTTAGATAGATTGTAAAATATCCCAAATGAAAGCTGTTTAATTTGGTTGTTGTACAGCCACCTGCAAGAATAACGTTGAGGTTAAGTAAGAATTATTAGTGAAAGACGACCTCATCCTTGTCTATTTATTTATTTATTTATTCATTTTCTTGTTTGTTTGTTTGTCGTTGGAGCTATGTTATAAATGTTATTTTTCATGCACCTACCTGCATTGTTTATAGGTCTATTTGTTTTCCAGGCCTAATCTACTGTGACTGAACATGATTGCTATTTTGGGGTGTACAAATAAGACTATTAACTCCGCGATGTAAAATTTGTTTCACTCTTGAACTGTCAAATTATCCTTCGCCTCAAAAGTCACATGAATGTGCCCTGATCTGTGGATTACAAGTTTATTGTTTGATTTAAATTATGAATTTATTAACGGGAGCTTCGCCTTTAGCCCTGGCTAAATCTATATATTAGATTAAACTGACGACTAACAAGATATATTTAAGTAATTTGTGCAAGTCCATGGTTTGCACTATTTTATTATCATTGATTATTTTAGTTTAAAACTAGAAGAGGGTTTAAAGGTCAAATGAAAAAAAATAATAAATTTTTTTCTCTTTTTTTTTTCACCTTTACCCTGGCAATCACTAAAAGAAAGCATCCTAAGTGAGATTTGGGCAAAAGTTTTTTTTCAAAGCCTTTATAAAATCCGAGCAGTTACGAAGACTTTTGAATGACCAAAACGATTGATATAATGTCTTAGGCAACGGCCGATGGTTCTGGAAGTAGAATCTCATGACCCCTTCGATGGCCTACAGCGTGAGCGTATGATTTATTTCCGCTACAAATGGTTGCTATGAAAGTGACGATATATCATTGAAATGAATACGTTTAGTAATTCCTTCAGGAAGTTTTGTGATCTTTTAGCCTAACCCCATGCTGTTTCTCTTTCTTTGGCCGTTTGATGTTCTTGTAAAGAACATTGCATTTTTTTGTTCAGTAGTACAGTTGTACAGTAATAGGCGTGATAACTCTAGTTTTGATATTCCCATTGCCATCCTCGAGGTCTTTCTATGATCTCCTATTAATATATAGATTTAGCCAGAGCTAAAAGCGGAGCTTCCGCTTTTTGCATTTTAAATTTAATTACTACAGACAAAAACAACAAAAAACAACAATCTTTTCTACATGGTTCAGATATAAAGTGAATACAAACTCAGATAATTAGTTATAGGTAAAAGAAGTCAGAAAATAAAGTATCCTACAGTATCCTACATCGCTTTTGAGTGATGTTGCCGGCATCTTTATGTTTCTTGTATGCTAGCCTCGTAGGTTACTCGTACGGATATCGTATGTATATGTGGTTGAACAAACGTAGTGTTTTAGTCTTGAACATTAGCAACAAACAGAGAAAAAACTTACAACTCTCTTAGGTCAGATAGGTCGGAGAAGATCCCAGGTGGAAGCTGCTCAATTCTGTTGGTGTGCAGCGACCTGCAAGAATGAGTTAACGTAACTTCATGACAAAAATGATTCATGAAATAAAACAGCCTCGTCAAAATCCACTTTAAATCTGGGTTCAATTTCATAAAACGTTTAATTTACAAATGTAGCCATTGTTTTAGAGTCTGAATACAATAGCCGCTAACCCTAGTAAATTACATCATTCGTTTTAGAGGTTTTATCAAATTGACCCCTGGTCAACGCTTGTTGCTGACCTCTGTATTATGTCATTAAAGAAAACTATGGTCATTAAAGAAAATTAAATTATTGATGCTCTATATACTATTTGACATGCACCTACTACTTTCTCGCCCTCTTGTAAGCTACAATCTCACACAAAAACCTTGAAACACTTCGGACAATTCTGCTCCCTTTGTTCCCATATACATATACATATAGCACCTTTCAGTGACCTCTACAAACTCTTAAAAATTGTTTGGGGAGTCCTGTGAACCATTAAGCCTTCAATTCGGCTGCGCGTTAGCGTGGTTGCCTTGGTGGTGTAGTGGTTAACATATCGACACTAGAAAGTCGAGGACGCAGGTTCAAATCCCGTTCAAGGTAATTTTTAGAGTTTCACTTGTGTTCATTTATTTCTTTATTTCACTGGTTTCATATACATATACATATAGATATACATATACATATACATATACATATCAATATATCAGTGATATATAGGAGCAAGTGTCCATTATCCGCATAAACGGCTGTCCGTATTAAGCGTGTGGTTGGTCTCGATAAAATCTGTGGTCTTTACCAAGGACACGGGAAACTGTCAATAATAATTAACAAGGTGTGCGTGTTAAGTGGGTACGCGTAAAGAGGGGTTCAAGAAACGTATGATAGCTGGTAAATATCGAGGCTATGGTATTGTGGGATCCTACTTTGGCTGGACTTTCGAATTTAGAAAACACAATGCATTTTTTTGTTCAGTCAATCTCCTTTCGACCCTCTTGGTGAAGCAACCATCGGAGGCACATGTACCTCTGTTCAGACCTTTGTCTCTCTCGACCCACATAAAAAGCGCCATGTACTCATAAAAGGGTTGTTTGGTACAAGATTGGCTGATTCTGCAAAAAATTAGCTATTCTGGATGTCACTCATGAAACCTGGCGCCTCTGCATTGCTATCTATGCTAAGATGGCCTTTTACACCGGAAAAATTAGGCATTACCGCAAAAAGATTACAAGCTTATTTGCCCCGGATGTTTGAAATACGTAACGAATAATTTCTTAAAATCTAGGCGAAAATTGCTGCTAGCCACACAAGCTAAACGATGCAATTTTTCCGAAAAACGTTCTCTAATTGACGGCTCTTGTGACTTAAAAGGTGACATAAAGAGCAACGAATAATTTTAAAAAGTGGTCCCCGAAGCAATGTCTGCGACACGTAAACTTGCGAAATGTGCTTTTAGTTACACGAAATAATTGACCAAGGGTGATTTCAAATCACCGTAAGCTCATTTGTATAAAGTTTTTTTTAGAGGTCTAAGTCCGTCATGTTGGCCCGTCCTCTCCTTCGCCAGCATTTTCAAATTTTAGGATCGTTCTTCTTTTTACCGCGTACAAACACTGCAATTTTACTGGATTGGTACTGCGGTATTATCAAAGAGACTGGGCTTTTTTCCGCCTGGGCTCCCAAACTACCTAGAAAGTATGAGAGTAAACATTGGCTGCCCTGTGGTGCTAACGGACTGTCGTTCGTTCGGTCGGCGTACGCGTACGGTCAAGAAATTGCAACAGTCTCTGAAATGGGTAGATTCACTTACCCGTGGTGCTCCGCAGGTGCGTGCGTGAGCTCCGCTATTAGCAATTAATGATTACGATTGAAGTGTCCCCCATTTTTTTTTTACAACCAAAAAAACTTAACTTCGTCCCAAGGACTTCTTGGTAACGGTGCCTTAACCTGTAGCGGGCTGCATTTTTGACGTCATTTCCTCGTTAAACACAAAATTCTTCTAAATTCGGTCACGAGTAACTGGGTATGGTGAATTATAATAATAATAACTTTAATAGTAACATCCTCGTGAGGTTTTTCAGGAACTCTGTACAAACTATTTACAATTTATAAAAGCAAAAATGACAAAAAAACTCGAAATCACAATTTATGATGGTATTCTACTTAAATCTAGAGCTTATGAAGGAAATTTCTGTTTCAATAGTGTGTCTTTCAGGGCGCGCTTGAAAGATGCCAATGAGGCACTGCCTAAGTTCATTATGCAAGTTACTCCATGTGTAGGCCCCTCTGTAGGAAAATGTGCGCTGGCCTATAGCCGTTCTGTATAGCGGAATCTGCAAAGAGTTCCGTGTACAAGTGTTACGAGTACGTATATTTGAGCGCTTGGTAAACTTGCTCGTTAAGTATTGAGGCGCAAGATCGTTCTGACATTAAAAGGTCAAAACGGAGTCTCTATAGAATAATTGTTCTTTAACAGGAAGCCAGTTTAGCTCTCGAAGCAAAGGTGTTACGTGGTCAAACTTCCTAGAGTTTGTTACGATCTTGCTGGCAAAATTCTGAATAGATTGTAATCTTTTTATATTCTGGAGTCTAGTATTTGACCATACAGATGAGCAGTAAAGCATCTTACTAAAGACTAATGACGTTATTAACAACTCTAGTGTTTCCTTGTCGAAGCGCCTTTTGTCTCTATTTATCTGGCAAAGCTTTGCGAAATAAGATGACACTACACATGAAATGTGGTGATCGTAGGTCAGATGGGGGTCAAGAAAGACTCCCAAGTCCTTGGTAGAGTCTGTTGGCTTCAGTGTTTTACCTAAGAATACCACTCTAGGGTCCTCTGGTAACCTGCTTAACATCTGTCTGGTACCAAGGAAATGGTTCTCACAGCACCATTGAGCTATACTGTGAAGGTTTTGTTCGAGCTTTTCAATGGCAGCATCAAGCTCAACGAGAGGAAATGGCATGAATAGCTTTGAGTCATCCACATACGATTGTAGCTTGCAAAACGTCTTTGCCGTGGGTAAATCGTTGAGATTAATGCAGAACAACAATGGTTATAGGATTGCGCCTTGAGGAATTCCGTGAGTTATAGGTAGAGTGTCAGAGTAGGCGGAGCCAATTCTCACGTATTGCCTGCGACCAGTTAAATAGCTCTTGAACCATTTGACAGTAGAGGGTGAGGCTCCTAAGATGGAGAGTTTGTGGAGCAACCTTGGATGGTCTATACTGTCGAAGGCTTTGGATAGATCTAATAGTACTAGTGCTGTTATCTGCTTTTTATCCATTGCTTCGAGTATCTTATCCGTGAGCAGGATGTTTAAGGTCTCTGTAGAATGAACTTTTTTATTGCCGCTTTGGTGTGAGGTAAGGCGGTTGTTTTTTTGTGAGATAGGCACTGAACTAATTCAAAACAATCCTTTCGAGGACCTTTGAAGCTACGGTAGCAGAGATAACGGTCTGTTGTTGGCAGCTTTTTCATGGTCACCGTCTTTAAGAATCGGAATCACCTCAGCCTCTTTCCAGTTGTCAGGAAATGTGCTAGTAAGGATAGAACAATTGATAGGCAGTCTTTTAGTACACGAGCGCTGATCTTGTCCGGTCCCGGAGATTTATTCACTGGGAGAGATGTTACAATTCGGCGAACCTCTCCGACACTGTCCTTAAATTGAATAATTCCATAGAGATAGTATCTATGCCAGTTTCGGATGAAAAATCTCGGACTATGATGTTATGTTCTTCCCTCAGGCGCTGTACTGCGTCAGCGGCATTTAAGCCGACTTTAGCAAAAAACTGATTGAATTCGTTGGTTAAGACTGTCACATCCTTTGTAAAGGCTGGTCTCTGCTTATCTTTGGAGGGGATGGCGCGATTAATAATTTTCCAGAGTGAGCCAGAGTTGTTTTTATTAGCTGTGACCTCTTCAAAGGCGTGATCTCTTTCAGCTTCTTGTAGCTTTTTCTTGACCAAGTCACGGGGATGTTTGAAATTTATCCACTCGGTGTCTTGGCGAGACTGTATGAATTGCTTCAGGAGGAGATCTCGCGATCTCATGAGATCCTTGATTTCTTGGTTCACAAAAGGGCACGGTCTACTCCGAAGTTTAATTTGTTTCACGGGAGCGTGTAAGCTCAAGACAGACTGCAAAGTGTCATTTAAAATATTGAGCTTAGAGTCTACATCGGTTTGATCGAAGATAGTGAGCAGGGAATCCGCTTTCTTAGCTAGATCCGTGACAAAGAGATCCGAATTATACTTCTTGTAACTTCGAGTGGTAATGTACTGGGGGGTAGTCTTGGGTTTCTTAACCTTGAGCTTGACAAAAACAATTGAATGGTCACTAATTGGTCGATGTATTACACCGCTATCACGCACTGAATTGTTGGAGGAGACTAGGATAACGTCGAGCAGGGATTGAGTGGTCGCTGTTATCCTGGTTGGTTTTGTAATGAGTTGTTTCAGGTTCATATCCGTATAGAATTTCTCCAGAGCTTTGAATTCAGTGCCTGTTTTCTTGAGGCCATCACAGTTTAGGTCGTCTGGGATTGTGATCGGTTTGTCAAGCAGCAAGGCTTGAATATAGCTGGGCTTAAGAACTTCTTCGAAGGAACTCAGAGGAGAGTCGTCGGGGCGATATGTCACGCAAATTATTGTTGATTTTACTTTAATTATTGTTGATTTTAGTCTGAATTATTGTTGATTTTAGTTTTTAGATTATGCGTGTGCTTTTAGCGACTCGGAATTGGGGGAAAAATTTGAATGAATAATAATTAAAGTTAATTATCTGTTCCACATGCTGTCTCTAATGAAAACAGGTTGACATAGCCATCGGCTCCAGAGAAAATTAGGTTACTTATTGAGAGAGCGTCCATCTGAAAACCATGCAGAGTGGTCTACAGACCATCTCTCCGATTCCCTTCATATTTGGCACACTTATGCGCCTTAACTAACTGACTTAGGATGTGGAAAAGTTTAGCCCAAAATTCTATTGTTCTGGAGAAATGTCAATCAAACGGGTTTAACGGTTAAATGGACTAAAATTTCATGCACAAATGACCTCTTGTTTGATCACCTCGTGCACGCAAAATAATCAACCAAATGAAATGATTTTTTTTTCGAAGGATTGCTTGCACCCTAAACATAAGAAAAATGGTCACTTAACTATTCAATTCTGTTTCGTCTTAGTAATAGAAAAACTTAAATAAGTCAAGTAAAACTGACACCAGTGAAGTATGGTCTCAAAAGCGACTCTTTAAAGAAATGCGGCGCTGTTTTAATAAAGTTTAAAGCCATCTTGAGTTAATCAAAGAATCATTCTTACCATATGTAACAAAAAATCTTTGTAAAGTTACTATTTATTACTGTTATTTGCATTCCGAAAGTGACCATTATTTTGACGCTAATGCAAATGAGACCAACCATAAAATCTTGATTTAGCTGATATTTATCAACTTTATCCGACGGGTGACAGAATAAATACTTTTGTTGACATTATTACATTAAAATAATCCCGTGTCGCTTAAAACAAGTTGTGTTTATGTAAAAATTCGAGTTAGTTCACCTTGCGATACAATGTAATTTTGACCAAAACACACCTAAACTGAGATTATGGAAACACTAACAAATGACTTGGATTTCTAAACACGAGCAGCTTACAGTTAAATCGAATAGGGCGATTTAGTGAATTTGTCTCTTACCTTCTTTTTTCAATATAAAACGCTCATGTTGTCGTCATAACCTCTAGCAATGAAACAGCAAAACAGACGTGATCAAAATAAAGATAAACGACAGGCCGTATAAACTAACAGATTTGATCCGCGGAATCAACTTCAGTCTACACTTCTGCCTTTGTTTACCAGGTACTTGAATAAAAATGAGCATAAGTCTTCTTTTTGTCCTGAGTTGAAACGAAACTATAGATTTTGTTCTGAAGAGGAGCTAGCAAAACGTTTGACCAGAACAACAGAAGGAAATGATTGCGTGACGTTTGACGTGTGGTGACTGCAGGTGCAGATCACATGATATCAGATTTCACCCTTTCGATCCTGATGGCTGAGGGTTCTTGTAAGTGTTATTCTAGTAAAGAATGCGGTGTGTCCAGACGATACTCTGCACAAACAGCCATTGTGCCATTAAAAACGTGTACAAAAGACGTTTTACCTCACCTGAGAGGTTGCTACAAAACAACGGCTAAAGGAGTAGACTTTGAGTGGAGACTCTGCCTCTACCGAGCAGGACTCTTCCAGGAAGACGGAGATTGTTTAACTATTTGTCTCTTACACAGAGATGAGTTCGGATTAGGCTGGCGACCAAGCAAAGCATGCAAATATCCACTGCGCGACAGCAAACAAAAACCGACCAGAGGAATTACTAAACGTTTATCGGAAGAAATATATCAGAAATGGAATGTGTTGTGTGAAATCAGACAAGGTTAGCTCATATTTAGTTTATTTGACGTTGTTTAATTTAAAGACTAAGTTCGTAAAAAATCTCACTTCCTTCTTCGGATCTTTTAGGTATTTGCATGAAATGTTTGGACATGCAGTCGAAGTTTGGACCATCTGCGAGTTCGACATTTCAGATAAGTACACATTACGTCATCATAAACCTTACAACTTGATCGTGGTTTTACGTATATTTAAATAAACTATTACGGCAGTAAAGTCAGTAACAAAAAATGGTTTATTAGTTGGATTAAAAAAGGTTTCTATTAGAGAGCCATGCAGGTGTATCAGCTTTGGCCGCTTAGAATGTAAGTCTCTTTCTTGTTCCACCACGCCCTTTTGCTTAACGGCGCGGGGGACAATGAAAACTCGTTTATGTAATTTTCGCGGTTATCCCGGGAAAGAGGGTTACTCTTCCTGCCAAGTCAACTTAAGCTAGCGTTGTTAAGGAAAAAAAACAGACAAACCAAAAATAAGAAACAAGACGGGAGCCAAAAGAGCTTATACATCAGGGTGATTGTCTCCTCTTGACGGAATCGACCCCACTAGGCGCGTAACCCTTCCTGCTTAGTCAAATTTTTAATTCTCATTTAAAGGGTTGGCCGAGTTTTGTAAGGAAACCTAGGAACAGTTGGCTCGCTCATGGTAGCTCGGCATTTAAAACTTCTACCCAAGGAACGTTTTCACCATATAAACAGGGAACAATAGGCAACAATCAGTTTAATTGAATTGAAATTCGGGAAACTATAAGAAAAGAGTGCTCCTTGAACAAGATAAAATTTAGCTATGAAATAAACAGTTATAAATCAATGCAAAGGGCTTGGCATATAAAAAGTGTAAGGGGCAAAAACAGAAGAAAGGTGACACTTTTTCTTTTTCTCTATACAAAACGAAATTGGTCAAGAATATAAGAAAGCCAGAAAGTGAAGTGTTTGAGGATGACATCGCTGAGGAACTTGAAACCAGTTTGTCCAAACCAAGACGTGTGCAGGTGGGTAATGTACTATACTCTGTTATTTTAATACAGAAAACCCAAACAAGTGATGATGATCAAGTGATGCGCTCCCTGCATATGGAATTGACTTGTTCATGAAAAATCTAAACCGAAATTCATCGTTAGTGTTGCGGACACCTGCGCGTCACGACAAAGGGCTAAATTTTATTTCTTTTTCAAGGTTCAACCTGGAGAATACTATAGACTGGAGAGTCACCTTCATGATATCATGACTCCAATTCCTGCATTGATGCGATCGCTATGTCTAGATGAAGAAAAGGAAGAAGAATACCTTCCAACAAATACACCAAATCGCGGGCTGGAAGTTCTAAATAAGTGTATTGAAAGATTAAGCGGTGGAAGAATTAGTCCGGTGCTCTTTCAACTCACGCAGCCAATTGAAGATGTCGCCAGAAGCACGCGCTCCTACATAAGACGCAAGTCAAATGAAGTAGTAGGAACAACACTAGAATGTATTGCACCAGGGCAGTCTAATGAACTTCTTGCATTGGTCGCAAATCCAACGCCAATAGAACCTGAACCAGTAAACAACATTATGGCGACCCTGCTTTCACTTTATGAAGGCTCGACATCTTGGTATACAAAAATGACAATCTTGTCTATTTTTGCGCAGCACTACACTAAAACGCAACTGAAAGACATGGTTCCAGGCCTCACAACTTGGCGAATTGATCAAGCAAGAAAGCATGCTGTGGTTGTTGGTGCAGGCCATTCTGAAGTTAGAAAACCCGTGATGCGTTATCGTCTTGAAGGAGAGAAAGTCGACCACTCCCTAGATTTTATAAGTAGCCCTCACTACCTTCAGGATGTAGCCTATGGTAGAAGGAAGATAAAAATGTCATCTGGAGTATGTTTGGAGATACCTGACTTAGTGCGCGCTGTTATTAGTTCCAGAATGGTCAAACTATATCAGTTGTATTGTAGTGAAGTTGGATTTCAACCTCTTGGTAGATCGACCCTATTTTCTATCCTAAAGATAAAGAGAAAAATAACTAGAGTAGTCTGAACTATTAACTGTGATTTTGGTCAGAATTAACAAGAGTGTAAAATAGCGGCTGCAAGTAATCTAGACTCTTTGGTTGTGGGAAGCAGGATAAAAAGCCACGTTATGTAGTGATGTGTTACCAAATTTTTTCATTCACAGATATGTGCAGCTTCCCAGAAAAAGTCCCTTGCCGGCCTCGATAACGTCACAAGCGAAGGTGCATCAGCATTTGATACATTGGAAAAGGTTGTAGAAACGCTTAACCTACAACCTGTATGTTAGTAACCAACCCCACCGTCTATTCTGCTTTTACGGCCTATTTAATTTTTGTTCGCTTGTGGATGACTTTGCTAGGTGAGATTTAGAGTATGAGCCGATTTATTTGTACTTGCTGTAGGTTCATCTCTCCAGTGGGCTGATAACGTTAGACAAAGGGTTACAAATTTCATGTGTTGAAGGAAAGTCCCTGTGCTGATCACTGTATACGATTCGCCCTATCATCCGATGATGTCGAGTACAAAACGGCCTGTGACCATGAACACACTATGCAGTGTGATCGATGTTTAGACTGTGCTAACGTCGCTCACGACATCATTGCTGGACTAGACAGTGGTGATATTTCCTTAGGTAAAACATACAGTTGCATACTATTAGTCATATGCCAAATATTTATGACTTTAAGGAAAACGCGACCCGCGCTTTTTGTTGCAAACATTAAGGTTGGCACCCTTGTCCCTAGCGTCCGTTACGCGAGAAAAAAGAAACAACGACATCAAGAACAAACAAACAAAAAAGTAGAAGTTTGTCGCTTACGACAAGTGCCTTAACCTTTGTCTAAGGCTTTCTTCATTGTACGATATATTGTTAACAGCCAATGCAGAAGAGAATTGAAAAAGCGCGAACAATTAGTATTAATTCCCTTTCCATTCTTCCCTGTACTCATCTCGCTTGGTGAAATCTCCAAAAGAGCATTTTCTGTAATGTTGTCATTATTTCAAAATCAATTTTTTTTTCAGTTACCAGGAACAGAAAGAAGAGCTCAAATATGACATCGAGAAAGCCACTGAAAGAATTATGGACTGGAAATCGCACATAGTGAGAGGTACCAACCAAGAAAAAGCCAAAATAAACATTCTTGGTAATCTTACTGAGCGGCAGGTGCTAGTGGTGATGGATTGGGCCATGAAATGGCTCCCAAGAAGCTACAGAGAAACCCAGGCAGAATGGTTTGGGAAAAAAGGAGTCAGTTGGCATGTGTCGGCCTGCATAACAAGACCTGCACGAGGAAGCGGAGTTTAACGAAAACAAATTTGATTTCTGATTCTAATTATCTTTAAACTTCAAAGCACGTCACTTGAATTGATTTGTCAGAAAAAAATCAGTTTCATTCCTTACGAACAAGCCATAAACTCACGTGTAATGCATTTTTTTTTTCGTGCTAGCTGCTTTATACAGGCATAGTTTTTGCGGAAGATGAAGTGAAAGATATATATTTTTTGCCCCAGTCCGTTGGAGTGCATGTAAAACAAACAGACATGTGCTCCGTATGTGGACGGAAACGCAGATCTAGTGAAGTGTTGTACGTGAGACAACGGGAATCAATGGCAGATCTAGGAGGAGGCTGGGTCCCTGGGGGACTCGGCCAACCACCTTCTTCTTTGGTCAAACTGAGGCCGCAAGGCCGACATGATATATATGTTCTGGATAAGCAGAGACTCTCTGCTAAGTTGAGGGTGTGAATCCGCTAGTGAAAATACAGGTCCACTCAGGTTTAAGTTTGAACCGTGGGCGCATGTTTCCCCCACCCAGGCTTATAAATATACCGCTGGTTACATGTAACTTTTCATGGATTAGCACCCCGTTTAGAGGAGAGACAGAGAGAATTTACGTCATTTCACTCAGAAATATGACAAGATCGGGGTTCCTGGGTCTTCTTGTTATTTTTCTGAGTTGTCGTTACTCGAGGTGAGCCGGGAGAGCAATGCAGGCGTAGCGTTACATTAAAAATTTTTAATGCTCATTTTGTTACAATCTTTTTGTATTTTTTTCATTCCAAAGGTTCGGACTTTTGTTCACATTCTTGATAAAGGCAACCAAGATTGGTTTGCAGTATTATCGATTCTGGAAGACTTTGTTCAGCAGCTTAAGCTGTTGTCCCCACTTCTGAAAGAACTATTTTTACGAAGTGACAACGTTGGCTGCTACCACAACGCTGCGTTACTTATCAGTGCGCCAACCATTACAAGAACAGGGGGGTTGGCGCTTAAGAATTACAGCTTCAGTGAGGCGAATAGCGGGAAAGATGTCTGCGACAGAAAGATCGCACCCCTCAAAGCACACATCGGAAGATATCTTAATGAAGGTGATAAACAGTTTCAGGGCTATCAAAAATTAATAAGAGGCTGTAAAAATAGTAAAGTTATTTGAATTTCCGAAGACCTCAAAAAGTCCCAAGAGCAACAAAAAACGTTTTGCGTTTTAATTGGCCCGCCAACGGTTCACAGCACCCTTCTTTTCACAGTTTTTACGGATAATTCTGTCTTGTTTTAGGTCACGTTGTTATAACAGCGCGTCAATTAAAGGAAGCTATTGACTCCTATGGGGGAATAAAGGGCTGTCGAGCATCAGTGATTGAATTAGACACAAGGAAGCAAACAACTAACGCGCCCAAGTTAAGTGGTATTAGCCAGTTAAACAACTTCGAATATACTGAAGATGGTGGAATGACTGTCTCGAAGGCGTTTAAAGTTGGAAAAGGTAGGAAAATTTTCAAACAAGAGCTTGCTAAGGTGGGCCAGCCACAGAGTGAGACAGGGGTGAAAGTAATATTGCCTTTTTGTGATCTAGTTAGCGTTACCGGGTTGTTGAAGAAAGCTTCGACGCGGCCGCCTGGTGACCAAACCAAACAGACCGTCGTTTCTCCTACAAATGACCCGGGCCTTCCTTGATTCACTTGCCCCGAACAGGGCTGTATCGTCAAGACGTTCAGAACAAATCAAACCCTTCAGAGACACTTGGAATTTGGCCCCCATGAGATTAAACTCCACGAAGAGTCACAATATTACCAGATCAGACACAAATGGGCTGAGCATTGCTTAAGTTTGAAACCACAAAATCCCTCCTGTGCCTTAACGGCCAGTTCGTCCTTTGGAGTAACGGAAGAAAATGTTTTGTCTATGGGGTGGGCGCAGACTAAATCAAAGCGAAGAAGCAGGTTTTCTGTTAAAGTTAAGAGCTATCTGCTCGAGCAGTTCATGATTTGTGAAGAAACTGGTCGGAAAGTCACCCCTGCCGAAGCTTCAGCACGAACGCGCGCAGTAGGTACCGAGGAGGGAGCTCAGATATTTGGCAAAGACGAGTGGCTCACTCCCCAACAAGTTAATAGCTACTTTTCGAGGTTGGCTGCAATGAAAAAAATCGATCAGCAACCAGCAGCATTGGTTAGTCTCGAAGAAGAAGATGCTGAGGCAATAGTCGAGCGTTCAGAAAGATAAGACCTGCGCAGAAGGGTTCTCAACCAGCTAACGCTCTAAATTCAGTCTACCAGTAACTGTTTGTATCTTACTACACTGTCCAACTTACGTGAAACTGATTATTTCTGTATTGTTAGAAAAATTACATCAGACTTAAGCTTGTAAATAGGCGAATATTCGCTTTTGAAAGAGCGTAGGTTCATGTAAAAATTGCCCGCAAAAGGGAGAGAGAGATGAGAGAAGAGGAGAGTGCGCAACCCTTGAACCATTTTCACCGCAGGTTAATTGTTAATTGGGCTAAGACTTCCGTCATGAGATATGAAAGGACTGACTAATAGCTGCTCTCCACAGGTGTTGAGAGTGGTATTCATGTGCATCGATAGCAATGAATCGCAATATATCTTAGATATATTGCCACTTCTCTAATATTATCGAAATCGCTTTAGAATAGTCAACGATCTACTCTCCCAACCCTAGATTAGCACAATACATAGAGTTGCGATATTACAATAATAATACCTATATTTATACAGCGCTCATATAGCGCTCATATCCTGAGCGCGTGGTGCTGAGTCTGATTCTGTTATTCATAACAGAATCAGGGACGTTATTGAGATGAACAATAGACGGGTAAATGTTTGACAAACACGAAAAATGTTGCATAAAAGATGATGTTATGAGATTTACGTAAGCGGAATAATGGGTTCATATGGACTACAATAAAAATTGCAGTTCTAATCAAGCAGGAATTTCTATTGGGTGGCGATGTGTCAGAATGCCAAGCTATCATTAGCCTGCGATCGTGATTGCTGATCGCAGATTAGGCTACCATCACTGTCTGGGAACCCATTCTACCATGCAGGCAGGTTCTGACCGAGGAGCGACTGGGCACAAGTAGAACAAAATGGCGGCAAGTGCAATACCTGGTTCCTTGACCTCTATAATTTTAATCTTTAGCCAAACTGGACATGAATGAAAGCCTTAAAGAACTGTGCGTGGATATACAATTGAGAAGGAAGACCGAACTATTGGAGAAAAGTTCAAACTTTACGATTTTAGGTAATCAGACTTAAGAGTCTGGCTTGACTCCTCCGTCGATCAACGTCGGCAGGTATCTTGCACTTCAGTTTCCAAACTGCAGGACTTCGAACAGAGGCAGTATGTAGGTGTAATTTATATATGAAGTTAATTTAGTAGTCAATGATTTTGTATGAAGTCCCTAGATCTGTCTTTGTCCTTTACTCACCTTCATTTTTTTTCTATACTTGAAATGAAACCTGTTGACTTCGGTGTTATTCCCAACGCACACATACTGAACTTTTGACCGTAAAAATTGTATGTGGCATTTAACTTTACACAGTTTTCTTCGCATATTCGCTTTGTATAATGGCAATAAAAAAAGATAAGTGTTATTTCAACTTTATAAACAACGCCGCAATTTCAATATTCAACGACAATTTTACCACAAAATCCTTACTGTCACACGTAGTCCCAAAAAGGCTAATTTTAAAATTATGTCTACTACTAAAATACAAAACGCCTGAACTTAATTATACAATTACTTGAATAAGAAGTTATTACTATATCTAACATGATGATTTGATCGTGAAAGGGTCAATACACTAGTAGAAACTTTGGTGTGAAATTGAGTAAAAAATTTAACCATTTTTGAATAATACCTGCCGTAGATCTTTTCGATCGCAATATCTTCTACAAGTTAAGGAATTTTGCAACAATATTGCACACATGGTTTTATCACCTCAATATGTTCACCTACCTAGAATATAAACAAAATCCGTTATGTTCACTGTAGACGGATTTTTTTATAATGCATGGTTTTCATATGGACTCTCTCTTAATTCTTGATCTGTGCTGCTTGACTAAAGAGTGGCTCCTTTTTCTTGTCTTTAAAATTGACTGGTGAGAGACTTCGGAATAGACTGAAGCATTTTTTTTAAATGCGCATTAGATACATCAGTGCTTGGCACTTTTGTGTTAACTCTCCCGCTTTATGCACCTTCTATGCTAAGCCGTGTAGGTTTCCCTTACGGACTCTTATATACATGGTTGCTTGCGTAATATAGTGGTTGTAATCTCCTTAATAAGCAACAGACAATTAAAAAAAATGCAAACTTACAACTTCTGTAGCTTAGATAGATTGTAAAATATCCCAAATGAAAGCTGTTTAATTTGGTTGTTGTACAGCGACCTGCAAGAATAAGGTTGAGGTTAAGTAAGAATTATTAGTGAAAGACGACCTCATCCTTGTTTATTTAGTTATTTATTTTCTTGTTTGTTTGACGTTGGAGCTATGTTATAAACACTATTTTTCATGCACCTACTTGCATTGTTTATAGGTCTATTTGTTTTCCAGGCCTAGTGTACTGTGATTGAACATGATTGCTATTTTGGGGTGTACAAATAAGACTATTAACTCCGCGATGTAAAATTTGTTTCACTCTTGAACTGTCAAATTATTTTTCTCTAAAATCACTTATCGTTCGCCTCAAAAGTAACATGAATGTGCCCTGATCTGTGGATTACAAGTTTATTGTTTGATTTAAATTATGAATTTATTAACGAGAGCTTTGCTTTTAGCCCTGGCTAAATCTATGTATTAGATTAAACTGACGACTAACAAGATATATTTAAGTAATTTGTGCAAGTCCATGGTTTGCACTATTTTATTGTCATTGATTATTTTAGTTTAAAACTAGAAGAGGGTTTAAAGGTCAAATGAAAAAAAAAATAATAAATTTTTTCTCTTTTTTGTTTCACCTTTACCCTGGCAATCACTAAAAGGAAGCAACCTAAGTCAGATTTGGGCAAAGGTTTTTTTTTCAAAGGCTTTGTAAAATCCGAGCAGTTACAAAGACTTTTGAATGACCAAAACGATTGATATAATGTGTTAGGCAACGACCGATGGCTTTGGAAGAAGAATCTCATGACCCCTTCGATGGCCTACAGCGTGAGCGTATGATTTATTTCCGCTACAAATGGTTGCTATGAAAGTGACGATATATCATTGAAATGAATACGTTCAGTAATTCCTTCAGGAAGTTTTGTGATCTTTTACCCTAACCCCATGCTGTTTCTCTTTCTTTGGCCGTTTAATGTTCTTGTAAAAAACATTGCACTTTTTTGTTCAGTAGCACAGTTGTACAGTAATAGGCGAGATACCTCTAGTCTTGATATTCCCATTGCCATCCTCGAGGTCTTTCTATGATCTCTTCTTAATATATAGATTTAGCCAGAGCTAAAAGCGGAGCTTCCGCCTTTGCATTTTAAATTTAATTACTACAGACAAATACAACAAACAACAACAATCTATCTGCAAAAGTGCCTGTTTCCAGATTGACGATTTTATTATTCCACAAATACCAACAGGAAAATGAATTACAGTAATATTCTTCTATAATATAAAACCTCAGGCTAATTCTTTCATAACCCACTGCTACAAAATTTGTTTGCTAGTATCTAAAAAAATAACGTCTTGTTTGCGAACGATTAAATTTTCTGGGATGGGTAGATTTACTTAGCTATGGGGCTCCGCCCACGCGCGCGCGTGGAGCTCCGCTAAAAATATATTAAAAAATGGAATAAATAACGATTAAAAGAGAAAATATTTACAATTATCGTATGAATAAAATTTAAAGTGCAAATAATATATGCTGGACTGTGCCCGCTTCTTTAACAATTTAAAAATACGAGAGGTAAATAGATTAATTTAAAATCGTCACACTTTTTAAGATTGCCAGGAAGGTTATTAAAGAAGGCAGCCGCAGTGTCCTGGAATGTTCCGTTTTCCAGAGGAACTTTTAATCTTATAGAATCCGAAGAGCGCAAACCTCTGCATGTAATTTTAAATATTAAGACCGCTGCATGGCGTGAAGTGCCTTAAAAGTCAACTTAAACAAATTAAAATGCCTTCTCTATTCTTTCAACTGAGGTTCAAATCAACTTTAAAATGTCTGCAACATCATTTACGTATTTGCCATAAACGAAACTTGCGGCAGCAAAGGAAGTTTTCTGAAGACGTTTTAACAAGTATCCTGGCAATGGTGAATAGACCTAGTCGCAATAGTCCATCCTCGATAATACAAGTGACTCTGACAGTTTCTTAAGTAGGTGGAAGTCTGTAAAATGTTTTAATTTTTGCAATGTGCGTAAGACTCCATAAGAAGCAATAGCAATGATTTGAAAATTTCTAATTTCCAGCTCAGCTCCAACACATTAAAAACAAATTGACAAAAATGTTAGAATTTTATTGAAGCTCAGACATTACGTGTCTCTGAATACACTCCGTATCTGTACCCAAATTATGGATTAATGAGCTTGGGCAGTGCATGCCAAACTAAGTTACATAATTAAAGTAAATCAAAATAACTGGCTTCGTTGCGTCTTCTTCGGAAATAAAAGAGAAAGTCCCACACCTTACTTTAGACTATTAGAAATCTTAAAACTAGAAAGCATTTTTACTCACGCTTAACTAAGCAGATGAGGTGTAAAATGCCCTCCGTTTCTCCTTTTTTTTATTGTCACATTAGTGCATGTAAATTTATGCTTGCATACTGTGGCATTATGAAGTAGTGTTCAGTACCGCTGATATATAATATCGCATACTCAGAAAATGTTTTGGTGACGTTCTTGTAAGTTGATTCGTTTCCGATTAAAACTGTTTGGTTGAGTTCTTGTCTGTGCTCGCTTTGAAGCTAAGGACCTACACATGGTGTTCGAAGTTAGTGGATGAAGCTGTTTGCTGACCGCATTTGTGAAATATTTGTCTTGTGAAAACCTTGGTTCGTTGCTGTTCGCATAAATCGAAACCGAGCGGTGTGAAATGGCTCCCGGGCGTCTGTTAAACCCACCGGATCATCTAAAGCTTTCAAGTGGAAATGTATCTCAAAATTGGAAAAGGTTTACCAAAGTGAAGTAACTATGAGCTAGCTATCGCAAGAGCCAAAAAGGAAGACCCGATTCCAATAGCAACTTTCCTCACCGTGATCGGCGACGAAGCGCTTGATGTTTTCAATGCATTCATGTGCGACAGTGACGAAGACAAAGTCAAAATGGATAAAGTTATTATGAGCATTATTGTGAGCCTCGTAAGAATACAGTTTACGAGAGTTGTTTATTCATTTCGCGTGGGCAGAATAGTGGAGTCCATTGATAAATATGCCACAGTTACAAGAAACATGGCAGCCTCTTGTGAATTTTAAGAATTTAAAGATTCATTGATACTTGGCCGCATCGTGTTTGGAATTGCTGATAACAACGTGAGAGAGCGTTTGCTGCGAGTCCAAGATTTGACGCTGAATAAAGCTCTAGAAACTGCAAGAGCTGCCGAAGCCAGTTGAAACAAATGCAACATCTCCACGAAGTTAATGCAGTGGAAAAGAAGAAAGAAAAATTCTTCCCCCCCAAAAAAACGGAGGAAAAGAAGAAATCAGCAAATGGTAGTACGCAGCAGATCGATTGCAAGTTTTGTGGCAGGAAACATGTACCAGACAGATCAAAGTGCCCTGCATATGGCCAAAAATGTAAAATGTATGTATACCTAATTGGCCACTCCCCATTGGGGCTTTTCAGGACCAATGTAAACAAATAGTGATAAATAAACATATAAAGGTTAAGAATCCCAACTGGCGGGAGGCAGACCAGTTGGCTATTTACAAGAGTAGACGAGAAGTTGAACTTGGGGCTACCAAGAACAACATCAGCTAGCGGTCAGAACGGGATTTGAACCCGCAACCTACGGATTTCAAATCCGACGCTCTAACCACTCGGCCACACTGCCTCTGCCAACAGTATAGCAAGCGTGGAAAAAGCCACCATTTTTCTGCAAAGCGTACAGGAGGAAGCAGTCCAGTCGTAATTTACGTGCCATTTAGAATTTGAATTATGTACAATAAGTTTCAGATCAGAGTCAATTTGAAGAGTATACTATTGATGTAATAACTCATCAAGTCAGTGCTGTTGAAGAAAAGAAATGCCCAAAACAGTTCTTTACATCAGTCAAAGTAAACAACGCTGATGTTACATTTCAGTTGGACTATGGAGCAACTTGTAATTTGCCATCACTGAAAAAATAAAGCAAGATGTACAATGAAACCACTATCACTCCACTTGGAAAGTGTACTCTCAAATGTGCCAAAAGGTGAGATGAGTAGAGATGCAGATTTCTTTATAATTGGTAAGGATTTCAGGCCTCTATTGGGTGCTGAAACATGTCAGGAACTGAACTTAATCAAGGTTATGACAAGTGACATTTCAGAGTCAGAAACTGTGAACGCAGTAAATGACAAGTTTCAAACTACCCACATTGTTCTAAGCAAAGATCAAATTTTGAAAGAGTACAGTGATGTTTTTGAGGGATTAGAATGCATGGATGGCCCATACAATATGGAACTTGATGAAGCTGTAAAACCTGTTGTCCACCCCTCTAGGAAAGTAACCGTGGCACTGAAAGACCTTTTAAAGGAAGAACTGGACAAGTTAGTCAGAGAGAAAGTTATCACCCCCTTTACAGAACCTACAAATTGGGTGTCTAGTTTGGATCTAGTCAAGAAGCCTAAAAAGTTAGAAATTTTTATTGACCCACAAGATTTAAACAGAGCCCTCTTGAGAGCCCATTATCCTCTCTCCACCATTGAAGACGTGGCCACTAGGCTATGCAAGGCTAAAGTCTTCTCAGTTTTGGATGCAAAGAATGGATTCTGGCAATTTCAGCTAGACAAACCGCCGTCACTCCTCACCACGTTCAATACACCTTTTGGCGGGTGTTGTTGGCTTCGCTTACCGTTTGGAATCAAAACAGCCGCGGAAGGGTACCAGTGAAGAATCCATGAAAGCCTACAAGGTCTCAAAAGTATAAAAGACATTGTAGATGACATACTCTGTGTTGGCAAGGGTTACATCTATAAAAGTGCGGTCAAGGATCATGACAGAAAACTAATTGCACTCCTGGCGAGATGTCGTGAGAAGAACATCCAGATTGAATCCTTACATTGGTCATGTACTAACCCCTGATGGCCTCAAGCCGGATCCAAGTAAAGTCAAGGCAATTGTGGCAATGCCTACCCCTTCAGACAAGAAGGCTCTGAAACGGCTGCCTAACCTGTCTGATGTGACGGAACCACTGAGACGTCTATTAGACAAGCATGTGCAATGGCACTGGAACGATACACACGAGAAATCATGGAAGCAAGTGAAACAGTTGATCACGAGGGAACCAGTGTTAAAGTATTTCGACCCCAATAAAGAAGTAACTCTGCAGTGCGATGCATCGGAATCCTGACTTGGTGCTGTCATTGCAAGACGGTCAGCCTGTAGCGTTCACGTCAAGAGCACTTACGAGTACTAAAGAAATTATGCTCAAATAGAGAAAGAGCTGCTCAGCATAGTTCACGGGTGCACACCTTTTGACCAGTACGTTTATGGTAGACCAATTACGGTACAGACAGATCACAAGCCGCTAGAGACCATTTTCAATAAATCACTGCTTCCAGCCCCCAAAAGGCTCCAAAGAATGTTATTACAGCTCCTGAGGTATAGCTTGAATATAGTGTACAAGCCAGGAAAGGAACTATTCATTGCCGATACACTCAGTCGAGCATTCCTACCCAATAAGCCGAGTGCAAAAGAGTTGTAGTTGGAGGTGTTAGCAATCAAGCTTGCAGAGTATCTAATAAAATCCATTGAAGAAATCAGCATGGTCGAATTTTTACCAATCACGAGTGAACGGCTTGTTGATCTTAGAAGAAAAAACCTGAACTTGACGAGAGTCTTCAGCAGTTGAAACATATCATCAAGATTGGTTGGCCAGAAACCAAAGAAGAAGTCCCATCAGAATTAGGGAGATATTTTGACTTCAGAGGAGAGCTCAGCATTCAAGATGATATCATCTTTAAAGGAAATCGTGTAATTGTACCTGTAGAGCTAAGGCCCCACATGATAAAGCAAGTACACGCAATCCACCTTGGTATTGAAAGCTACAAATAAAGCAAGAGATGTCCTGTTTTGGCCATGCATGGCCGCCGAGGTCAAGGATTGTGTAAAGGTGAAACATGCAACACCTATCACACAAACCAGCAGAAAGAACCACTCATACAACATGATCCACCCAAACGCCCTTGGTCTCATTTTGCAACAGACCTTTTCAGTTTTGAAAACAAGGAGTGGTTCATCATCGTCGACCACTGGTCAGATTACTTTGAACTGAACCAATTATCTAGTACCAACTCAAGTTCTCTTATCAAGTCTCTCAAGAACCAGTTCGTACGCCATAGCATACCTGATACTCTGTATTCTGACAACGGAACACAGTTTGCTTCCAGAGAGTTCAGAGAATTTGCATCCGCTTGACATTTTGACCACCAAACGTCCTCACCACACTATCAAATGGCAAGATTGAAAATGCTCTAAGGACAGCCACTAGAAAATGCTAACCAAAGCAAAGTCAAGTGGACAAGATCCATACTTGGCCATTTTGGATTAGTGCAACACACTCTCACCCAGTATTGGATCATCATCAGTCCAAAGATTGTTTGGACGACGCACAAAGACGCTGTTACCTACAACAGGAACTTTTTTACAGCCAAAGATCATGGAGGAAACTAAAGGCAAGCTCAAAGAAAAAAAGACGAAGCAAGCACTGTTTTACAAAAAAATAGATCACGTGATATGTCATATGACCATTTGTCTAAAAAATCTTAAAATTGACAAAACTGGTGGTGGGTTTAAGAAAAGAAGTCAAGCATTATCATTTTTTCATTCATATTAACAAATTTCTATTAGTTGACCTTTGGAGTGAAAGTCCATTGCACTTCAATAAAAGAACTGAGCAAAAACATCATTTTAATGCCCAAAATTAATTTTGAATTACTCAGAACTTTTATTTTAAACTTTTGGTGCATTCATTCCATTATTGGCTCATTACATTTCTTGGTTTTAATTGAGGACAAAGTTACTTAGCAACGCTGGTTACACCGCAAAATTGCTCAAAAATGCTTAGAAAGCTTACTTTTGCTGTACAATTTGCTTATTTTAGCACCAGACCAAAAAACGGTTTTGTTTTCACAGCAACTTTTGAGCAACTTTCGTTATAAAAAGCAACCTTTCAGCATTTTTTTAAAGAAATTAAGGGCAATTTTTTTAGACAATCTCGAGCAACTTGTGGAAAGCCTTAACCAGGGTTATGGAGCGAGTATAACATTAAAAAATTAAAATGCAATCGTTTTTAGTGAATGACAAAAAATTGTGGGTAGATACTCTATATGTTTTCTATTGTATTACTCTTGTTTTCTCACTAATGCCGCAAATTCAGATTTAGAATCCTTGTTACTTCTTAATGAAACTGATAAGTAAGTTGCTTTGCAACAAAACCTAGCTTCTCTCATAGGCGAAAATTTGTTTAAAGGGCTTTTCTGATTTACATAATCTTATCATTCTCTAACCAAGCTGTTAAAAAAAAACAGTTCTTAATATTTAAAGGGCGTAACATTACTAATTGCTTTCTTTTTTATAATCAAACAAAAGCACAAATTTTACTATTTTTGTTATTTAAGACATAATAGTGCCCTGACCACAACGAATAATTGTACTGGTATGTTGCCAAATGATTTCAAAAATCATGAAAAGCTAAAAAGATAAACACACACTAAGGTTATTCATCCTCTCTCGTCTCCCCAATTTCCCAGCTACCATGAGAGGTCTTCAGATCATTTTAAGAGATGCCCATGAGATCACAGTCAAGACAAAGAAATGTACGATTTACTGACAAGTTGTATAACGATGACAGATTTGAAAATATCCCAGGCAAAAGCTCATTGATCTTGTTGTTCCGCAAAATCCTACGGGAAATAAATGCATCCCTCGACTTAAATTTGTGAATAATTTACGATGGCGAATGGGCAATACGACTCATCACACTACCAACATTCGACCAACAGGGCAAGCCAGGCTTTACACACGTTGGATTTGAAAGTCATTTCCCCTTTATTCTCTACAGAATTGAATATAAATATGGGTTTAATTAAACTCAAATTAGCTAATCAACCAACAAGTCTGGAAATTAATGGGGAGACTGGCGACTAGAGAGTGGCGTACGGTCGTACTTTCTTTACTCCGCGATAATTGCTTTAATTTCTTAGTGAATCTTGTTTTACACTCAATTTTTGTTATCGCTATTTGCCATTTACGACTCTAACTAAATTAACTATGCCTGAAACTCGTACCACGAAGGCTGCTAGCACTCAAGGAGCTGATTCCGCGGGATCTGAACTTGTCACAATGGCGACACTGAGGGAGTTGTTGAAAGTGCAAGAAAGAATGTTTAAGAATTTATTCGACTCACTGTTAGCCAACGTAAACGCACGGCTAGATTCCGTCATCGGCCAAGTGGCAGAAATCAAAGCTAGACTAGATATTTACGAGAAAGACACTAGCGACTTGAAGGTGAGCCTCGAGTTCTCCCAGAAAGATATCAAGGACTTGAAACCATGCTCATCCCGACTGCATGAGGTCGAAGAAGAGATTGAAAAGATGTGCGGTTCCCTCGATTACCACACTGATAAGATCGAATATCTGGAGAACCAAAGTAGAAGGAGTAATATTCGAATAGACGGCATTCGAGAGGAAGAAGCAGAAACTTGGGACAACACCGAAACCAAAGTAAAGGAGATACTCAAAGAGAAGCTTAACCTCGATGAAGAACCGGATATCGAGCGGGCTCATCGAGTCGGCAGAAGAGTAAATGCTACAACTGGCTCCGTAAGACGTCCAAGGACCATCGTCTGTCGCCTCCGCGATTGGAAGCAAAAAGAACTGATCATCAGAAGTGCAAGGAGAATCAAGCCCCCTGGAATTTTTGTTAATGAAGACCTGGCACAAGAAACCCTTGACAAGAGGGAAGAGCAGCGTCCTAAGTTTGAAGAAGCGAGAAGAAATGGGAAAATAGCCTATTTCGTTTTAGACAGGCTGGTTATTAAAGACAGAATTGAGCGTCCCAGTTAAGTAGCTGTGTAGTTTTGTGCTTTAGCTTTCTATAATTTTTATAGTACGTATTTATGTGTTTATTATTTATTAGCCATGGCTTCGATTCCTGATCACACTTTACCTTTTAATGCTTTAGACGATTATAGTTTTAACCTTGCAATTTACGAACTTCAACATGGCCCGGTCCGTTATGATCCTGACAGACTTTCCAGCCTAAATTACGATCCTTTATTTTCAAGTCACAATCTTTCCCTAACTCGTTCTGACGATATAGATCCTGATGTTAATTTCTGCACAGACGACGTCCACTGTGATTACTACATTGAAGACAAATTTAACGAAATGTTGAGAAATGATAATTTATGTGATGAAGATTTTTCGCTCCTACACCTAAATATTCGTAGTCTTCAACGTAATCTAAACAGCCTTTCTATTCTTTTGACATGCTTGAATATTAAGTTCTCTTTAATTGGCGTTTCTGAGACTTGGTTAAAGGATTATTCCCATTCAGTAGACATAGATGGTTTCTATTTTATTCACAAACATCGCCCAAATAGAACTAGTGGTGGTGTTGGCTTATATATTTCTGACAATCTCGATTTTAAAATTCGCGCTGACTTGAGTTTTGACGATATTGATGTTGCAGAATCTTTGTTTATTGAAATATCAAGACCCCATGGGAAAAATATTATCGGTGGTGTTATTTACAGGCCACCTAATCAGAGAGTTGGTGATTTTGTGTCAAAACACAATGATCTGTTAGCGAAAATCTCTAGAGAGAACAAAATATGTTTTATTATGGGTGATTTCAATTTGAATTTAATTAACTTTCAACATCACCAAAACACTGGCGAATTCCTTGATGGATTGCACTCGTATATGTTTTTTCCCATGATAACACGTCCCACCCGAATAACTTCTCACACCGCAACATGGCTAGATAACATTTTCGCAAACACATTTTTTGATCACTCGAGAAGTGGTTTATTGATTACTGATATCTCTGATCACTTACCTGTTTTTTCGATTCATTCAAATAATGACTCTTCCAACAGCCACGCTCATGACCCAGTGGTCATTCGAGACAATAATAAAGAAAACTTAGCGAGTTTTCTCGAAACGCTAAAACAAATTACCTGGTCCTCCCTTGATGGTTATCATGACCCCAAAAACGCGTATAATAGCTTTATAAAGAAGTATTCTGAAAGTTATAATGTGTGCTTCCCTCTAAAAAATTAACTAGAAAACAGTCCCGTTTAAATAAACCGTGGCTATCCAATGCGCTTATTAAGTGTATTAGGAAGAAAAATAGGCTTTATAAAAAATATCTGCGAAATCCAACAATGGATCGTCAATCAGTTTACAAAAGTTATAAAAACAAATTAAATCATTCTCTGCGGACAGCAAAACGTCTATACTATGAGAAGAAATTGAATAACGTTCAATCTAATACTCGTGCTACTTGGAAAGTTTTAAATGAAATTCTAAACAGAAGTAAAAGAAATTCCAATAGATGCTCAACATTTAAAGCTGATGATCGTGAAGTTACTGATCCTGTCGAAATTGCCAACAAGTTTTGTAGTTATTTTTCAAGCATCGGTCCTAAGTTAGCAAGGGGTATACAGTCGTCAGCTTCACACCGTTGTTTTCTTAATGGTTCCTTTACACAGTCAATATTCTTCAACCCTACAACTCAAGATGAGATCACTGAGATTGCGAAAACTTTTCTTCCAGGCAAAGCAGCTGGCTACGACCAGATTCCAATGACAGTCATTAAGGAGTCCATTCTACTTGTTTCTGAACCACTAACCCATATCATAAACTTGTCAATCCAGCATGGTATTGTTCCCGATGAAATGAAAATCGCTCGCGTGATACCTATTTTTAAATCTGATGATCAGTCGCTTTTCACCAACTACCGACCTATCTCGGTGCTTCCCAGTTTTTCAAAATTCTTTGAAAGAGTTATCTACAATCGTTTAATGCAATATCTGATGAACTTCAACATCCTCTGTAGTAACCAATACGGCTTCAGGAAAAATCATTCCACTGCACTCGCGCTAATCGACTTGCATGATAAGATCTCTACTGCCTTTGACCGAGGTGAATTTTCCGTAGGTATTTTTCTTGACCTCTCAAAAGCCTTTGACACTGTAAATCATATCATCTTTTTGATAAACTCGAACATTACGGTATTCGTGGCTTAGCGCTGGACTGGATAAGAAGTTACTTTTCAAACAGAAAGCAATATGTTGAATATAATGGCCACCGTTCGTTAAGAAATGAAATCTCTTGTGGGGTCCCTCAGGGTTCTATCCTCGGACCTCTATTTTTCTTACTGTACATTAACGACATCAACAATGCTTCTAATCTATTAAATCTGATATTGTTCGCTGACGATACCAATGTATTCATGTCACATAAAGATCTGAACTATCTCTCAGATATGTTAAACTTGGAGATGGACAAACTGTCAATCTGGTTTAAAGCAAACAAGCTTTCTCTAAATCTTAAAAAGACTAAATTTATGGTCTTCAAACCAAGACAAAAGCGTTCAATTTGTAATATTCAAATAAGTATAGATAATCAAAATATTGTTAAAGTAAAGGAGACAAATTTTCTAGGCGTAATTTTGGATGAAAACCTAAATTGGAAGTCGGAAATATCTCACGTTGCAAGTAAAGTTGCGAAGTCAATCGGTATAATATCTAGATGCAGCTTCTTTCTTCCTAAATCGTCTTTACGTATGCTCTACTATTCCTTAATTTATCCTTATTTTTACTACTGCAATATCGTTTGGGCTTCGACCTATAAAACTAATCTCCGCCGCCTTGTTATCCTGCAAAAGCGCATTATTAGAATTATTAATAAATCACATTTTAATGCTCATACTGACCCCATCTTTAAGGACCTCGGTATACTAAAATTTAATGATATCCATTTGCTTCAACTGGGCCAATTTATGTATTCTTGCAAAATTCATTCTTACCTCCAAAGTTTAATAAAAATTTCTCTCAAAGCAATCAATTCCACTCTTACAATACAAGAAATTCCCAGGCCTACCGTCTACCGTATTGTCGTACAAACACGAAGAAGTTCTCGCCCTTTTTTCAAGGGCCTAAGTTTTTTAATTCACTTGACAACAAGATCATCAACTCTCAATCCCTCTCCTCTTTTAAGAAAAAACTGAAGATTAAATTATTGAGTAAGTATGAAAACAGTTTATAAATCTTTCCATCTTCGACTTTTCGCCTTCTTCTCTTCAATTGATGTGAAACAGCTCTAGCTCATAGTTCGAGGAGGCCTAACCTCTCATAAGCTCCTATAGTTTCTGTTAGGTCTCCTCGCCACTTCTTTTTTTTTTTTTTCTTCTTCTTTTCCTATATTTTTTGTAATTAGTGTGGCAAATAAAATAAAATAAATAAATAAAATAAATAAAATAAATAAATTGGCTAGATGTGTTTGCTTAAAAGGATGGTAACAAGGGAATTCATCCTTATCTGATCTACACAGATACGGTACGGTAAAACGTGCAGCTTATTTTTCAACATGAAATGCTACAAAACGAGTTCAATGGCGGTGTTGCACGTTATACCGCGAAAGTATAATGAATGGTGAGTATTCAGAGGTTAAATTTTTTGCGATAACATCTGTACGTTTGCGAGGTTTACCGACCCTAGGCGAACTTCTTTTGCAGCGCAGGACGTAACTACCGCTTATGGTGTGATTCCCGCGTAATTTTATGCAATCCGAAGTCAGTATTCGTATAGGTAATAGCATGATTTGTAGTGATATTTGGCATAAATACTACGAGCGATATTTCGAAGTTGTTATACGTAATTTCACCAGCCGTTAGGCGAGTGAAATTTCAGACAATTTTGAAATATCACAAGTGGTGTTTATGCCAAATATCACGACGTACAAATCATGCTATTATTTTTTTATACTACTGCCCTCAAAAGGTTTGTAATTTTCACATGAAGGTATTTCAAATTAAGCTTAAATACCACCGCTCTAAGCCAATCAAATTGCAGAAATTTCTCATGCAGTAGTATAAACGCAATTACTAACAACCTGATTGTTGCAACACAGGCTTTTATCACGAGGGTGATAAAAGGCGAAACATCACTTTCCTACTCCTTTTGCAGCATATTGTTGCTAACCATAGCTCACCTTTTTGTTGTAAGAGACAGCTTGCTTTAGAAAACGTTTAATTTAACTGTAGAAAACTCTTATGTGGCTTTCCTCAATCACACGACCTCAAGTAGGACATGTTCACTATATGCTGGACAAGGTATTCCTGACCTAATAACACTAAGCGCAAAAGATTTCAAGGAATCTTTCCTTCTTTATTATAAAATAGAGGAAATGTTATTGAGGCATTAAGTAACTAAACGATTTTTTGATTAGGAGTTTCAAGATGAAAGTGATTGCCGGCCTTAAATAGTTTAAAACCTGGGTTTACCACCGTTTTCGTTGATACGCGACTTTCAAAAACAAAACACCCGCGAAAACGTTTCCAAAATTTCCGTCAATCATGCATGTTATCGACAGATCGGATCGAAATCCACCAATCACAACCACTAGTGTGACCTTCTGACCTTCTGACCTTCTTTACGCTATGCTAGGGGGCTGTGATTGGTGGATTTCGATCCGATCTGTCGATAACATGCATGATTGACGGAAATTTTGGAAACGTTTTCGCGGGTGTTTTGTTTTCGAAAGTCGCGTATCAACGAAAACGGTGGTAATGGGTTTACCAATGGAAAATGACTTATCAGCTACAACTTCGGAACAGATTAAGGGGCCGGAATCAAAATTTGGCACACAAAAGAACTTATCGTCGTTAACATTTCAAAGTAAAAATTTTATGTTAATAGATCACGTGATATGTAATATGACCATTTTCCTAAAAATCTTTAAATTGACAAAAACTGGTGTGGGTTTAAGAAAAGAAGTCAAGCAGTATCATTTTTCCTTTCATATTAACAAATTTCTATCACTTCACGTTTGGAATGACAGTCCATTGCACTTCAATAAAAAAAAGACTGAGCAAAAACATCATTTTAATGCCCAAATTTAATTTTGAATTACTAAGAACTTTTATCAAAAACTTTTGGTGCATTCATTCCAAACGTAGAAAGAAATATCTATGTACTCGTTATCTGAAACGACAATTTATTTATCCAAACAAAGTAAAATCGCTACAATTTTGCTATCTTTATTCATTTTCAATCTCACATGACCATGTTTTTTAACCTTTAGACACCAGAGGACCTCAAGATTTACCATCTGACGGCCGCGCCCTACTATCTGAACGCCTGGAAGAGGCTACTTAAATAAGTTTAAGGTTAAAAAAGCCCTTAAGGCGTTTAAAACCGAAACATATTGTTGCTAGGTTAGGGCCACTTATGAACATGTAACTTCGCCCGTTGGTTCAAAACACTTACTCGTAAAAACTAATTTTCTTTGACTGGTGAGGCAAAACCTTTAGACGTTAATGCATTTCTCATGCACTTTGGTCTGTCCGTTGAACAAATAAGAAAAAGTGTGCGACCAGAGATTCATGCAAAGATTGTTCGTAGCTCATTTATAGACCTATAAATGAAAGTTAATGTGATAACCATAGACCCGCCTTAAATCCCTATGGAGAGGAATAAACCAGTTCACCTCCGGTCATGGGTCACTTCCTGCACGTGATATTCTCCTGTCGAGTGATTGGGCTCAATCAATCATGTAAGTTGTCACATGCTCACTGAAGAACAGAGTGACATTCATAATTTCGTGCTTAGTAAGGTAAAAAACATTTCTGTATTATTGCGCTTTCCTTGAGAACTACTGTTAAATCCCCCCCTCCCTTTCTCTCAGCTGTTTTATTTCTCTCCACTGATGCTGCCTTTGTTCAGTAACTCAACCGGTGTCCATAAATTAACAGTTCCTATTCTCATACGCCCATTTCTCTTCGGCCTTTATATTTCAAAAAATTCCACAGTCCTTTAATGCTTTCATAGTAGGCGTGGACAGTTTTAGGTAACATGATGCACGTATGTGAAATAAACAATAACGAGAATTGCGCAGATTTTCTCGATCTGCGTTATTTTTTACTCCATCCCGAGATAGTGAGGCAATTAGAGTAATGGAAACACCAATTTAACATGACCCAGGGTTTGCATATATTAAACAATTATTGGATGAGGTTGAGCATGATATCATGAATTATCAAAACCGAGGTCGGTGTTATCTGCCGAAGCCGAAGGCTGAGGCAGATTATACAGACACGAGGTTTTGATAATTCATGATATCATGCGAAAACCGAATTCAATAATTGTTTTATTATACATTTTTTAAATAATAGGCAAAAGAAGACATTCAGCCATTCTGCTTCTGAGGAGAACACTCCAAGGGGCTTGGTAACCAGGCAGAAGTTGAACTTGACATGATAAATGCAATATCTGCAGCAGATATCGCATTTATCATGTCAAGTTCACAAGCTATTGTGAATTGATTGAATGCTCTCGATCAATCAGATTTTTCATAGTGAGTCTGATGTATAATAAAAACTATTATTATAAACATTATCATTGTAATTGTTTTGTATTATAACATAATATAGTTCAATTAAGTGGAAATATTCGTATCTATTTAGTTTCACCACTTTCATTGTCTCCCTAAGTGTGACATTTTACACTCTTCTACTTATAAGAGTAGATGTACGTAAAGACGCCACACAGGTACGCAGACTGTGATACCTACAAGAACTGCAACGAAGAGAGATCTGCAAATACTCCTGGTACGAGCTGTTTGACCATGTTGTTTGACAAATCCCTGTAACAAAGTACAGTTCATTAATAATTAAATATGGCAAACCTGTATCCCCACGTTCAGATGTAAGTTTATCTTTAATAAAATAATGATTGAAAAACAGGCTGGCAAATATCTTGCTCTTATAAAAAATGTTTTTCCAAGCATTTCTGAAAATACCCACGCTTTCATCTAAGCGTGGACACGTAACGAAAACCATGTTGTTATTGGGTGTGCACGTGATTTGCTTGACGGTGAGAATAGATTTTGAAGTCTTTTTCGGGGAAATTGATCCCGATCTGTTGAGTTATGGTCCTGCTTTTCTCAAAGTGGCCTCACATAAAGTATAACGATAAAGATTTTCAAACCTTTAAAATGAAAACTACAGAAGGACATAGACGGCTTATCCTAAACATAGTGACTAAAATACGTCATCTTAAAGTGAGATCTATCACTGCATGGAGAAGCTGATGGAATTCCAAAAAGTTGTCTTAATGCAAGAAGAGATATGTCAGTAGCATTTCACGAAGGCGCATTCCACGAAAGAGAGCCATCATCCTCCAGAACCCTCTGCAAAATTGTCCCACAAGAACAAATCAGTGAAAGTGCTGTGAGACGGGACCTACGGTTTTTCGGCTTTATCCGAGAAGACTAGAAAGTCTAACACATTTGCAGATGTTATTACAAAGGCAGCACTTTCTTCTCAGTTACTTAAAGACCCTGAGTGTTGTTCCGGCCGGGGTTTGAACCCGCGACCCCTTGCTCGGCAGACCGACGCTCTCCCAACTGAGCTAACCAGGCGGCGGTATTTGTTGCAACACAGGCTTAAACGAGGGTGATAAAAAGCGAAACATCACTTTCCTACTCCTTTTGCAGCATATTGTTGCAAATCATGGCGCACGTTTTTGTTGTAAGAGACACCTTGGTTTAGAAAACGTTTATCTTAACCGAAGAAAACTCCTATGCGGCTTTCCTCAATCACACGACCTTAATGTGTCCATGTTTTCTTATTTTTAGTTTTGAAACGAAAAAAGTCATATATACTTTAACAAAAAAAAAAATTGGGAGTCCTTTAAAATTCAAATTCAAACTTAATCAAAATTGTAAAACCGTACACAACAACAAACCTTACTTTTGCTGTACAATTTGCTTATTTTAGCACCAGACCAAAAAAAGGTTTTGTTTTCCGAGCAACTTTTGAGCAGCTTTCGTTATAAAAAGAAACTTTTGAGCACTTTTTTTTTTTTAAGAAATTAAAACACAAATTTTTTGGAAAATCTCGAGCAACTTGTGAAAAGCCCTAACCAGGGTTATGGAACGAGAATAGAATTAAAAAATTAAAATGCAATCGTTTTTAGTGAATGACAAAAACTTGTGGGTATATATTCTACATGTTTTCTATTGTATTACCCTTGTTTTCTCACTAAAAGAAAATAAAATTCCACAGTCCTTTAATGCTTTCATAGTAGCATGGACAATTTTAGCTAACATGAAGCACGTATGTGCAATAAACAGTAACAAGAACTGTGCAGATTTTCTCGATCTGCGTTATTTTTTACTCCATACACAGCCTTATTCAATATTTCTTAGATATCCCGAGATAGTGAGCCAATTAAAGTAATGGAAACACCAATTTTAAGATGACCCAGGGTTTGCATATAGTAACTATTATTATAACCATTATCATTGCAATTTTTCTGTATTATAACATAATATAGTTAAATTAAGTAGAAATATTCGTATCTATTTAGTTTCACCACTTTCATTGTCTCGCTAAGTGTGACATTTCACACTCTTCTACTTATAAGAGTAGATTTACGTAAAGACGCGACACAGGTACGCAGACTGTGATACCTACAAGGACTGCAACGAAGAGAGATCTGCAAATACTCCTGGTACGAGCTGTTTGACCATGTTGTTTGACAAATCCCTGTAACAAAGTACAGTTCGTTAATATTTAAATATGGCAAACCTATCTCCCCACGTTCATAAAATTGTAATTTTTGGCAAATTTCTTGCTCTTATAAAAAAGGTTTTTCCAAGCATTTTTGAAAATACCTATGCTTTCATCTAAGCGTGGACACGTAACGAAAACCATGTTGTAATTGGGTGTGCACGTGATTTGCTTGACGGTGAGAATAGATAGTCTTTTTCGGGGAAATTGATCCCGATCTGTTGAGTTATGGTCCTGCTTTTCTCAAAGTGGCCTCACATCAAGTGTAACGATAAAGATTTTCAAACCTTTAAAATGGAAATAACAGAAGAACATAGACGGCTTATCCTAAACATAGTGACTAAAATACGTCATCTTAAAGTGAGATCTATCACTGCATGGAGAGGTTGATGGAATTCCAAAAAGTAGTCTTAACGCAAGAAGAGATATTTCAGCAGCATTTCACGGAGGCGCATTCCACGAAAGCGAGCCATCATCCTCCAGAACCCTCTGCAAAATTGCTGCAGTGCTCTACCAACTGAGCTATGAAGACCCATACATCAGCAGCAATCCAATGTTTTGAGTTCTTGTTTTAACCCGTGAAGGAAATGAAATAAGAGATGGAGATAATGTGAACTGTAGAAACACAATATATGATCGCCGCGATTGTAATACATGTAGCAAATTAAGGAATTGCAAATTAGACCGAAAGAAATTTCAGGGGCTTTAATGCAATTCCGCCACTGTTTTGATTGTGGTCTTGAATCCCGATCCAGCTTCTTCGTCAACACGTGTAATTATTTCTTAGTGATTTTCAAAGTTTGTCCACCGAAAATAAGCCTTGAGTCGGAAAATTAACGTTTGCTGTGGCAGGTGTGGGTTATGGTCCTGGTATTCTTAAAGTGGCCTCACATCAAGTGTAAGGACAAAGATTTTCAAACCTTTAAAATGGAAATTACAGAAGGACATAGACGGCTTATCCTAAACATAGTGACTAAAATACGTCATCTTAAAGTGAGATCTATCACTGCACGGAGAAGTTGATGGAATTCCAAAAAGTTGTCTTAATGCAAGAAGAGATATTTCAGCAGCATTTTACGGAGGCGCATTTCACGAAAGCGAGCCATCATCCTCCAGAACCCTCTGCAAAATTGTCCGACAAGAACAAATCAGTGAAATTGCTGTGAGACGGGACATACGGTTTTTCGTCCTTATCCGAGAAGACTAGAAAGTCTAGCCATTTGTAGATGTCATTACAAAGGCAGCACTTTCTTCTCAGTTATTTAAAGATCCTGGGTGTTGGTCCGGCCGGGGTTTGAACCCGCGACCTGCCTTTAGGCAGACCGGCGCTCTCCCAACTGAGCTAGCCAGGCGACGGTATTTGTTGCAACACAGGCTTGAACGAGGGTGATAAAAAGCGAAACACTCCCTTTCCCACTCCTTTTCCAGCATATTGTTGCGAAACATGGCGCACGTTTTGGTTCTAAGGGACAGCTTGGTTTAGAAAACGTTTATCTCAACTGAGGAAAACTCCTATGCGGCTTTCCTCAATCACACGACCTTAATGTGTCCATGTTTTCTTATTTTTAGTTTTGAAACGGAAAAAGTCATATATACTTTAACAAAAAAAACAAAAAATTGGGAGTCCTTTAAAATTCAAATTCAAACTTAATCGAAATTGTAAAACCGTACACAACAACAAACCTTACTTTTGCTGTACAATTTGCTTATTTTAGTACCAGACCAAAAAAAGTTTTTGTTTTCCGAGCAACTTTTGAGCAGCTTTCGTTATGAAAAGAAACTTCTGAGCATTTTTTTTTTTAAGAAATTAAAACACAAATTTTTTGGAAAATCTCGAGCAACTTGTGAAAAGCCCTAACCAGGGTTATGGAGCGAGAATAGAATTAAAAAATTAAAATGCAATCGTTTTTAGTGAATGACAAAAACTTGTGGGTATATATTCTACATGTTTTCTATTGTATTACCCTTGTTTTCTCACTAAAAGAAAATAAAGTTCCACAGTCCTTTAATGCTTTCATAGTAGGCATGGACAGTTTTAGGTAACATGAAGCACGTATGTGCAAAAAACAGTAACAAGAACTGTGCAGATTTTCTCGATCTGCGTTATTTTTTACTCCATACACAGCCTCATTCAATATTTCTTAGATATCCCGAGATAGTGAGCCAATTAAAGTAATGGAAACACCAATTTAAGATGACCCAGGGTTTGCATATAGTAACTACTATTATAACCATTATCATTGCAATTTTTTTGTATTCTAACGTAATAGCGGAGCTCCCGCGCGCGAAGCGCGCGCGCAGCGGAGCACCATGGGTAAGAAAATTTGGTAAACTATCCATCCCAGAAAGTTTGGTTATGACGTAGCGTACGCCCGTCCGTACACACACTTCATGTAAGCCGATGTCAAATGTCACAATAGATCTTGCACAACTTGACTAGCCTCTCAGTTATGTAAGCCATCCGTATGAGTCCGATTAGATTGACAGCTGTCAAAATCACACATCCGCTGACAATTATCACATGACCGTCTCGCGGGCTCAGATAAAAGACCAGTCGTTTTGCCCCTATATAAAAGCTGATATAATATGTCACACTTACCAATTCAACGTAAAAACGAAACTACGCCGGGCAAGGCTGTCAGTTAGCTGACAGTCGTTTAAAGTTACATTGGCAGGCCAAATTAAGGTCAATTGACAGCTGTCAAAATGGGACATGTGCAGACCGCTATCAGAAAACTAATAACGAGGGCTCAGGTTCGGTCAGGTACACGATCTGGCATTTTCCACTACATGCCGGACGGAAATGTCCTAACAACACTCGCAGTCTGTTAATTCGAATATTCGCCATTCTAATGAAGGTTAATTGACAGCTGTCAAACTAGAGTATACGCTGACCATCATCACCTGAGGGAATCGCGGGCTCATTTTTCTACCTATTGAGGTCACGTAGTGTTTAAAGTTTTGCACTGATATTTTATTTGATCACGGGCTCAATTCGAAGCCCCATAGCTTTGGATAGAAAATCTATCCATCCTAGAAAATTCGCCAATCACGTGACCGTACACTGACCACCCGACCTTCCGTCCGTCCGCACCACAGGCATACCAATGTTTAAACTCACACTTTCTAGCTAGTTTGGGAGCCTGCAACCTGATATTGTACATCCATGTTTTGATTAATTGACAGCTGTCAAAACAGTGTTTCTGCTGACCAGTATCGCCTGACCGTATCGCGGGTTCAGGTATCGACCCTCTGAGTTCGAGTAATATTTTGAAGGTATTCGCTGACAAGTTGCTACTTTTAAAATGATCGCAGGCTCAAGTTCAATTTTTTTAAAATGCATATGAAATAAGTCGTGTTTCATGAGCCGCACTTAAAATGTTGATTTCAAACTGATCTCGGACACGAAAATTCAACCGGCTTTTACATTTACATGCAGGGAAGGCAATCGCTTTTGAATTTTCTCACTGTCACGCGCTGATCACGCTCTACGTCCAACTTTTATGTTCTGCTTGGTCAAAATTTGACAGGTGAGTTTATGCGGAAAATTTTTGCAGCGTCTGGAAACTTGCTTACTGATAGCTGGAGCTGAGAGAGTTTTGTGTCATCTTGTGATGTTTTAAACTGTCTTTTTCTACTTGGTGTACAAAATGAAATACAGCTGCTATCAAGATCGTTCTGTAATTCTTGGCTGGTTTGTTTATTGTGCTTTTTGTTGACAAATGCACTGCTTGTCAAAGTCATTGGAAATCCGATTTCGGATGGCATCGTTTTCAAAAATGAGCTTACTCACTTGCCCTTGCTTGAGGCGTAAGAAGGTTAAAAAGTCTCAAGCGATTCTGGAACACTTGATGACCTTCAGAAGCAGCATCTCGACTGGTAAGCTTGAGCCATTATTGCTTTCGATGTTTTTTTTTCTTTTTTCGGTTTCCTGAAGTCGAGCGTATGGTTTATGCGGCTTAAGTTAAAACACGAGCAATGATCTAGCCTACAATAGTATCAGGTTTGAAAAGCCCTTAGACATTTTTTGACTCGCAAATTCAAAGAAAAGGTTCCGAAGATTATTTAGTTATGATTTTGGCTGTAAACAGAAAGCTCTGATCGATTTTCTTGCCTCGAGTTCATCTTGAAAAAGAGCGAACACCGGGAAGCCGGCTTCAAACGTAAATAAGCTTATGCTTGCCTGACTCATTATTTTCTGAGACACTTTACTCTCAATTCCTCTCTTCGTGAATAAAAATTATTGTCTCTGTACCTGTTTCACCGAATTAAACTTATTTTTATTGATTGTTAGTAGTCCCTCTCGCAATTTTCATCGCTGCACCGGTTGTTTCCAGTAGAACATAAACATCGCATGTAGGAATACTCAAAACGCCGCGCGTAAATATCACTCGCTTTTAAAGATCACACATAACAAAATCATACACAGTTTAATGAATAAAGGAAAATAAACCTAAACACAACAATTTCTCTATCATGTTGAAGCGTAAATGGTAACTCTATTAATCGCACTGCAAATTTGGTGCCTGTCAAAAGTGAGAACCCGTCCGGCTGGCCGAAAAGTGATTTTGGGAATTTTTTTATCGTTTTCATTAAAAGCCCATAATTATTACCCCGCATATCACAGAGGACCAGATTTTTCTAACAGAAAACGTTTTATAATTCAATCAGGGGCACCCAACGAGAATATAGTTCAAAACCACTTAAACATAGCATTGTTAAACGTATTTTAGTATTTAAACGGTAGATATAGGCATATTTTTATCCCCTAGAAATTTTTCATCTGTTCGGATTTCCTAGCTGAAAGTCTAGTGATCCGAAAATTATAGGGATCAAAACTTACCTTTTCGAAAATTTTAGCCAGAAAAAAGGCTCCCGAAAATTCTAGGTGACCATTTTAGGGTAAAAATACGTTAAAAATAGGCAATTATACCATTTTTTAGATGTTCGAAAATCCTAGGAGAGGCAGGCAAGCAAGAAATTTTACAACAAATGTTTCGAAAATTCTAGATCTCAAATCGTCTTCCGAACAGATATTCTTCCGAAAATTGTCGTTGGGTGCCCATGTTCAATGCTATAATTTGCTGTGCAAAGGAAGCGCGTGCTTTGATCGTCGTGGATATTGAATGAGTGCAAATTCTCTTGCAAAATTGTGAAAAACTGCAGAATTATAGGTTTAAATAGGGCAAAAAAGAACAAATTCTGTCCGAGGTCTGTGTACAGTTTACCTGAGACGTGATGAGAAAAAGTATGTTTAAAAGGCTGGTTTACACGCCACCAGATTCGTCGCCAAGATTTACTAGTAAACTAAACTTGTCGAACACAAAAAATCCGGCCTGATTTTTGTTTTGGCCTCTCTTTTAGACAGAGGAATGCAACGTATAAATTGGCTGCCACCAAGGACTATCGTGGCGCATGTGTTTCTTAAAATTATATTTCGGGGTTGTCCAATTATCCATAGTCTCTCTAACGGAGCAATGTTGGAGAGACTGGTGAATGCCACATTATGATGCTACAGCTAATGCAAATACAATACACGAAGATTATACACGAATAGGTCTATTTGTTTTCCAGGCCTAATCTACTGTGGTCGAACATGATTGCTATTTTTCGGTGTACAAATAACTTGATGTAAAATTTGTTTCACTCTTGGACGGTCAAATTCTGATTTTTCTCTAAACTCACTCAGCCTTTGCCTCAAAAGTCAAATGAATGTGCCCTGATCTGTGGATTACAAGTTTATTGTTTGATTTAAATTATGAATTTATTAACGGGAGCTTCGCTTTTAGCCCTGGCTAAATCTATATATTATAGTTAAATTAAGTAGAAATATTCGTATCTATTTAGTTTCACCACTTTCATTGTCTCGCTAAGTGTTACATTTTACACTCTTCTACTTATAAGAGTAGATGTACGTAAAGACGCCACACAGGTACGCAGACTGTGATACCTACAAGAACTGCAACGAAGAGAGATCTGCGAATACTCCTGGTACGAGCTGTTTGACCATGTTGTTTGACAAATTCCTGTAACAAAGTACAGTTCATTAATAATTAAATATGGCAAACCTATCTCCCCACGTTCATAAAATTGTAATTTTCTCTTTAATAAAAATATGATTGAAAAACAGGCTGGCAAATATCTTGCTCTTATAAAAAATGTTTTTCCAAGCATTTCTGAAAATACCCACGCTTTCATCTAAGCGTGGACACGTAACGAAAACCATGTTGTTATTGGGTGTGCACGTGATTTGCTTGACGGTGAGAGTAGATTTTGAAGTCTTTTTCGGGGAAATTGATCCCGATCTGTTGAGTTATGGTCCTGCTTTTCTCAAAGTGGCCTCACATAAAGTGTAACGATAAAGATTTTCAAACCTTTAAAATGGAAATTACAGAAGGACATAGACGGCTTATCCTAAACATAGTGACTAAAATACGTCATCTTAAAGTGAGATCTATCACTGCATGGAGACGTTGATGGAATTCCAAAAAGTTGTCTTAAAGCAAGAAGAGATATTTCAGCAGCATTTCACGGAGGCGCATTCCACGAAAGCGAGCCATCATCCTTCAGAACCCTCTGCAAAATTGCTGCAGTGCTCTACCAACTGATCTATGAAGACCTGTACATCAGCAGCAAGCCAATTTTGAGTTCTTGTTTTAACCCGTGAAAGAAATGAAATAAGAAATGGAGATAATGTGAACTGTAGAAACACAATATATGATCGCCGCGGTAGTAATACATGTAGCAAATTAAGCAATTGCAAATTAGCCCGAAAGAAATTTCAGGGGCTTTAATGCAATTCCGCCACTGTTTTGATTGTGGTCTTGAATCCCGATCCAGCTTCTTCGTCAACACGTGCAATTATTTCTTAGTGATTTTCAATGTTTGTCCACCGAAAATAAGCCTTGAGTCAGAAAATTAACGTTTGCCGTGGCAGGTGTGGGTGAACGTACATGTTTGAACGCTTTCCAAACTAAAATGTGTTTTTCCAAACTTGTAATTTTCCGTCCGCCTCATGGAATTTCCTCTGAGTCTATTCTTCACTCATTGTAGATCTTGTGTTCCCAACAACAACAAAACTAATGCAGTAAAAAATGTATTTATTTCACCAGCTAAATTTTACAGGCAGTATTATTCATAAGTAAACATTCTGCATGAACTAAATGCAAACATTTTGCATTCGATAAAATGAATACAAATACGTAAAAATCACTGCATCAAGCTATAGCTAAGATGCAAAAATTTTGCATCTAGGAAACTGGATACAAAATAACTAAAATTGACTGCATCAAACTAAGATGCAAAAATTCTGCATCTGGAAACTGGATACTAAATACCTAATATCTACTGCATCAAGCTTTATATGCAAAAATTCTGCATCTGAAAACTGGATACAAAATACCTAAAATCGACTGCATCTAGCTAAGATGCAAAAATTTTGCATCTAGGAAACTGGATACAAAATACCTAAAATCGACTGCATCTAGCTAAGATGCAAAAATTTTGCATCTGGGAAACTGGATACAAAATACCTAAAATCGACTGCATCAAGGTACGATGCAAAAATTCTGCATCTGAGAAACTGGATACAAAATACCTAAAATCGACTGCATCAAGCTAAGATGCAAAATTTTGCATCTGGGAAACTGGATACAAAATACCTAGAATTGACTGCATCAAGCTACAGTTTCAGTCAAATTGCAATAAACAGCATTGGGAGGGAAAAGGAAAGCACAAGAAGGGAAAAAAAACAGTGTTTCCTTTAAGTGTCCCTACCACAGCTGTATTTTTGTCTGGGACTGTAGGTTTATCACTTGAATGACTGTGAGAAGTAAAAAAAGAGAAAGAAAGAAAAGAAAAAAAGAAACAAGATTTTTACATGTAAAATTTAATTTAATAACATACATAAAAAGGCCAGGGTTCACTCTAAATCCAAAAGATCTGTTTTGGCCCCAAAAATGGGGCCGTTTCGGTGAGTAAAATACAGTACTATTTTTGGCGCTAAAGTAGCCCATTTAGAATGGAGACGTTTTGGCCCCAATGAACGGGGTAGAAATAGCCCTCTGTTAAGTGGCCACAACGAAGAGGCAAAAGGGCTGTTTTGGAAAAATAGGGAGTAGTTTTGGTTTCTAATAGGGTTGAAGTGGTTCATTTTAAGAGTCAATTCAGCCCTTACAGGGCCGTTTCATACCTTCAGTTAAGATGAAAATTGGCCCATATTTCGTGGCCAATTTGGCCCAATGGGGAGTTAAAACAAATGTACTTTCTATGACTAAATCGGTACCATTATGTCTGAAATGGAATTTCTTACCAGAGCCGTTTTGGACCTTAATTATTTATAACAGCCCATCCACAGGGATTATAATGGTTCTTGGTATTCTATAAAATGACCCCATTTTTGGGCCATTTAGAATCAAGGCCTAACTATAGCCCAAAGGAAAATAAACTTTAGTTCTCCTTCAGGTGCAAGCAAGTTTAAAACTACTCTTTGAGCCTACAATTAACAGCTTTTTACCCTAAAAGTGTTCTAATTTTGTGGTAGATCTAATCTCATTACCTTGCCCTCTCATTTAAAATACACAAGAGGCATGCTCAGTGCAATGTAAAAATATTTTATTATTATTATTTTTTAGCAAACTTAACAAAAATTTGGAATGTACATCTCTAAGATAACTTTATAAAATACTGCTGGAAGCCCCAATACCAAATTTCACAAAAATAATGTCAGAAAAGTGACTCAGCAGAACCCTGCTAAATTAAAACTCTCAAGGTTGCCAAGAAGTTCATTAGGCTCAAAATAGAGGGGTTGGTGCTGAATTTTAAGCACTACATACAGCTGTAATGATCACAGTAGAAGTGAGTATAACTTCTTAGGAGCCTTTGAGCATTTTAAAGGCATTTTGCTTGAGACGTTTTAACCCCCAAATCGTAAAAGTATGAAAAAGAAGGCAAAAATTTGTTCTGTTAAGTTAGTAGAGCTTTTCTCTATACATTTCACTACTACAAATTGAAAATGCCATTGAAGAGTGTGTTGACACTCGACAAGGTCTGAATGACCTTTATATACCATTACCATGTTAACTATATAAAATGATGACAGCAAAGAAATTATACTCTCTACAATACTCTGGTGCAGAATGGTGCATAACATTATTCCGTCACACACAATGTACACTTTGTTGAAATCAAAGGCCTCTTCAATTGCAACAGTTTGCGGTTATATGAAAGTTGCTATTTCTGCATCAACTGAAGCATTTCTCTGTCAAAAAAGCAAGAAAGAACAACATCAACAAGTTGTACACTTACTAACATACAGTTTCCCAAATTAAACTACATGTGGCAATAATAAACAAGATAATTTACATTGACAAAAAGGGAAAAATACTGTTCTTGATAGCTGTGGTTAAGTAGTGTAATACAATGAATGGTTATCATCTATCAAGAACTAGAAATGCAAATTTTACATAACTCTGCTAATCATAGGAAGTAACATGGCCACCTAAAATAGAGTTGCAATAATGTACATGTAAGCTTTAAGCAGTTGAAGCTATGAATTTACCCAGTAGTCAATAACATTACAGATGAAAGTCTTTTAATACATGCAAGTCTGACTCAGTAGCAATAATAATAATAATACAGTGAAACCTCTAGTAAGCGGACACCTTCGGGACATTCCCGAGTGTCTGCTTAATAGAGTTTGTAAAAATTGCGCAATGTTTTTAACGATCAACATTTAACGGTTACTCTGTACTGTGATAAAGTTGCATGTTGTTAAAGAAGCCATTCAAGTTCATTACCTTTCATTACCTACTTTAATTGTTTGTTTGTAAATGCGAAAACATTAACTGACTTCAGTCCGTATTTCAAGGACGTAATCCAATACTACTATTATTAATTCAGTACGGTGTCTGCTTAATAGAGGCTTTTAACAATAGAAATTAGCAAAATACACCTTATCTTAGTGTCCACGTCCGCTTAATAGAGGTGTCCGCTGAATAGGGGTTCGTTATAAAGGAAACTATAAAGCATTAATTTCAGGACCCGGCTTAGTGTCTGCTTAATAGAGGGTGTCTGCTTAACTGGGGGTCCGCTTAATAGAGGTTTCACTGTAATAATAATAATAATAATAATAATAGTAATAATAACAATAATAATAATAGTCTTTATTAATTCATACGACAAAAACTATTGTCTTATGTTACAAAACTGTCACATGACCACTCCTGCAGTATTGTAAAAATATTCTTTGTCTCCTAGCCATAATTTTTCATGAATTAGGGCTAGGAAACAAAGGAAATTGAGAATCAACCAAGATTAAATCAAAATTAACCTGAAACCAACTTTGACCTGTAACGTATTACAATCAGCATTACATAGTAACAACATTCTTTAGGTCCCCCAGCAGTATATCAAATGTTGGTCAGTCCTTAATACTTGCTCATACAGGTAGATACAATAATAATTCTGACCTGTTTGTTTTGGCAAATTTCCCTAACCATGCATGTATACCCAAAGCTCAAGACATCTGAGGCTGGGCAAGGGGGATATTTTCCATCATACAGAGCTAGATCAATATGCATATGACATGATTTGAGTCAACTTCTTTCGCTTGCAGGAATTTTGACTCTCAATGATTCTATTTTGCATGCTTTATTAAAGACTATTATTTTAGGTTGCCAATCATCCAAGTTACACCTTTTGGAAATCGAGATAAAAAATTATTATCACCTTTAATGTCATATGTAAAATCCCTTACAACAAAGCATTAAAATGTGTAACCATAATGTGTCAGTGACACATCTACTTCCAGTTTAACAGAGCTCTCTAAAAATGGTAACTGAGTGTTTGATTTCCTGTCATTCCACAAGCCTCTAGACTAGTATGAGCATGTTATGCAACCCTCCAAAAAACACACACCAAAAAAAGGGGAATGCCTTATGATAGATGCACGACAAAAGATTGGCTTCATCAATAACAGCTTCTTTCACAGTGTTCTCCTTATCAAGCGGTAACTGTTAAAATGTACTGCCTGAAGCAACAGTTCTCACCGCCTGCAACAGCTGAAGGGTTATTAAAAATAAATATTGTAAGTTTAAAAAATGCGCAAGTTGCGATCGGATCCGATCAAAGAAATGAATGAATATGTGCCAAAGTACGAAAGTATGCACAGCTTTTCTTTTTATGGACCAAAAAACATACTGGAATCAAACATTTTGACATATTGATGTCTAAAGATAACAGCAACTGATTTGCTTGAAATAGGTCTTCAAATGAAGGAATGACATTTCAGAGACCTTAGCTCCTAAATTTCTCAGCGAGGGCAGGGTCATGTCGCTCACTTCACTACCCTCTTCCCCCATTTCTCCTAGGAAAGTGCGCCTCTGGAGCATTTTTTGCCTTACCGCCCATAAATGGTCCCTTACCTGCTGAGCTAAAATTTAAGGAGAACCCTGTTTTAGTGTCAATTCAGAATAACTGCGACATTAACTGATGCCCCACTTAGTGTCAAAGACAACACCTTAAAAACATCACACTTTCTCCGACCTAATATGACGTCATTGTTGTAGCTGTCTTCATAACTACGAGTTAGTGTTGCTTCATTTCTTTAACTACTTTTAATTTTCTGTGAGACACTAATATGTAATTTTTTCAGAGTTCAATATTTATGTTTTAAAATTCCCATTGCTTTATTACATGTATTTGAATCCAAAGTGCTTTCACTGGCACTACACTTGGTCTTAAGATCACTGATTCTTTTTGTCACTTCCAGCAAATGATTAGTTTTAGTTATAAGATTTGCTTTCTTTTTTTATAGTTTTCTGCCTTTTCTCCTTTCACTTTGTCTCGTTTTTACTCCGGCCTGTCTTCTCAAACAACCACACAGAAAACTTAAATAAAATCTGTGATGCCAAAATTTGCCTACAAGTTCCCAGTCATGCATGAACATACAAACCTTTCTGGAGGAAAAATGTAAATTTGTACACAAAATTAAAGACTCCTTAATAAGACAACCAAATGACAAGGAATCTTATTTTTACTCTGAGCTTTGATTCTAACTGTAAAGTGATCAATAAATGCCTAGAAAATTTTAGGATTTCATAGCATGAAGCTTCGCACCTAACTGGAATATGCAGTACCTTGATCACCTTACTAAATCGTTATGTGAGGAAAAAAAATAGAAATGTACCATTGATCATTTTAAGCATTGCACTGTACTGTAAAGTGATCAATCAATGCCTAACAGAAAGGATTCCTCAACATCAAGCTTCGCACCTAACTGGCATATACCTTGATCACTTACTATGTACATGTATATGTCGCAGCTAAACATTCTATTAAAAATTTGTGGAAAAATATAGAAACTTGAAATATTATCGGAACTGATTTGCAGTTGAGGTCAAAAGATGCAGCTGACAAAACAAAATTGTCTTTCTTCGACTATGTCCGTGGAAACTCGTGAAGTTCCTGATTTATTTATTACTTAATTACAAACTGTTATCTGCAAAACTGGTTTGATGTTAAACTAGTCTGAAATTGTTGTAATTCACTCTATCAGTTTTAATGTAGCAGTGGTAACATCAACACTGTATACTGCCTACAAGTTCCCAGTCACGCATAAACATACAAAACTTTCTAGAGGAAACAGGTAAATTTGCACACAAATGACCCCCCACATGCATCTGTATATCTTGACAAGAAAACCAAATGACGATGAACCTTATTTTTATTCAAAGCTTCATGTCTACTGTATAAAGGTGATCAATCAATGCCTAGAATTAGGATTCCTCAGCATCAAAGCTTCGCACCTAACTGGAATATACCTTGATCACCTTACCAAATCGTTATTTGAGAAAAAAAAAATAGAAATGTACCATTGATCATTTTTCATAAGCATTACACTGTACTGTAAAGTGATCAATCAATGCCTAACAGAAAGGATTCCTCAGCATAAAAGCTTCGCACCTAACTGGAATATACCTTGATCACTTACTATGTACATGTAAATGTAGCAGTCAAACATTCTATTAAAAATTTGTGGAAAAATAAAGAAACTTGAAATATATTATTGGAACTGATTTGAAGGCTAGTTAAGGTCAAAAGATGCAGCTGAGTAAACAAAATTGCCTTTCTTCAACTATGTCCAGAGCATGGAAACTCACGAAATTTGCTGATCTATTTAGCACTTAAGTACAAACTGTTATCTGCAAAACTTGTTTGATTCCAAAATAGTCTGGAATTGTTGTGTATTAAAATTCATTCAATCAGTTTTATATAATGTAGCACTGCACATGACAAACCTTTCAAACGGCGATGTCATCCTTCGATCCTTTACGAAACAAATGAGACAAAACACGGCAATTATCTTGATAAGAATCTTCTATCTACGATCTATCTCTCGCTTGGAGTAAAATCGCCGAGTTTAGCGAAAATCAAACTGAAATTCGCTTAAAATATTGAGCGTCCGTTGACCTGACCGTTGAATTGAATGGAAGCCCGCCTAAACATTTCAAACATGCGCGCGCAGTTTGGTAGTGTGCAAGGATTTATGGGAGTGACGTGTATGTTTTCGTATCCAAACCCCGCGCTATCATTAAGTCTTGGCGGGAAAGCAAAATTAATTACAATAACCTATAAAATGTTCTTACCTGGTTTTCCTCGGCCTCTGCCTTTACTATCCTCTTAAATTTTAATCCTTCCTTAAAATAGGGAAAATAAAAACGGCATTCTTTGTCGTCCTCATACACTGTAACCATATCATGATCATGTCCATTATGGGCTCCTGTCTCCGTCTAGAAAATCATCTATATTAAAATGGACAGATTCAGAACAACGATCTTCGGTCCAATATGCGCCATTTAAGAAATCGTTGTGACTCAAGACGACTTACCTGTGGGCTCTTCCTACCTTGCTTGTGTAAACTTGTTTGCCTCTAACCATGTCTTAACTTGCTCTTTCGACCTACAAACCCTTTATCGAAGCTCTCGATAATAAAGATAAAGCGGCCCGTACTCAGTGATTACGAACTAATGCTTCCGACTAGACACCGATAAGATTAACATATATTCTTCAAATCGGTGTTGGTTCTAGTGGTCGAGCCATTTTGCGTTATCATGGGGTCTAAACAGCTCTATTAGTATAGGCCAAGTCAGCCCTAAATAGGGGCCAACTAGACTAAAACCTGAAATGTCTCTATTTTTTGAGTAGAAATGGCTCTTGTGAAAGGGGCCGATACGCATCACATGGCTGAAACAATTTCTCCTGTGGGCCAAAACGGTTTTCGATGGGGCTGCAATGGTCTTTATTGGGGTCGATTTAGACCAAATTGACAAAATGGCTCCACGAAGGGTCAAATCAGCTCCAGGGCCTATAGAGCTGAATCAGCACTTTGGGGCTAAAACAGATCTTTTGGATTTAGAGTGTTGTCACTAAGATTTCAAATTGCGGGGTAAATACAACAAGTAGAGGGGAAATCAAACAGCTAGGGATTTCTTTTGTTTCTATTTTTCTTCTATTTTCCTGTGAAAGTATCCAAGGGAAATCCCCGGCCCCAGCCTCTTAATGACAGCCCTGTTTTACTATTGTTCTTCTCAAAAAATTGTACATAGTTTGGCAGGCCCACAAGGAAGAGCTACTAATCATTCTAAGTCTGACGGCTCAAGTAAAAAACCATGGCTGTACCTTTAAAATAACAACAGAACCTTTCCATGGCATGTGAGAATAATTCTGATAGAACATCCCACACTTCCCGGAAGCATTACGAATAAACTTGTAGCACTTTGGCTGTGTGTGGTCATGCAGCTGCTCTGCATAACAAACCAGCCGCTCTATTATGTTATAAACAGCATCCAGCACAAAGGAAATGACTCTTTACTATATTTTGAATAGAATTTTGCATTGCCTCTTGCATTACTGTTTAGGAAAAAGAATAAAAACAAAAACAAATGTCAATAAAGCCCAGTAACAAAAACAACATGTACGTTAAAAATCAGATGACATAACATAATGATATTTATTTAATAAATGTCAAATGCATGTTATTTTTTTTCAATATCTTTGCATACAGTATATTTACCAGCAAAAAAAAGATACATTTAACACAATTAAACTAAAAATAGGTCTCAGGTACCCTTTAAGAAATACATTTGTAGTTAAGGGGAAAATTTTAAGGGAACAAACCAAAAAAACCTGAGTATTCTGGGTACAATGTATTTTGAGATGATGCAATTATAAATATTAGAAAGAATTACCAAAGAGGGTATGCTAGTTCATAAACATGGAAAAAAGAGCTAATACTTAGGAAAGAAAAATCCCAATTTTATGTTTATCTATTCAGACCTCTTCGAATGGGAATGAGAGTGATGCCGTCTGTCTTGTATGATGGGCAGCATTAATTCGGATGAGTTATTTGCTGAAGCTGGAAATACATACCGTAAAATTCCGAAAATAAGCCCCTCCATGTATAAGCCCTTCCAAATATAAGCCCCCCAAACCGGTAATGCAAAAAGCCATCCGTTAAACCGTACTGCACTGTTAAACTGCACTGTACTGTAAAGTGATCAATCAATGCCTAACAGAAAGGATTCCTCAACATCAAGCTTCGCACCTAACTGGCATATACCTTGATCACTTACTATGTACATGTATATGTCGCAGCTAAACATTCTATTAAAAATTTGTGGAAAAATATAGAAACTTGAAATATTATCGGAACTGATTTGCAGTTGAGGTCAAAAGATGCAGCTGACAAAACAAAATTGTCTTTCTTCGACTATGTCCGTGGAAACTCGTGAAGTTCCTGATTTATTTATTACTTAATTACAAACTGTTATCTGCAAAACTGGTTTGATGTTAAACTAGTCTGAAATTGTTGTAATTCACTCTATCAGTTTTAATGTAGCAGTGGTAACATCAACACTGTATACTGCCTACAAGTTCCCAGTCACGCATAAACATACAAAACTTTCTAGAGGAAACAGGTAAATTTGCACACAAATGACCCCCACATGCATCTGTATATCTTGACAAGAAAACCAAATGACGATGAACCTTATTTTTATTCAAAGCTTCATGTCTACTGTATAAAGGTGATCAATCAATGCCTAGAATTAGGATTCCTCAGCATCAAAGCTTCGCACCTAACTGGAATATACCTTGATCACCTTACCAAATCGTTATTTGAGGAAAAAAAAATAGAAATGTACCATTGATCATTTTTCATAAGCATTACACTGTACTGTAAAGTGATCAATCAATGCCTAACAGAAAGGATTCCTCAGCATAAAGCTTCGCACCTAACTGGAATATACCTTGATCACTTACTATGTACATGTAAATGTAGCAGTCAAACATTCTATTAAAAATTTGTGGAAAAATAAAGAAACTTGAAATATATTATTGGAACTGATTTGAAGGCTAGTTAAGGTCAAAAGATGCAGCTGAGTAAACAAAATTGCCTTTCTTCAACTATGTCCAGAGCATGGAAACTCACGAAATTTGCTGATCTATTTAGCACTTAAGTACAAACTGTTATCTGCAAAACTTGTTTGATTCCAAAATAGTCTGGAATTGTTGTGTATTAAAATTCATTCAATCAGTTTTATATAATGTAGCACTGCACATGACAAACCTTTCAAACGGCGACGTCATCCTTCGATCCTTTACGAAACAAATGAGACAAAACACGGCAATTATCTTGATAAGAATCTTCTATCTACGATCTATCTCTCGCTTGGAGTAAAATCGCCGAGTTTAGCGAAAATCAAACTGAAATTCGCTTAAAATATTGAGCGTCCGTTGACCTGACCGTTGAATTGAATGGAAGCCCGCCTAAACATTTCAAACATGCGCGCGCAGTTTGGTAGTGTGCAAGGATTTATGGGAGTGACGTGTATGTTTTCGTATCCAAACCCCGCGCTATCATTAAGTCTTGGCGGGAAAGCAAAATTAATTACAATAACCTATAAAATGTTCTTACCTGGTTTTCCTCGGCCTCTGCCTTTACTATCCTCTTAAATTTTAATCCTTCCTTAAAATAGGGAAAATAAAAACGGCATTCTTTGTCGTCCTCATACACTGTAACCATATCATGATCATGTCCATGATGGGCTCCTGTCTCCGTCTAGAAAATCATCTATATTAAAATGGACAGATTCAGAACAACGATCTTCGGTCCAATATGCGCCATTTAAGAAATCGTTGTGACTCAAGACGACTTACCTGTGGGCTCTTCCTACCTTGCTTGTGTAAACTTGTTTGCCTCTAACCATGTCTTAACTTGCTCTTTCGACCTACAAACCCTTTATCGAAGCTCTCGATAATAAAGATAAAGCGGCCCGTACTCAGTGATTAGGAACTAATGCTTCCCACTAGACACCGATAAGATTAACATATATTCTTCAAATCGGTGTTGGTTCTAGTGGTCGAGCCATTTTGCGTTATCATGGGGTCTAAACAGCTCTATTAGTATAGGCCAAGTCAGCCCTAAATAGGGGCCAACTAGACTAAAACCTGAAATGTCTCTATTTTTTGAGTAGAAATGGCTCTTGTGAAAGGGGCCGATACGCATCACATGGCTGAAACAATTTCTCCTGTGGGCCAAAACGGTTTTCGATGGGGCTGCAATGGTCTTTATTGGGGTCGATTTAGACCAAATTGACAAAATGGCTCCACGAAGGGTCAAATCAGCTCCAGGGCCTATAGAGCTGAATCAGCACTTTGGGGCTAAAACAGATCTTTTGGATTTAGAGTGTTGTCACTAAGATTTCAAATTGCGGGGTAAATACAACAAGTAGAGGGGAAATCAAACAGCTAGGGATTTCTTTTGTTTCTATTTTTCTTCTATTTTCCTGTGAAAGTATCCAAGGGAAATCCCCGGCCCCAGCCTCTTAATGACAGCCCTGTTTTACTATTGTTCTTCTCAAAAATTGTACATAGTTTGGCAGGCCCACAAGGAAGAGCTACTAATCATCCTAAGTCTGACGGCTCAAGTAAAAAACCATGGCTGTACCTTTAAAATAACAACAGAACCTTTCCATGGCATGTGAGAATAATTCTGATAGAACATCCCACACTTCCCGGAAGCATTACGAATAAACTTGTAGCACTTTGGCTGTGTGTGGTCATGCAGCTGCTCTGCATAACAAACCAGCCGCTCTATTATGTTATAAACAGCATCCAGCACAAAGGAAATGACTCTTTACTATATTTTGAATAGAATTTTGCATTGCCTCTTGCATTACTGTTTAGGAAAAAGAATAAAACAAAAACAAATGTCAATAAAGCCCAGTAACAAAAACAACATGTACGTTAAAAATCAGATGACATAACATAATGATATTTATTTAATAAATGTCAAATGCATGTTATTTTTTTTTCAATATCTTTGCATACAGTATATTTACCAAAAAAAAAAAAAGATACATTTAACACAATTAAACTAAAAATAGGTCTCAGGTACCCTTTAAGAAATACATTTGTAGTTAAGGGGAAAATTTTAAGGAACAAACCAAAAAAACCTGAGTATTCTGGGTACAATGTATTTTGAGATGATGCAATTATAAATATTAGAAAGAATTACCAAAGAGGGTATGCTAGTTCATAAACATGGAAAAAAGAGCTAATACTTAGGAAAGAAAAATCCCAATTTTATGTTTATCTATTCAGACCTCTTCGAATGGGAATGAGAGTGATGCCGTCTGTCTTGTCTGATGGGCAGCATTAATTCGGATGAGTTATTTGCTGAAGCTGGAAATACATACCGTAAAATTCCGAAAATAAGCCCCTCCATGTATAAGCCCTTCCAAATATAAGCCCCCCAAACCGGTAATGCAAAAAGCCATCCGTTAAACCGTCCCTCCAAATTCGACAAATTTAAACAGAAGTTCATGTGACGAGGCACTTTCTGTGCCGCCGGTTGCGCAGGCGGTTATTTAGAAAATGCTATGGCTGTTAGAATAAAATCACTGTAATACCTACCATATAGATTTTATTAGTAGCACAATACTTCGCTCTTTTGTGACACAGCGTCTGCGGGAATACCGTAAGCTGCTTCAATTCAACGACTTCGAATCCCGCCATTCGTCTCCCGTAACAGATAATCATAATCGCCTTTACGGTTCGCCAGATACGTCGAATTGCAACATACACCACGTTTCTTGACCTTGACGAAACAAAGGACTGAAACAACCACATCAAAGGAAAAATTATCTTAGAAGCAAAAACCACAGCCTCGTGCGAAGCATCGTTGAGAACTCAGAACGGTTTTAAAATGGCGCTTGAAATCAATATGTCATCCATAAAATACGTAAGCATAATCAGATCATATCCTGTGTTCAAAACGTCCAATCACCTTGCGTGTAAACCCAAGGGCACCGTGGGAAAAGTTTTTGAAGAAGAGCATCCGTTGTAACTCGGCGCGAGAAGGGAAGTACGCAGCGACTACTTCGCGAAAGGAAATTTGTTCTATTAATCAAAGGAAAAAATCCAGGCGTATAGGACGATTTTACTGAGGACATCGCTACGCAGCTAGGGTGTCGGTAGTCATGAGTTCGATATGGAGCTTAGAGAAAGCACTATTGCAACGAGATGTAGTGTTCTAAATTTACACGGCGTTCATTCCACAAACTTTATTCCTAATCTCCAGGCCAGATACAAGAAGAGTTCTTTCCACTTCTGCGAACGTTGCCTGCACAGCACAGCAGACGTCGACACCATACAAACATAGAGACAGTGAAAGTGCTAGAGATCATGAGTGATGGAATTCTTTACAAGATCACTTATCACATTCTTTATAGTTTAACCCTATTCAGACTGGGGGGGGGCTTTTCGAACCCCCCCTCCGGCAAAATCGTGATAACTCCTACACCGAAAGAGCTATGACGTTCAAATTTTCTGACTTTTCCTAAAATTTATCTAGAAACATTTTGGTATAAGTACCATGTCCATGTGATTAATCATGTTGCCATGGCAACCAGTTTCTGACACATAGGTTTTGGAAAATTTAAAAAATGGTGATTTTTTTGTTTTAAGATCGCGTTTTTACACTTATAGTGCTGTTTGTTTTCAAAATAGTCTTTGCTTGGGACTAGTTTTTGAATTACATCAAAATGTTTCAACATCGAATATTTGGGGGGGAGGGGTGGGGTAAAATTTGTCACTTTTTTGCTTTGACAAATATGCTGCTCTATTTTCCAAAAAACACTTCCAAAGTCATTTTTTTGGGTAATAAACATTAGTTTGATACTTCTTTTATACATTCTGAGCTTTTTCCCCTTTGAAAGTTGCTTTAAATTATAATTTTAACAAAAAAACGGAAATCCAAGATGGCGGATCCAAGATGGCGGATCCAAGATGGCGGACAACCATTTCAAATTTTAAATTTTATTGCTTCGTATTGCTTTTTCTCGCTGTACAAGTGTTTCCTTGTTACTAGTTCATAAGAAAGGATAACAAAGAGATGACTTTACCAATATTATTGATATTTTACGTATCTAAGTGGAAAAATAATAAGAAACATTGAAAAATCGGAATATGACGTCACTGTGACGTCATCATTGGGCGTGGCAAGTCAAAACTGAGTGTGGGGCTTCTTTGTACGGAGATGATCATTGTGTGTAAATTTCATGACCCTAGCATTATTGGTTCCAGAGATACAGAGGGGGGGTCCGAGGAGCCCCCCCCCAGTCACAGATTGACCAAAAAAGTCCAGTCTGAATAGGGTTAAGAGCTCAGGTAGCGAAGTTTGCAGTTGATTTGTACCTAGCTTAAGTCGATTCGTGCTCAATTTTTATAGATGTGTTTATCAATTTAACGTGACGTTCTCAGTAGCTACGTATTTGTATATATTTTGCCTCCTGGCTTGAATGACCTTGAATCGAGGAATGTTACGTAAGGCGTGCCATTATTATTAGTGGGTTGTATTATTTTCGCTCTATTGTGTTTGAATCGACTGGACGGCTACGAATCGACCGTAATGTGCGTACGAATTGATGAAGTACGAATCGACTGGAGAGCAGAATTCTAGTAATTCGAAGTCAAGTAACTTTTACAGTGTCAATAGTCTGAGTGTTTGCGGCATAGGTGGTGAGTTATAAGAACCGGATTCAAGTTACCGCGGTAAATTTTAAATAGCGGAACAAAATCTAGTTTAGCCTAGCCTGCTAAAACGGCCGTCTTTTCTCGCTCCTCGCCGCTATTGACGTTTTTCCATTTTCTTAAGCTAACTCCTGGCGATATGTTCTTAGACGAGGACACTCAGTAGATACGGCCGTTTTCGCAGGTCAAAGTTTACAGCGGGGAATTCGAGTTTAACCCTCGGGCGTATAAGAGCGGGGCGGGGTGTGGGGAGGGCAGTTGCCCCCCCTCTAAGGTTTTTGGAGTTTTTTCCTTGACGATAAAACATCAAAACCTGACGTTTTAGTAGCTGTTTGTTTATCCCTCCCGCGCATTTTGAGACAAGTTTATTAATATTGTTTTTATAATGAATTTGGCAAAATGAAGCTCTGCAGAATTTTTGCATCCAGACTTTGTATTTCTCAAAGTTGAAATGCAGAATTTCTGCATTAACTATTTGTTGTTGATTTTTTAATGAATTTAGTGGGAAAATGGCTCTGCAGAATTTTTGCATCCAGATTTTGCAAGAGTCAAACTTGAAATGCTGAATTTCTTCATTATCCATTTGTTGTTGATTTTTTTAATGAATTTAGCGGGAAAATGGCTATGCAAAATTTTTGCATCTAGATTTCTAAGTTGAAATGCAGAATATCTGCATCATTCATATTTGTTGCAATTACTTTCTTTGATTTTTTCTGCAGTAATTAGTCCTTAATAAGACAACACTGTCTTCGCACTGCAATATTTTAGGCCTTTTTTTGACTTCGTACATTATCGTCATTTCTAACTGTAGATTTTTAGTGTAAAACTCTAGTCAGAATAGTTATGGGTTATTTCAACAACAGCGACTCCGTTGTATTTACTGGGTATTACGCTGGCTTCTTGTAAGCGTGCAGTCATAATATTAACATTTTTGCGGAAATCGTGTTTTTTGCCGAGTAAAGTTAGGTTTTCTGACGGAATTTTGAAGTTTGGAAAAACAAATTTTAGTTTGGAACGCGTTTTTGATTTCATAGCTACAATCGCACAGTGGGGCAAATAGAAACAATTTTACTGAGTATAGCTATTGCTATTTAGGAGATTATAATCCAAGCCACAACAATTAATTGTCACAATATGTAGCAAAATGTCTATCGTCTGTCTATCTACACATTTACAAATACAATTGTGCTTAACTTACAAAATCTGCAATGAAGACAGGCCTGCGAAAATTCCATGCGGGATTTCCTCGATCACGCAGTTTGACAATCTCCTGCGGCAAATTAAAATTCGCAACCTACATTAATGTGTCCATGTTTTCTTATTTTTAGTTTTGAAACGAAAAAAGTCATATATACTTTCACAAAAAAACCTGTGCCCCCCTTAAAATTCAAATTCAAGTTTAATCAAAAATTGTCAAACCGTTCACAACAATCCACAGAATGAAGGCGTTCTATGGACTTGAAAAAGGCCGTAAGGCCCGTGACGAAGGAACTGGCCTTACGGTAGGAAATGTTAGTATAGCGACAAGCCGACTAAGCGAAAAAGCAGGAAAGTCTTTTCCTCTGTCGTAATAGTACATGGGCAACAGGCCGTGTATGTTATCGTGGTTTCCCGTCAATGATAATAAAAATATATATATATAATTAAACAGGAAGCCCACCTCACAGATTTCAGTGGGGCCCTTACAGATATAAAAATGTCTAAATATATAAAGATCAAAATTTAAAACTTTATAAGATCAATAAAAACTCCTGCTTTGTCTTTTAAGGGATAAAAATGTCTGAAATGTGTTTAACTTCACTAGATAAAATGTTCTAGTAACTGGCAGCTTTCTAGTAGAAGACAAGGCCTGTCCAATAACTGTTTTCTGACTTTCGTCAAAAACCTTTTTTTTTTCTTTTCGTCAATCATGTTCGATCGAGGCTGGTATGTTGTGCCTACGGGTGTGGCCGGTGGGTCAAAAAGTTGTGCCGTTTTGCATTAAAAAAGAAGAAAACATCTAAGCCTCTGCATGGACATTTCAGACGAAATCGAAGTCACGTCGATCTTAGAGAGAGATGCAACTATCGCATTGCCATTTCAATCTCTTTTGACAACGTTAGTCTTTCAATGAAGGCAAAAAAACTGTGCTGCAAGCTCGGAGCTTTTGTTTTGTTTATTTTCTCGTTGTTGTCGTTTTTCTGGCTGCGTCGAGATTGGCAGTAACGTTACAATGTTAAATAATTCTTGTTATGCGACGATTTTGCCTAGAAAACCATTTTTGCAGGTCTTACATCACGAATACCTACTGCAATATAGTTTGTTTTGTGCTTCGACGTTCTTTCATGTGTGTCATGTTTTTTTGGAGAACACTTTTTGGTGTTAAGGAAGTAGTGCATTGGTTTCTACTGCCCTTAGCTACAACCAGATTTACCATGGTCAATCTCATTGTCATATGATTATTGTTGATCATGGTTCTCCTTTGGTTGCATAATTGCCACACGAAGGGTTTCCGTAGTTAATAAGAACCATGATCATTCACATTCTAAGGATGTGATGGGGGTTTATATTATCTGTTAAAGTAGAAATACGCAATTGCAAAAATCTCGCGAAGCTGTAAAGGGTCCGCAATGAGAACAAAGGGAAATAAGCCAAAAGGCAAAACAATGTTAAAAAAAAATACATCGAAAAAAAAAATGTTTCAAGAAAACGCAATAAAGAAACTACCACGCCGATATTCGAACCTACACTATGATTGCCTCCAGCTTCCAGACCACTGGGTTTTGCTGCCACTGGAGAACTCTTACCGTACGATTAATGTACTTAAAGCATTTTTCTCTGCTACACACGCTGTTTGAAGCTCGTGGTGTTGTATTTATCATGAATTCAAGGAGCTACTGAGGAAAATTAGCTTAAACGAGTGTTTCCAAGCCATTTCGCATTATTTCCGTGTTTCTTCACTCTCGGGCTTAATATAACGGTCGCAGACGATGAATAAACACGTCGGCCTTTCATGAATAAAACATGATAGTGCATCACAGGATTCAAAGTCGTGTTGAAAATGCACCTTGACGTCACACTGGATGCGGAAACCCAAGAGATGTATAGAAATATTGCCAACTCGAGATTCTGCGTCGTTGTGGGACCCACGCGATACACGGCGGGACAAATTTATAGGCCGCTGGCTTTGCGAAGAATAATCATATAACCACTAACATTCTGTAATTCAAAATCAGATTGAGGTCGTATAAACTTGTAGACTTACTTACGGTAAAACAAAAAAACCCTCATCGAGAAAAGGTATTCTTCTTTTATGATGAAAGTTACTGAATAATGTCCGTTTTAGCCCAAATGTATCTTTTTTTTAAATTTTATTAATCGAAACCTCAGGAGGCTTTTTTCAAGGCTAAACGACTTTTAGGGCAATTACTTTCAAACGTCTTTATTCTTTTGATGCATGATTCAATGCCACTAAGCATGTTGTATTAAAATCAGCAGTTAACGAGTTCTTAAGCTAGGAAATTCACTTACAAATTAGTAGTTGTTGTTGGTATACACTTCCAAATATATGTAGCATTGCCTCCACTGCAGTCATGATCGTTGGTTACTTGACCAAAACCATTCATAAAACCTTTGCTCCGACATAAATGCCTGCAATCTGCGAAATCAATGTATCTTGTCTCAGGTAAGAGATGACATGTGAAAAGTGGAAGAGACAACTGCAAGGGTAGATTTCTAAACCAAATGTTTTCATTAAGCTACGCTATAAAAGTGAAAACTACTATATTGAAAACGCCTTCACTACATTGAATAAATATACCATCGGTGCGTTCTAAAGCAACAGAGTTGACTCGGTCGATCTGGAAAAACGCTAAATATTAGCAAAAAATAACACAGGTATCACAGGGTGGTACTGAAATATGGTTCGACATATTAACATGTTAACTTGAGACAAAAACCTTACCCATAACGTTAACGTCAAACGTTTTGGAGCTACTTCCTGCATCATTTTTGGCCAGAATTGTGTAATTTCCGGTCTGGGTGAATTTAAGTCCTTTTACTACTCGTCCATCCTCCAAAGGTGTAGATGAAATGTCTAACCAAGCTTGAATGGGTGGGGTGCCTTCCAGCATGAACCAGGTATAATGTTCTGGTACACTGCGTACTACGGACAACGGTGTCCTTATCTTCGGCTTGTCTATAAATATAAACATGCAATACCTCTCTTAAATGGCGAGGAAAATTATGCTTCAGGCTATAAAATGACCGAGATCGTTCTATTGGAGACATCCGTTGTGTTATAAAATAATTGACAAGGAACATGGGCAAACCCCTTACGTCTTGCCTTCGAGAAAGAATTATGACGGAGACCGCTTGAGCTACCTAAAGCTGTTTAGCACATGCTTTGGAAAATTCAGAGGAGGCGTATGTTACTGTGTGTCAAGTTTCGACCCTCGAGTTGTTCCCTTAGACAAGGAAATTTACTCCAATTTGTGCCTCTTAAACAATCGGTACCGGCAAAAAACTGCTGGGGTAACCCTTCGATAGATTAGCAACGCGTCCAGGGGGCCTGATTTCACAACTCCTACGTTCTGTTCACATATATTCTATAACAAATTAGTGAATGAGGCTGAGTATCTCATGAAGAATTATGGAGATCAAAGAGGGATAACACCCTCCGAGATCTCCAGAATTCTTCATATGATACGAATCCGAATTCAATAATTGTTTTATTATTCATTCAAAATAATTCCTAGTTCAAAAACATAGCTAAAACATGCCTACTTCCATCGATGTTCTAATAACAGAAGTCTTTCGTACGCTTGGTGGACATAAGTAACGAGCTTGCTGACCTCATCCTCCAACTTTTCAACTCTGGTCATGACCACTTGGACTTCGCCGTTTAGAGCATCAAACTTTAGGTTAAGCGACGAGTGTGAAAGACGAGTGTGTTTGAAAGATTTCAAGTCTACTTTGAATTTTGCTTGATTGTTCTTTATAGTTTCGACATCCTGCCGAATCGTTTCCAGGCAGTCCTTCATTTACGATTCAGAACTATCGTCATACACATAATACTTCCTTCCTCCTTTCTTTGACGCACTCATGTTTTAAAAGGAAGACACCAACAGGAACACTTCCGCACGAAAAAACTTAATTATTTAAACACAAACAGGCAGCAAATAACACAAAACTAGGCAGCTTCAAAAGACACGGCCATCATCATCGATGACCGTTGACGCTATGTCAGCTGTCATCGATTATCGTAGTCTAGGTCTTGATAACCGAAACTACAATTTGATCATTCCTGGATGTTGACATTTGATATTTCGATTATCTAGAAAAATGGCGGGATTAAAAGTCTCGCTTCAATTTTTGCGTAGTTAAAAAACAGGTCCTTGCATTAATTTTAATTACTTGATTCTGAGTTATAACCCAGATTTTCTGGGAAAACAAACCCCGTTAACAAACCTTTTTAACGCTCATGTTACAGGACTTAACCCCCGATTTTAAGGACATATGACAAGTTAGTGCAAGATCAATAAATCTCTGATCTAGAGGCTTTTGAGGTTCTGGAACGTCCCAAGTGTTAACTATTACGAATGAAAAATGATAAACAACCTATGTACCAATAAACGCTTTATTTGGAAGGAAAAATTTTAAAAGAGTGCTTTTTGAGAGTGAGACATCTCGTCTCCAGCCTGACGTTACTCGGAAAACATTAATGTTTTAAATGGCCACTTTAGGAGACATAAGCTTTACGGTCTATTTTATGTTGACGTAAGCTTTTCATTTTTAGGGATCCATTGATCACTAGTGGGAAGCCTTGCCCCATCTATTCATCTTGGTTTTGCATGTTTGAATATGGGAGCTGTCGGTTGGTAAATATACGTTTTAATCCCAAAGATCTAAGCAATTTATACGGTAACTGCAGAAAGTGTCTTCCTTTTGCTGAACTTTACTTTGGTAGTTTTTGTTGGACGTAATCTTGCTCCAGAACTAAAGAAATCCTTTTTAAAGGAATTTTAGGTTACCATCGAATTAATGATATGTTAATAAGCGTGTAAATGTATCGTATGCATTATACATGTTATTTACGAGCAAATAAATAAATAAATCGCTTTTCAGTAATAGGTTTTAAGAGTGAAAAGTAGTAACACCAACAAGATAAGAAAGTTTTGAGGACGTAAAGGAGAGAGGTAGAAAATGAGAACTTCAATCCATAGAGAACTAGACATCTTTAAATGAAAGTACGAGTAATTTTTTCCTGAGAATAATTGTGGTGAAGTTTATCTTGCCTCGTCGTTTTCCCCTGAGCGAGCCAGATCGTTAATCACTTGATTCAGTTGTCAATACCTTCCACGTGAAATGGCAATATTCTAAGATTCCTATTCTGCTTTTGGCGAGTAAAGTTCTGGATGTCTGTTATCGACGCTCTAATTCTGGATATTTTATGGCAGTCAACGGGTATCACAGAACAGTGATGAAAGATTCTAGACACCAAATATAGATAAGGTATTTCTGTAAGTAATGTAAGGAGTAATTTGCTCTATCACGAGGCCCTTTAACAAGGTCACGTAGCAGAGACATTGTTTATTTTGTACCTATATAGAAGGAATTAGACTTTATTATTGGGAGTTTTCTGATGATTATAAATTAATATGGTATAGTTCAACTATTCTAACCAAATAGGTTTTTCCGAATTCACACTCCGCGAATTTTCTTCGGAAAATTTTTCAATTCTTTTTTTAGGTACATATAGCTCACCTCTTGTTGAGCTTGAAGAGTAGACTCCCTTGAAGTTAAAAAATGTCCGTTCATGATACCTTTTAAAGTTTACCATCATGAATTGACCACTTGTTTGTACGATGAATGGGCGTCTTGATCCACTAAAAATACCCACCAAGGTATCATTTTTACTCTTTCCATCGTATACTTCAATCTCGCTCCTGTAGGTCTTTACACCATAACCGCGGAGATTGAATATAGTAAAGTTTAATTTGATGGTGTGGTTAGATGGTGCTCTAATGATCCAAGTGCAATCATACATGGAGTAGTTTTTTGTTATACTGGAGCTCATGACCCCATTGGAGCTACCCACATCGTAGAAGCATGGATTGGCGTGCACATCTGAAAATGAGTACAAAAATTATAGAGATTATATTTATCATTCGAAATAGTCAATATACATCTTTGAATATTAAGAGCATAAATTGCGTTGAGGTTACCTTTAAAAGGAAAATGGTTACAATAATCAATTTCGGAAAATAAAAACAAGAAAATGGGGAAAACTTTCTTTTTGGCAACGGGAGTAGCTCATGCACAGAACTAGTTCCTATTCCAGTCCTGGCAACTTTTGAGTAGGGTCTTCGAAAGTAGAGTAGGCTTGAAGAGCATTTGAATCACATGATGTCACGTTCACCACACTGGTATAGCAAGGATCCTTAATGTAATGGCATTTGTAATTTGGAGTGGAGTCAGAAATATAACAATGGTAGCAAGTATTATAAAAAATTAAGGTTAGGAAGAAAAAGGGAGAGTTTGCCTGATTAGGGTTTCAATTTAGGAGATGGATAAAAAGTGAATCGTATGTAAGATCACGTTATGCGTCTACAAGTGAAGAGGTGAATGTCCTAAGGAAATACCCCTTAGACGTTTCTTGAGTAGGATACAGTAATCTTAATTGTATTGATGTCATCAATGTTCAGACTACAGGCTTGTTGGGGTTCTTAACGTAATTCCAGTTGTCGCCTATTCCTAATAACATTTGCTACAATTGTCATATTTGTGACCAATTTTTTACCTGTAGCAAGTGCTAAAAAAACGTCGCTAATTATCTTTGTGACCTATCCCCATCACATTTGTAGCCCCTATTACATTATTTTGACCCTATTACATTTGGCACCAATTTCGTATTACATTTGGTATCCTTCATTTGGTATCAGTTAAAGCATAAATGTGACCTCAACTTAACAGCCAAACGATTGTACCGCTTAAGTGCCACGCGCATCAGTGCTTGTCAACTGTAGGAAGACGATAGAAACTACTATGTATGCATGTCGTAAGGAAAAATTCACTTGCCTTGCCACATTGCGACGAAAACGACTCCAAACAATATCTTGTTCATTCTTAACATGTCCAATCTCTTTCTTTTTCCACTCTGAAAAGGCCAGAATCTGAAAAAAGAGAGGAAAATCAATCAAAAGGGAGACATCATAGCGAGACTCGCTCTTATACTTGGCAACGAGGGTTGGGAGAATAAGACAAAAAAAATCGCCTTAAGGCACAGCAACAAATAATACACTTCTTTTGTTTTATTTTCCCAAGCGTTGGAACCAAGTGTGAATTGCAATACATCGAAATTGGTTTATTTGGGTATCCATGCACATCAGAGAAATTTGGGTAGTCACGTAACATTACGAATGTCCGCTCCCCCTGTACGTAAGACTGCACTAAAGTTTGATTAGCAGCTTAATGAAAGAATCCCTGAACGTTAATATAAAACGAATTTAAAATCACTCCACATAAAAGGCTGTTGTCCCCAAACTAAAAAGATCACTTGCCATGCAGAAGAGACCTCGCTGAATGACTACGACGAGACAAGCTGTTGTCGTGCCATCGAGCCATGCGACGTCTTCATCAAAATCGTCAAGAGTTGCCGTCAGCCAAATAAGCGCTGATTCTTTCACTGATCAGTCTTTTAATTTCTTATCTCCGATGCCAGATATCCGTACTTTAAACGATCCAATTTAGCATTTCAACACCTGCTTTTTCAATATCGATAACTACTTTGCGCCACGGCCGATGTATTAAGTCAGTTCTTCACTAGTAAAATGTCAGATCGGCGAGATCTAAAGAAGCCAGAAACGTAGACGAGTGTTTGTCGAAAGCGAAAAGCGTAGACGAGCATCTTTCCTGTCCGAAAACGTAAACAAGCACACACCATTGATTCTGATGGCCTTAGTACTGACTATCCTTTTTCACGTGCTTGTTCATTTTGGTTTAGATTTAACCCTCGCACGTTCAAGGGGTGGGAGGAGGATCCCAACCCCCATAAGGTTTTTCTTAATTTTTTCATAGGGGATAAAACATCAGCGCATGGCGTAGCTGTTCGATCATCCCTCGCACAAATTTTAAGGCAAGTCAAGTGATGGTCAGTTGCTATGGTTACGAGATATGACGTCATAAGTAGCACGTGGTCAAGCCACTTTTGGGTGAAAATACACGTTTTTTTCAACTTTTTTCAACAATAAAAGAAAATCTTGTGGCTAAAATAATGCAAAGTGCTTAAAGCACAAAAAATTACCATTTCTTGCGGTTTACACCTGATTTCTAATTCTTGGTAAATTACAAGATGGTGGCCAAGATGGCGACCATTGTTGTGACGTCACAGGCCTTCAGCAGCGCCACCACCCATGAAATATACGTCATCTTGTTAAGAAGATCAAAGGCTTTCTACTAAAGGTAAAATCATTTCATAATACTGCAACATATCAAAAACTCGAGGAAGGGGTTCCATCCCCCCCCCCCTTGTACCACGGTGGGGGTATGAATTTGCGTGTACGTCCTAGGGTTAATGCTTTAAACGTTTTTCTACGTTTCTATAAATGTTGGTTAGGATGTGTGTGGAGAGTGATCTCGTATACCTTATTTGGTAATGTTAAGCTACGTGACACGAAGCTATCGTTTCCGGCTCTCGATGTCGTTTATGTGTCGGTTTCAAATTTTATATCGTACAGTTATGCCTCTATTCTTTGATAGCGGATCTCCACGCGCGGAGCCTCGCGCCGCCGGGAGAGGTCTTGGATCCAAACTAGTATCGTTTGCAAAAGGTTTTCAAAACATCCCTACATTTTGGAGATTTTTAAGGTGGATTTTGAATATTTAAGATTCCCATTTAAAGTTAAGGTAGTTTATTTCATACTTTATTCAATTCTCGTGTTTACCTTTGTAATTTTTCTTCTACTTTTTTCTATGAACAAAAGAAGACGCACGAACGAAGCGTCCCTCCAATAATAGTATCATTTACAAAGGGATTTTCAAAAAATCCTCACATTTCCCGATTTTTAAGGTGGTTTCCGAATATTTAAGAGCCCATGACTGTAAATACCGAAAATCGCTGGCCAGGCTAAAAAAATCGAAAATTCTGATAATTTGTCAGAAAAACCCGTTTGGGGAACTATCTTCGAAAAAAATATTTTCAACGTTCAAGAATCTATAGTTTTCGAGAAAATGAGGAAAAACGAAAATAGCGGTTTTTACCTAATTAACTATGCAAAAATAAGAGTAAAAATGACCTACTTTATCGCGTCTGTACCGAGGCAAGATTCAAAGCTATAAAGCAGAAATATTTTTATTTAATAGAATTCTGTCTTTTCTTTCTATCCATGGTATGTTTTAAACCATAAACTTGGTTGTGAATTTTTTATGGTTTTTTAAAAACTACCATCAATGGCACTTTTTAAAATGGCTAAAAAAGGAGCAACTTCAGAGGCAAAAAACTCACCTTGGTATGTGTGATAGCTAGCCAAAATGAATACTAGAACAAAGTTCAGCTCTTATATTAACAGAATATGAAGCAAAAAATCTGGGTACTCCGGATTCGCCTTTACAAAATAAAAAGTTTCGTGACCACCAGTGGAAAAATGTCACAAATTTGCATAAGTCAAATTTGTAGAGAAATGTTGCGGCAGCCGGTTTTGTTCCAATTCAGGGTCAGTATGTTATGTTCGGAAACAAAACGAAGCAAGAAAACGTTTTTTTTTTATAAAGTTTATGTTAAAATATCAGAGTAATTAACCGTTCACAAAAAAAATATTAATAAAAATCGACCTCGAAGAAGCGTTATATAAAAGCGCCGAATCATTATGTAAACTATATCCCATGTCTCTCGTTTCTTTTCCTAACTTCCTTGAATTAGCATCCATCTGTATCATCGTAAATTCGCCTCCGGTATATCTAAAATAGGTAGGTACATTTTCCTTGAAATTTTGTTTTGAAGGAGGGTTTTTGCTAACGGGATACGCTGCGTGAAAGGAAGTCATAAACTAACAGTTAGAGTAACAATGTCACGCAACGACGTCTCGAGCAGCTCCGCCTTCTTTTACGGTGAGGGTAAAAGGCGGAATGAGTTTGCGGAATGGCATGTGGCATGGCTTGCGGAATGACATAATTATGCGGAATTTAATATACGCTGCTGAATGATCAAAAGAAATAAATTAAACTGAAAAGAGCACCCTTTTTTGGCGCCAATCAATTTGCAAACGCAGCCGCTGTTTTAATGTTGCGGGCTTAACCTTTGATGACAATAAAAAAAAAAGCACGAAGGCTCATTGTCGACCAGCCTTTTCCGCACAGCCAAAAAGATTCTTCGTCTATTGAAGAAAAGATGTTTTCGAAGGTCACGCTCCCTTCTACTTTAATTTTTTCTACAAAAGATGCTTGTACGATTAACTCAACAGTTTCTTGTTACCTATATTTGTATTCGAAACCGTGTGAGAAGTGTTTCTTTATGAGACTGTGGGTTACGTGATCGTGACATAATTGATAATATTATTCAGAGATGAATGAATCTTGTATTTTGTTTCCTCAACTGCGAGCTTGAGACGTGCGAAACCGGAAAAATCGACCAAAATCTTAATTTCGTGACAAGAGTTGAAAAATCAATTTCTTTCATTTTTGTTCATAGATAGCTTTTAGGTAAAAGAGAAACCTAACGTAGATTGTTCCCGCCGAAAGCCTTTTATTCGGGAGAAAAAATAGAAGATCGGTTTTCGATGTCGCCGGAGTCTCAGACTGCATTAATTTTAACCTGAAATTCGCTAACATCAACTTTCCTCGCGTTCGCAAACGAAGCTGGATGGAGAAATTTGGACGCTTTCCACGAACAGAAAAATAATTTTCCTTCCACTAGAAGATACTTTCTGGACAATAGGGAAGCTGGTCGTACTGAAATAATTTTAAAAATGAGGGATAGGTTTTCAGGATAACAAAAATTATCAGTTCGTTACTCATTTTCGCCGCCAATATTTAACACGTGGTATAACTCCAAATTCTCTTCTTGCGATTTAAATCACACATTTAGACATTCATTTAAAATATACCTGGGAATTGGCTTGGGTAAGTGAAGGAAATCTCTGTAAGACACCATCGAAGTTCAGGAATTTTCATGGTAGGCTGGCGGTATAAATTGTCTGTATTCTGTAAACACTTCCAATTTCGAAACGCACATAAACAGATATTTACAGCCCAATGACTCGTTTTTCGTACGTCTTTTAGGTTTTCCCTTTGCAAAATTGCTTTTTTCAATCAAAGAATGGGGTAAAAAGGTGAAACTGGGTCAATTTTAGCCGTTTTGAAACACTGAACTTTACCTGGCGGCGACTCTGCGTGACAGTCTGTTCCGTGACTGCACGTGGCACAACGTACGTTTGAAGAGACGGAGCTGTCAAAATCACAGTCACGAAATCAAGGTAGTAACGCAACGTAATTCTTGATCGAAGGAGTAACACTTTCGGTGCCGACAGTATTTTGAAGAAGCAAAAAATCAAATGCACAAGTATTCTGGGATTCACTTTCTATCGACTCAAAAATAAGGACTCTAACAATGGTATTAAATTCGCTAAGGATAACGGAGAAAGAAGATATTTCGTCTTGCTAAGGGACGGACCATTAGAAAATTTATGGGGGGGGGAATTTTCGAGCCGCAGGAATTTTTTTTCGTTATCAAATTCCTTGTATGAATTTTTTTTAGGCCATAGCATGAATATTTTTTAGGGTTAATTGGCTTGCAAGAATTTTTTTTCATTTAATTTTCCCTTGCGCGAATGTTTTTTTTGGACTTCGCCCGCCCGCCCCCCCCCATAAGTTTTCTAATGGTCCGTCCCTAATCGAAGAAACTAAGTTATTTTGCTCACGCCTCAGTATATTTACCGGACTTCAATGTTTTCGTGTGGAGGCTGTCTTCAGGAACCCTAGCTAATTCTCGGGTATGTTTTAGATAAATGTCTAAATGCGTGAACCAGGAAAGCAGTTGTTCACTCAAATTGGCGCCAAAAAAGGGGCGTCAATGACCCGCGCATGCCTTTCAGTTTAATTTATTTCTTTGCGCCAATTTCCATATTTTACATTCCGCATAATTATGTCATTCCGCAAGCCATGCCACATGCCATTCCGCAAACTCATTCCGCCTTTTACCCTCACCGCTTCTTTTACTGATTATTTTCTCCTTATGAAACTTTATGGAAACTTTGTTTTGAACAGACAATGTGTTGTTGGCAACATCATTTGTTTCTCAGTAGTTTATTTTCTTTTCAGAAAGAAAGAATACTAACTTTGCATGCCTGTCAGTCACCTACTAAAAGTTAGCATTTTCTTGTCAGAGATGTTGAAATCTAACTTTTTTACTACGTATTACAAACAACAAACCGTCCCTTGGTTAATTTCTTTACTTTTTCACAAATATAGGTAGAATTAGGCAGCTGCCAGCTACAGGAGAGATTCCAGCTGGAAGACTTAACTGGGTGGGTTTTGGTGTTTTGGATAGGTGGTCGCACATGGAGTTTCAACTGTACTCAACAGAGTAAATCACCTTTCACGATGATGCGACTAGCATTTGTCCATGGAAGATAAGACTCCTTATTCACCGCTTTTGAGCTACTCTAACCAACTCCCACCCATGTCGAGTGCTTGCAAAACGTAGCATCATCTTGAAAAGAGAAATATCAGAAAGGTCATCCTTGAAGCCCCTGGACTATCGCAGTTTGCGGCAACGAACTTATATCGACATAAGTACCATTTACTAACCTGGCAGTAAGGTGACGCACAGTAAAAGCGTAACTTGACTACGTTTTTCAGTTTACAGCGGACCCGAGTTTTGTTTAAAGAAATACCTGCCTTTTGCCCAGGAGTATTAACGTCAGTACCCGCAATGTCCCAGCTCGAGCCTTCACAACGGAACGTCCGATCGAATCACTGTTTAGTTGATAGTTACCCTTCTCTTCCTCTTCCCGACTTATCTAGGAAGATCGAAGGACCTCTGCTCTCAGGGTAGTTGATAGCGAACAAGGAGCTAAATAACATAGCGAGGTAAGTAAGTGGCATCGGCGGTTTCATTTACGCCTAACCATTTCCCAAAGTAAAGAAGGAAAGAACTTCAGAGAAAGGGAAAGAAGAGTTATGCGATAAAACTGCTCTTAAATTGATGTTTAGCTATGGCATATGCGAGGGGGTGGGGGCTATTTAATTGCTGAATAACATGCCGTTACCAAAAAATTACGGAAAAACATTTTTTCGTTGGTTTGGAATTTTGACCATGAAAATTTTAGCTGTAGCCATTTGTGATACCAGGCAAAAAACAATCCAATATTTAGATATTTCCCTCTTAGCAGCAGACCCTCTATTTACAGTGTCCTTAAGTTTGGACGGTATCTAATATTATATATCCGCAGGAACGAAACATGTCAACAGCTGGTTACAGATTGATCAATGTGTGAGGCGGGGGTTTTGGGCTCCCTGTGACAGTTCTTGTCAAGAAGACCACAAATCAGTATATTTGCTGTTTTGGGCTAATTATCAGTCATTACTTACTGCCTTTACTGCCTTTACCCAGTCATAAAATGTTCCTGTAGAGTTACATGTGGGGTATGAAGAAGATATCATTTTATCAACATTTTAAAACATACCATGGATAGAAAGAAAAGACAGAATTCTTTTAAACAAAAATATTTCTGTTTTATAGCTTTGAATTTTGCCTCGGTACAGACGCGATAAAGTAGGTCATTTTTTCTCTTATTTTTGCATAATTAATTAGGTAAAAACCGCTATTTTCGTTTTTCCTCATTTTGTCGAAAACTATAGATTCTTGAAAGTTGAAAATATTTTTTTCGAAGATAGTTCCCCAAAGGGGTTTTTCTGACAAATTATCACAATTTTCGATTTTTTTAGCCTGGCCAGCGATTCTCGATATTTACAGTCATGGGCTCTTAAGGCTCCCATTTAAACTTAAGGTAGATTATTTCATACTTTATTGAATTCTCGTTTCTACCTTCGTCATTTTTCTTCTGTTTGTTTGCTATGAACAAAAGAAGATACACGGACAAAGCCGAAAATAGTTCTTTCATTCCAATGTGTACATTTTTAAGCGTAAACAGAAATGAAAGACAGACTAACAATATGTTATCAGTTCTACGAAATCGTCCGGACACCATATCAACGTCAGCATTAAAGGTACATTTTCATATTTATCTTTGGTTTTCCTTGAATGATCGTCTTTTCGTTATTTCTCTTGTTACGTCTCGCTTGGTTTCACTATAAGAACTGTAAGAACACAGAACAATCACTGTGGTTTCACATTCAATTATTTCCTCCAAACTTGTTTCCCTTTATCACTCATTCTTGGCTCAGCTCAAAAGAGCTATTTTTAATTTTTGTATATGACAACAGGCAAAATTAATGTCGAAAAGAGTAAATGGGTAAGTAATACAGTCGATGACTGCTGGAAAAATATTTTAATGACTTGATGTAAGGGAATGCTCCCCTCCCCCCCCCCCCCCTCCCCTTCGGGAGAGAAACACAATCTGACTCTCTGACTCTTTATAAACTTTCATTTATTTTTCTCGTTGAAGTCTAGATCTTTATTCCTTAATTCTTTTGCTTCATTCAAACCTGTTGTAAATGGCAAACTTTTAGTTAATACGAAAACTAACAAAGAGCTGAGCCAACTTGTGATTGTTTCTCAAAACTTCACCAGCCTTAAACTTTAATAGTTTATTCATTAGTAAGCTTAACGGTGCAAATTAAATTTTAGACAAACTTAACCGAATAGAGAGGCTTTCTTGCCACCAAGAAACGGTCAACAACTGTTATCGCTCAGCTACATTGCAAAGATTTTCTCCTTTTTAACCACAATAAAGTAATGTTTAAGTAAATCGTTTACGTACCATCGAATAAAAGTCGCCCAAACACCAGCACATTGCTCTTTTTTTATTTCTCAGTCATCTTTCTGCAATCTTACTGACGATCAAAACAATGAAAAACAGCTCCCCGCGACGGTCAAAAACATCTTCCTTGATCCCTGGATAACGTAACATTTCTTTCCATGAGTTGCATTTCTAACGTATTCGTAGAATTTCTCCTTCGTTGGCATTCACATGAATTTAAGATGGTCGATGATGGTCTAAGATGCAAGAATTTCATTTCGCAAGAGTGGTTAGCGCACGGGCTAGACAACTAAACAAGTGATGTCACGGACATGCGTAGTACGCTAAAATTTGGAAATCACGTGACCGTACACCGACCGATCGAGCGAGCGAGCGACCGTCCGCCCGCACCACAGGGAAACCAATGTTTACTCTCACACTTTCTAGCTAGTTTGGGAGACCGAGAGGAAACTAATTGCACATCAATGTTGTGGTCAACTGACAGCTGTCAAAACAGGGTATCCGCTGATCAGTATCACCAGACCGTACCGCGGGCTCAAGTGTCGACCCATCGAGTTCGAGTATTTTTGAAGTTATCCGCTGACAAATTACCAGTTTCAAATGATCGCAGGCTCAAGTTTATTTTTCCCTATGATTCATATGAATATGTTGTGTTTATCTCACTATGGCCCCGCACTGTTAAGATTTTGATTTGAAACTGACCTCGGACGCCAAAATTCAGCGAGATTTTTTAGGCGGGGAAGACCTTTTCTTACCATGATCATGCTGTGGTCACACTCAACGTCCAATTTTTACGCTCTGATTGGTCAAAATTTGATTGGTGAGTTCATGCCGAAAATTTATGCAGCATCTTGAAAGTTGTTTACTTTGACCGCTGAAGCTGACAGAGTTTTGTGTCAACTTGTGATGTTTTTAAGTGTCTTTTTCCACTGGATGTACAAAATGAAATACAGCTGCTATGAAGAGTCTTCTTGTTATTCATGGCTGGTTTGTTTATTGGGTTTTTGGTTGAGAAGTGCGTCGCTTGTCAAAATTCGGTAATCCGATTTGGGACGGCATCGTTTTCGTTTTTGACCTTGCTTAATGCTTAAGAGGGTTTAAAAGTCTCAAGCAACTGTGACCTTCCTTGATAGCTTTCAGGAACTGAATCTCGAATGGTAAGCCTGGGTAATTATTGTATTTGATGTTTGTTTTTGTTATATCTAATTTAATGAAGTCGAGCACAGTTTACGCGGCAAGTTTATGCACGTTTGTAAGATTTGAGTCAATGATCTGACCTAGTATCAGGTTTGATATAAGCTTACAGAACTTTAAAAGGCCTTCAGATATATTTTCTCACCGCAAATAAAAAGAGCTGAATATTGCGAGTTTGGAGCGTTAAAAGATTGGAGGAAGATAGTCAAATGCAAATTCTGTGGATGGGCTCACAACAGAGGAAACTGCCCGGCCTATGAAGACACGTGCTCAAATGTCATGGGCGAAATCATTACGCACGTTGTTGCCTGAAATAAAAAACCAGCATCGAAGAAAGAAGAATTCGTCACTTGGAAGTGGAGTCAAATGAAGAGAATAGATCATTAGTATAGAGGGATTGTACATCGAAGCAATTCAAGGTAGTTCTAGAAGGAACATTCAGTCAGACTTACTAGTTAATGACACTCATGTAACATTTAAACTTGATACTGGTGCAGAATGTAACATAATGTCTATGCATCTAGCGAGTGAGTTAAGCGCTCGAATAGAGCCCACGATCATGTTACTTAAGTCTTTTGGTGGGCACCAATTAGATACTGTGGGAACAAGTATTCTCCCAACAAGGGTAAATGGGGCAAAGGATTCGATACCTTTAGAATATTATGTCATCAAGGATAATGTGAGACCCCGGCTGGGATTAGAATCATGTTTGACCTTAGAGCTAATCACTTTTAATAGCAAGGTAAGGCAAATAGGCCTTAATAATATCAATGAAGTTCAACAAAACCCGCTATTTTGAATGACTTTCGGGATGTTTTTGAAGGTTTGGGGTGTGTAGAGGGTGAATACACCATCAAACTGAACGCTAATAGTCAACCTACCATTCAACCACAAAAGAATGTTCCCCTAGGTTAAGGGATAAACTCAAGGCCACTCTTGATGATTTAGAAAAAAAGGATACTATCACTCAAGTAGGAGAAGCGGTTAATTGGGTCAGTAATTTAGTTATAGTCGAGAAAGCAAATATCACCCTAAGACTATGCCTAGACCCACCTGACTTGGATCAGGCCATAGAAAGGGAGGATTTCAAACCCCCAAGTTTTGAAACTATTTCAAACACACTCAATGGTTGCAAGGTTTTCTCAGTTGTTGAGATGTTAAACTGTTACTGGCACCAAAAGCTTACAGATGAGTCTTTTTGCGAACTTTTAATTCACCTTTTGGCAGGTATCGGTTGAAAAAATGAAATTGGTATTTCATGTGCGGACGAGATCGCACAAAAAATGGTCAAGAAACATTTCGGTGATATTTCAGGTGCGTTACCAGTTTTTGATGATATCATCATTGGTGGTAAAAGTGAAGAAGAACATGATTTGATCCTCCGCAAGGTTCTGACAACAGCAAGATAACGTAATATTAAGTTCAACCGTGTCAAAATTCAATTCTGTGTTAAACAATTCAAGTATATGGATGAAATTGTTAGCAAAACTGGGCTTCTCACCTTATCCAGAAAAAAATTCGGCTATTCATAACATACCCACACCCGCATGCAAGCAAGACCTACAAAGGTTATTTGGCATGATTAATTATCTTAGCAATTATATTCCGAACATGTCAGAATTAACTGCCCCTTTATGATCCTTACTCAAGGGTGATGTATCCTGGGCATGGTTCGCGGAGCATGATTCTGCACTCACCAAAATTAACACAGTTTTGAGTTCTGCCCCTGTTTTACGTTTCTATGACGAAATGCTAACAATTGTTTTGGGGTGTGAGAGATTTAATATGTACACTCATAGAGCTGAAGTGAATTCGGATCATAAGCCTCTCAAAACTATCTTTAAAAAGCCTCTATTTAAAGTTCCTCCCGCTTACAAAGAATGAGGCTGCGTTTCCAGAAGTATTACATTAAAGTTAAGTATGTCCCAGGAAAGTGTCCGTACATTGCTGATACCCTCTCCAGGGCATACAATGAGTCCAGTATGCCCAGTGACAGTGACATGCATAAAGACATGGAGTATTTTATTCACAGTGTTGTCTAGTCTCCCCATCTCAGATGTTAAGTTGAAGGAGCTAAGAAATTTGAATTCCAATGACCCAACCATGCAGATGTTACATTAATACTCTTTACAGGGTTGGCCTGCTCATAAGTGTGATGTACACCCATCTCTAAAGTCCTTTTGGGATGTACGAAATGATACTCATGTCACGGATGGAACTTTACTCCAGGATAATAGGCTTGTTATCCCATCCCCATGAAAAAAAGGTATTCTCTAAAAATTACATCTGAGTCACTGTGGGATTGAAAAAAGCAAAGGAAATGCAAGAATGACAGTATTTTGACCGGGCATGACTAAAGATATTGATGAGATCGTTTCTAGCTGTGAAAAATGCATGAAATATTAGAGCAAACAACCCAAGGAACCCATGCAAACTTGCGATGTCACTTTATTACCCTAGCGGACAGTTGCTTGAGATATTCTAGAACCCAAAAATTATTAAAATTATCTTGTGGTCTTTGATTATTATTCAAAGTACATTGAGGCACTCCAACTCAAGGGTAAAGCAAGTCAAGATGTTATTCTTGTGAAATCTTTTCGAGGCATGGATACCCCCAAACACTAGTGGCTGACAACATGCCCTACAACTCCAGAGAGATGCGTAGCTATGTCCAAAGATGTTATGTCAATAGGTCATTTATACGATATATCCGTTTCTGTTATACTGACCAAATTCTTAACATGGTAAAGAAACAGAAAACCTGACATAAAATCCCTTTAAAAGGGAAACCTTTAATTCTCAAATAGAAATTACTGTTCCATCTAGAGATATCAAAGGGATCTCTGGCCATTTTAAAAGACTGAACGAGTTGGGGTCAATTAAAACTTCCGTTGGCGATAAACAATCAAATTTAAACAACATGGTTCACACACAAGGCATTGAATTGTTCACGATGAATGGTATCGAGTACAAATATTTTTTTAAAGAAAAATGCACCGTTTAAAAGACTGACTGATCAATTAAAATGGAAATTATTTTAATGCTATGTTATGAGAATCGAATTGGCACGAGGAGGAGATAAATTCTACTTTGCTTCTTTTATGCTCTTTGAAATACTTTTTTAAAAGTATCGGAAAGTTAAAAGTAATTGATCCATGACTTGTTTGCTTGGTGAACGTATTTAAACTAACAAAATTGTTTATATCAGGTAACTAACCTTGTACGAAGCCTGGTTATAGCATTGCTTGCAGGAGGAACTTTCATGACTAAACCCAAGTCTAAATTAACACCGTCTTATTAAACACCTGCAAGCAAACCCTAAAATTGAGCTCTAATGGCTCTGACTGCAATAAAGATTAAATAAGCTCGACGAAAGTTTTTTTTTTTTTTTTTTAATGGTGAACGAAATTTAAATACATAATTATCTTCTCTGCATAGGGGCTTGTTAGGGATAATGAAACTAATAATTTAAATGGAATAGAACAAAGTTAAGAACCCAAACTGATGGAAAGCGAACCAGTTGGGTATTTCACAAACATGGCCGAATATTTCAACATGGGAATGTTGGAAACAAGTCAAGGAAGCGGTAAGGGCCAGACTTAAACTCGGAACCTCCGGATTACAAGTCCAGCATTCTAACCACTCGGTCACAGTGTCAACTTCAAGTTGCCTCGTTCAAATTGCTGAGCAGGTGAGGCTTGATATTTACCTTCGTTTGAATTAAAATTCAAACGAATGTAAATATTAGTTTTTTTTCTATATTGCCGATATTATTGCACAAAACTCGCCATGAGTCCCTTTATAAGATATCGTGAGAATTGCTTAGTACTTCCTTTTTTCAAGGAAGTCGGTTGCTAAAAAACGACAGTAAAGTCCTGCTGACTGATTCTAATTTGGCATAAACTGATGTGACTGACAGTTTAACTTTGAATTATCGCAAAATAGATGGCGGTTGTTATTTTAATTCTTTTTGGATTATTCAAATTTTGCTCAGCTACTTGCCGAACAGCCAAGTAAAAAATTACATATTTTTTATTTTATTTTATTGAGGTATTGCTCGTTCACCCAAGGAAACCTAAATGCTTTTGTTAGAAGCAAAATATATTTTCTCCTAAATATCGTAGTGGTGAGGCAAAGAAAGATCCTCTGGAACAATTTTTGTGTCTGCAATCTTTAAACATTCGCATTGATGACACAATGTGTGACATCAGGTAGAGCAAAGTGGCATCTTTCATTGGTATTCATGATCATCACAAAATGTAGACGAGAAAATTAGCTCCTATAGCCCAAGAAGAATAAAGCATCAAGAAATTGCTTCCAAATAAAACGATTTTTTCATGACTCCAGTGAAGTATAATTTGCCCTAGTGGTAGGCACCAAAAGAACACGTATCTTCAAATGTAATTAATGATCACCGTTTAGAGGAACTTTTTTTCTATCCTTTTTGAGACCTTCAGGCCTCAGAGAAAAATAATTTTAAAGGACGTGTAAACTTATCGCTGACAATGAAAACGATGTTTCTCCGACATAGCCAAAAATCAATTAATTCAAAATTAAAATTCAAAGGTAGCGATTGAAAACCATCGAGAGCTTTTTGAATCCTACTATCTTTGAAATTTGCACAGTATACTAGCTTTCCAAAAAATTATTAAACATCAAAAGTATCACACACTGCTATATCTCAATGAATGTTAGGGAAGATTTTACTTACTGACATGATTTTTTTTCAGAAACGCTAAAAACCGAAATAATTATCAAACCATTATTTATTAAACCTTTCGCAATTTTTTCCCCTACACTGAGGGTGGCTCTCTAAGTTTTATGGAGTTGCTTAATAACCCAAACCTTCTGCTGACTTTCCGTTAATGGCACAACATACAATTAGCGGGGAGATCTTTACAAAACGAATTTGTCAGCAAGGATAAAAATGTTTTACAGAAAATACGTGAACAATATTCTGCACAAAGTTCTTGTTTACATTAAATTGTGATATAACTTGTTCCACCCACACAGTATTAGCTAATGTAACTAGCACAAAATGACAAAAAAAATACATTTTAATACACGTATCATTTGGGAGACTACATAATCAGAGCACAACTGAAGCTTTTTAACTTCTTAATTACCCAGGTTTTGTGGGAATAAAAAAAGAACCTTCCGCTTAAGATTTAATAAGGCTGCTATAATTTATATGTTGAATAGAAAATGCATATTGAGCTATCACACACTAAAAGGAAACATTAACATCGAGAATGAAATTTCTTCAAAATTTCTTTTCGTGAACGTTTTTCTTTTTAAAATTTAAATGAGTGGCACGAATATGTGAACGGAAGATATTATCAGACTACCCGGTATTGAAAAAATACAAAAAATAGAAATCAATCTAATACGTTGAGCCACCTGCTAAAGCTGTTTAAAGTTACCAGAAAGCGAATTTGTAAATCAACGGAAACCTTAAGTTAAGGCGGCTGAACAAAGTTTCTCAACAATTGCTTTATGCCTTTATTGTACATGTTAACATCTTAATAATTTATCATGTTCGAAGCTGCCCAATCGACGATTTCGGCAAATGACAAGTTTAGGGTACCCTCTAACCTTCTGAAAAAGCTATAGTTCGTACTGGAAGTCAGCGTTATATCGTCGGCATACAAATCAATTCTCGATGAAATGACGTAAAGCGGTAAGTTATCGATAAAGGCGATAAATAACTAGGGGCCAAGTATGGATCCCTGGGGAATACCATGACAAACAATAGCGACACTTGACTGTTTGAAGCCATTGAAGGGAATCCCTATTAAGCCCATACACTTCAAGTTTCTTTAACAACAGGGTATGATCAATCATGTCAAACGCTTCAAGATAATCTACCAAAACCATTCCACTGACACGGTCATTGTCAAGGTTGAATATCAGATCGTCAATAATCTTGATCAAGGCAGTATCAGTACTGTGCTTCAAGCGAAAGCCCGATTGTAGGAAGTGGCTTTAAGTAATATCCTGGTATTCATCACTGCTAATGCACCTGCACATTTGATATCATCTATGAGCTGACGGATTTGAATAGCACAAGATACACGCGTGAAACAGAAAGTGATAAGCGCATCCGCTGCAATATCTAAACCTTGTGGAGTCGAAGTTAAATTGCAAGTCAAAATAGTGACTACCAACTCACCCCTAGTTATATTACTGAGAACACTCAATTGTCTGGTACCATGGAGAATTCATCGACAGAATTTTCTGTTAAAATGCCAACGTGGACAAATACCTCTGGGTTCGAACAATCAGTAGAGGTGAGAACTGGCACGAAGTCTGAATCCGGCCTTGTCAATGGTTTCCCCAGCATGAACATTTCTCCAGGTCGAGACCATTGCACTGTTTTCACTTCTTTTCTCGTCTCACATCTTACAGACGCTTGCATTCTACTATGTTAATGATGTAAAAATACATACGTCTGAACATCTAAAGGATCTAGGGTCACATTTTTTAAAAACGGCCTTTGGACTCTCCGTGTGGATCCAAATTCATATTAATATCGATTTTACTAAATTTGGTGCCAATTTCCTCATTCTAACTGCAATTTCGTTATTAGGATGAATAGCAGTATTGATGATAAAAATATAAGGCTAAAGTTTTGTCGAGTCCGAAATAGAGAGGAACGCTTTTAGGGAGACTGCCTCTTAATTGCGAAAGTTTGTCGTCTATCTGTAGACATACTTAAATGCAAAATTTGCATTTATATCTTCTCCCGATGATTTTTAGACAGTTACGATCAAATTCCATAAAACAAATCTAACGCCTTTTTTACAGATATCTCTCTCTCTCTTTTTTTTTTTTTTATAGTAACGAAACAGTTTATTTAAGTTTTATCGACTGGACATCAGTTGCGATTCATTTCGTTGGCCACACAAGCCATTTAACCTTTAATGTAGCGTGTTTAGCGTGTCCAATGCTCAAATTGCACGCTAAGTGTGCTATAAACACACTCTTACCGTGACATATAGCACACTTCAAGAAACAAAAGAATCGATGTGCCTAAGTTTACCTAAACAAAGGCAAGTGTGTTCTTCTTTGTCTTAGCAATAAAATGTGCGCACATCCGTGATCTAAGACACGTTCGAATAAATAACCAAATACAAGAAAACAAATAAAATTCTCTTAAGGTTCCATTGTTCTTCATTAAGGATACCAAAAATCATAGAAATCGTTTAAATCGTTCCTGCTAAAAAACGCGATTTAAAAACATAACCAGCACGCTTATTAATAGGTTCGGTCCACCTTAATCTTCTTCAGGTTTATCTATCCTATCCATCTGTTTTGTATTTGCTGTTATGTGGAAACCTTTTTACTAATGTTTACAGTGGTTCTCAGTCTAGTGGCAGTTCCCACCGTTTTAACTTCGTGCCACAACTCCTTTAAGTTTTGTTTTGTTTTTGTTTTTTTTTCGGTAAGTCGATGCCAAGAAACATCGGCTCCTAATAGAAATTCAAATTTCCTGTTCTTCTTATCGAACGAAAACTAATGCTACAAAGGAAAAGGACTTAAAGTTTCGGTGAAAGCTGAAAAAATTTTTCAAGATAAGAATAGAAAACGAAAACCAAACTTAATAAAAAAGAAAGAAAGAAATTAGTGAGAGAAGAATCTAGTTGAGGTAGGTAGTTGACTTACACTAACATTTAAAATGTAGATATGTAAAAAATAATGCAACATATTGTTTGTTTCGGGGTCCTTCCTCGATTAGAAACACATCCTTTCATTATTGTTATTTTGCAACAACAGATTAAGATCTTTTAAACTTTGTCTTACCCTAATTGCCGTTGTCTTTATGTAGCGAGTGCCCACATTAACTAAAATGTTGCCATCATGGGAAGCCTTGTACGTTGATAAGACAATTATTGTCGTTATTTTGGCATCCCATCTTTATTCCCTGGAGGCAGATGTATTTATTTCTCTTTAAACTGCATTAATTGGATTAAAGAAGAGCTGTCCAATGATGGTAAAGCTTTTATAATCCCTTGGGATTTGCTGAAACCAGTTTCCATAAAACTAAAAGAAAGATATGGGGAAACGACAAAAACAGGTTTACTTAACTAAACCAGCGAGACTGGTTTTTCCAGTTAGGTTTGTTTACCGATTTTTGCCATGGAGCATCTGAGATTGTTCCGGTACGTGACCTATATGAAGAACTATGATAGCCTGGGACCAGGCTCTGCATTGGGGGAAAAAAGAGAAAAAAAATCGGAGGGCGAAAAAAAATTAATTCGACAAGGGAAGCGAACTGAGAGATGCTGTGGGAGGGGAAAGGGTGGCGGAACTTGGAGACATGCCTTTGATGCCGCAGATCTGCCCTCCAGCAAGTAACTTGTCATTGAAATGTCAACACGTCAAGTTTTCACCACGGATGTCAGCGTAAGCTTATTATGTCGTTTTTGTATGCAAATATTTGAATTCGAGATGGAAAGAGTACAAGCAAAGAGATCTACTAAACTTCGTTCGCCAACTGGAGTAACACCAGCTTCTGAAAAAAAAAAAATAATAAAAAAGCTTCTGGGAAGAGAAATAAAGACGTTTCAGAGGAAAATGCACCGCGTGCGACCGGTGAAGAACAACCGAATACATTCTCAAGCCGAGATCCCTCAAGTTCTCAGTTCGCGTCATAATGTTCGTTAACATGCAATGTACCAGACCAAAAAATTGCTATTGGTAGAGTTTATATTCCCCGGAGAAATAATGTGTACGTTTAGCACCTTATGCAGCAGATTATTCAGTTAGAGTGCATTCCTGAATGCAATTTGCTCTTGTACATGTTGATTCAGCTTCATGTTTAATCGTTATGGATTGGGCCATGAAATATCTCCCACAACGTCATCGGGAACAAATGAGTGATTTCTTCGGAAAACGAGGACGAAGCTTGCATGTAAGTGCTGTAATCACTAAGCGTACAGAAAAATTCCAAGTGGAATTTTTTGTCCATCTGTTCGATAACTGCACGCAGAACAGCTTTGCTGTAGCCCATGTAATAGAGCATCTTTTAAAGACCATCAAGAAAGAATCACAGGAGATGAAAATGTTTTCCTGAGATCCAATAACGTCGGTTGCTACCACAGCGGATCTCTTTTGCTCAGTCTTCCGTTCATTGGTCAACGAACCGGCATGACAATTCTGCGTTACGACTTTTCAGAGCCACAGTCCGGAAAAGACATCTATGACCGAGAGACCACTCCTATGACGACGATGGGTCAATGAAAAACACAATGTCATCACTGCGGAAGACATGCAGACAGCACTCTAGAGTCGCATTTAGGAGTAAAAGGAGTAAGGGCGGCAGCTGTCCAAGTGGACACTAATAAAGAAAGTACCGCCAACAAGATACCAGGTTTCAGCCTCCTTAACAACTTTTCGTTTGAGGGAAACGGAATGCGCGCTTGGCGTGCATTCGGTGTTGGACCCGGTAGATTCTTATCATACAGTCAGCTTAAAATTGTACCACAGGAAAGAGCTGGATTGAAAGTCCTAAAGGAGTGGGTACAGTGAGTACATGAGTGCTAACGTCCAAGACTCGAGATGAAGCGGAAGCTCACATGGACGCAATAAAGCATGTTTCTTGTTCAGAAATTTAACCAAGGAGTAGCGGGAGGACAAAAGGCTGAGATGAAGAGTATTAGAGACAGCGGTGGAAAGTTACAATTCAACCCAGACGAATGGAGAACCGCTCAAAAAATTGGTACCTTTTTCGCAAGGACGTCAGCGTTGCAGCGCCAAGGACAAGCTGATGAAATAGAGAGCGAGGAGGAAAACAAGAAGTATAACAGACGAAGACCTCACAGCCCTTGAATCAGAAGACCACGTTCAAGCCATACGCCAGGAGGTTTACAGAGACGTTGAACAAACTATCAGTCACCCTATTCAAATAGAAGCTGAATTTTGCACTACGTAATCTTCTTCTGCATTTTGTAAAATACATTGTTGGGTTTTGTCAGTAGTGATCGATGTAACAAATACCCTGCGAGCAGTGGCTACATTTTCGCTGTGTGAGCTGTCGTGCGAAAAGTAGCCGTCTGCTGACAACCGTTCAAATCCGTCCAGAAATCTGGACGATTAAAATTACGAAAAACGGTTTTTTTTCCTGTTAAAGACCGGTTTAGAGAATTCCATGAGTCTTGCTTAGCAGATCAGAGTTGTAACAATTCTTTTTATTCCCGCGAAACTCTCGCCATTTGACGACAGACCTGACCATTAATTTTGGTTGCGAATCGCGTGACGAATTTCGCGCATGCACGATACAAAATTGGACGGTTGTTGGCAGAGGCTACTTTTTGAACGACAGCTCACACAGCGAAAATGTAGCCTCTCCTCGCAGGGCATGTAACAAACTTCGCATATAAAGCAAAAACGTTAAGACTTTTTATTGCACGCAGGAGGGGGTTAACTGTACTGTTTTCCACCTAAGTTTCTTGACCCACTCCGCCTGCCAGTATGACGTCACATACATAGTAAGGGGCAAGAGCCTCAGGTCGCTTGTGCAAATTGCAAAGGGATACGACAGTTATTTGGACCAGCGATGTCGAGGAAAAGCTAAGAAACTAGCAAATATCGCTATATATCGCTTATTTGATCGAACGTCTGTGATCTTTGGTGTTGCTATAATCTGCTTGTGTAAACCGTTTTGATATTTTGTTTCCGTGATTGTATATTGTTAATTTGCTTTGCGGGCCGTGTTGCGGGATCGCCATCTATTGCAAGGAGCGGCAAGGTCATCAAACTTAAATCGTATTTTTCGCTAAAACAGGCAGGTCTAGTCTCCACAGATTCACAGATTACACATGTTTATATTTCGTCTATTCTTTTGCTAACTTCATATCGTTCCTTTCGAGTGTGGGCCTCTGTTGATCTCCTAATTCTCCACCAAATTCAGTAAAGCTAGTTCGATCGATTATCTACATCGACTCGGCCCGTTGAACCCGAAATAATGCGAAATAGCTTTGAAATACGCGCTTAAGCTAATTTTCCTCAAATGCATATTTGAATTCATGATAAATACAGCTACACCAGCTTCAAAAAGAAAATAAATATGACAAAATTATTTTTTTCATCATGTGTGTCAGTGTGGTGCAGTGGTCAAGGAGTTGCTTGCACACATGTCAGCCGGGTTCGACTCCCGCGACACTGTTTTCTGTATCTTTGTACGTTTTCTTTTTTTCTGTTTGGCCTGTTTTTAACACTGCTTTTCCTTTTAGCCTTTTTTTTCTTTATTCTTACTGCTCACCTTGCTAGTCATCCACTCGGATCAATATCCGGAGTTTTATTTTGGAAAAGGGATTTCAAAAGCTGGAAAAGCTCTTGATCTGCATACTGGCCAAGCTTACGACCAGAAAAAAACATAAGCTGTCAAGACATGTCCCTCCTCTGAAACAGCTGAATTTTTTTTTTCAATGTTAGTTGACATCATGACAAACAACACACAGTACACCTCAACTGAACTAATTTATACCCAACACCCGCTAGTGACCCACTGGCGAAAGTTAAACTTGCCTTTTGTACATTGTCTTAATCATCAATATTATTACCCTAGAATCTCTACTGGGTTTGCCCCCAAAAAATAATTAAACGAAACCTTTTATTGCTTTTCGGAATTTAATTACAGAATTAGAGATGTATGCCCAATACAGTATTAAAATGCGGTAAAGCAACAAGATTCAATGCTCATAGTCTCTCACAAGTACCTGTCATTTAGTTTCCTCTTTCAACGCTACAGCTTAGCGAAAATTGAGAGGAATGATATGGGGTTCCACTAGATCTGAGAGCTGAAAATACACACAATGTCAAGTATAATACATCCTTTGATAAACCTCCTATTTAAACTCCTCAATCTTGCTTTGCACTGGCCCTCAAAAGTGTGACCGGTCGGTATGATTGCCCGTAAAATTTTCTCGACGATAGAAAGGAATCTTTAAAATTCATTAAACCACTGGACATTTCATTCCAAAAAAGTACTTAAGTCTAGTTTTCTAAGACCATAGAAACCTTCAAATCTCCAAATTAAAGAAATCGGAACAGTATTTTCGTGATAAAATCGAATTTTTTATCCGTCTCTTCGATAAACACTTTGCTCGCCATTTTGAAAGTCACTGACGAGACGTGACGTCTTACTGGCAGGCGGACTGTACCACAGATTTCCTTGGAAACACCTTCCCCTCCCCCGGTTGCATGTCATACAAAAGTCGTGATGTTTTTATCACTAGATAGGACAGCACATACATCCTCCTGTTGGCCAACTTGTATGGGCCAGACAATAATCATCGAAGCACCAAGTAATTGAGACCTTTGCGTGCATGATGGCAGTCTTGTATAACCCCTACGTTAAAGCAATAGTATTTTATAGTTATTTCCGCTTTATCTAAACCTAAGAGGAATATAAATTACTCATTTAAAATGGATTAGTACCTTTATAATGCAGTATTGCTGCAATTTAAACTTTAGCGAGCAGTTAGCCATAAGAGCGATCTTTGACATTTTCCAACAAAATTCGCGTGAAAAGAGTTTGTTGTGCCGATCAATAAACTTTGATTTAAGAGGGTATGAACTGTTCAAATCTGTAATTAATTAAAAAAATAAACAGCCGCACTTTCAAGAAAACGCACATTGGAAATCGCCGAAATTCGCTGTCTTGTAACAGTCACGCAGCATACCCGGCAATATTATTGTTAAACTAAAAATATGATTTTAAACGTTTATTATTAGGCGATTTAGCTTCAGAAACAAATCCACGCACTAATTCCTTAACGGAAAATTGTTTTAGACCGGAGAAATTGGCATTGTTTTTGGTGGTTTTTAGGGCTTCCCTTGGCCAAAAACTAGGGGGGTGGCCAATCTCTGGAGTGAAACGCCGTGAAATCTTGTTAATGTCACCAGAGTTAATCTTATCAGCTTGGTTTTAAATGCTGAAAAATAAAGGAAATCGGATAACCCCAATCTTTTGGCACCGCCCGGTTTTCTCTGATAATGGCTCTTAATTTCGTACCTGACATTTCAAGTTAAGTCTGAGCCTCAATGCTTTTCTTGTGTTTTATTCCAGTAAGCCTCAAAGCCAAGAAATAACGGATGATTTGTTTGTTTCTCGAAATTGTCTCTTAAAGAAATTCGAATTTCCCGTCTGCAGTAAACTGGAGACGTACTATCAATTAAGGTGGCTCCCTAGAGTAAATTGGCCGTGCACGCGCATTCGCAGCCTGAGCACTAGTATGGCGCGAGCTTTAAAATCCACGCGACGTTCACGAGAAAATTAAAACAAACTTGGCCTCTCAGTTTCGAAATATTGCCCCCCAAAAGTTACACCGGTTACAAGTCACTATCGATCTCCATAAGAGTAAATTCTATGTAAAAACAAAGCAGAAATTTTCCAAATACATCAATTCTTTCGCTTCGAAAGTAGACAAACGTTAAATAGTCGAAGTAAATGGTGAGTGGAAACTTTACTAAGAAAACAAAAAAGTTTCTTACACTAAACCAGAAGGAAGCAATGTTGCTGTTTCTAGTCTTTGGTTCACGGTCAGTGGAAAGATCTGAGAGATCGAGCCAATTCCCGAATAAACCCTGAAGATTGTCTTCACTGGCGGGAGCTCCTCGGTCACTTTATTTCTCTTATATTTGATTTGATTGAAGAAATTCTGGAAGTGGCTTCAAGAGAAGAAGATTTTCTTTGTTTTGCCGACTCTATCACATTGTTTAAAAACTTATCAGAAAAACGGTTTCCCACTTAACTTGCCTCCTAATCGGAGAAAACCTTTCCATCAACGAACCAACATCCTTGTACTTTTTCTTGTTTTAAACGTCCTTCAACGCACACGCAAGATGCACTAGAAAATGTTTTTGCACAACGAGAAATAATTTTTACTCACAGACTGACCCTTGACGAAAGGAATAGTTTCCGTCGAGACCTACACTGTAAATGAAAAAGATCTGTTTCAGCCCCAAAGTGTCAATTCAGCCCTGTAGGCCAAAGTCTGATTCAGCCCTTCTTGGAGCCATTTGAGCACAATTTAGGCCGAAAAGAGCTCTATCAAAAGGCTATTCAAGCCCACGGTAGGGCCCATTTCAGCCCTGGGACCAAATCAGCCCTAGCTAATGGGACTGTATTGGCCCTAATTTAAGGGAGCCAAATTAGACCCAAAAATACGACTGTATATTACTCACCGAAACGGCCCTGTTTTTAGGGCTAAAACAGATCTTTCTGATTTAGAGTGGTACGTACGGTCTTGTACGTGTGGGGTAGTGTAGCTGAGGACATGATGTACGATTTACAGATCGGCGCCATCTTTTACAGCAGACTTTTAAAAAACTTTGCCGTCAAAATTATCTCTAAAGAAGAACAAGGTTGAAAAAGTATCCGGAAGTGGTCTGTACATGCACTGCAAACAGTGTACAGAAGATTAGGAAATGAAGGGCTTATTGCGATCCTTGCACAACCACTGTCTTCATCTCCAATGATTGCCATCCTCCGAGTGACCACCACGGTTCGAATTCTAGCTACAACAGTCAAGTACTTTGAAGAAAACATCCGGTGTTAGGTATAAAATTGAATCCGCTATCTCTCCTTTTTCGACTGGCGAGATATCACCATAATGATACTAATAAACGGCTTCAAAACAATGACTTTCGTACTTTACGAAGAAACCACATGTTTTCGGTAGCTTTGTGCATTATGAACATGAGGGCGTGATGGCTCGCGCGCGTATTTTGCTCATAAGACCCCGAACCACGCGTGGTTTTAGGATTTTTGAGACGTCAACGTAGTTAATTAACCGTAAATTTCTCGCGTTTCCTTCGGTAATTTTTTTGCAACATCGCCTCATTTCCTAACAGTTCATTACGTTTGTACTGTCCTTTTTTGGTTAAAATCTGTAAGAGCTAAATTCCTCCATTAAGAAAAATTAAAAATTTCAAAATATTGGCAAAACTGTGGTAACGACCCCATGTTTTTTCCACTTGAAAATGTTAAGCAATATCGTTAATATAAAGTGGCAAAATTAAAAGACATTTCACGGAGGGAAATAAGAAATATTAAGAAAAAATGATCAAAAATGACAAAATTACTGCCTCTCTAAGGATGCGATGTTGCCATGGCAACGGCCTTAATCCAGAAAATGAAACTTGATAAAGGAGCCTTCTTATATGGGTAACCTTGGCGGTGAATGTCGTGAACAAAATCGCAAAGACAAAGTAACTAGATTTCGTTCTGTAACGTATGCTAGATAGCTAGGGTTATTTGTAAATACGCTAGGGAACCACCTTAAATTCGCAGAAAGCTAAATTCTTATCGAACGAAAAAAAAATGCTGAAAAGGAAAAAGATTTAAGGTTTTAATAAAAGCTAGCTGAGGAAATTTTCAGGTTAAGAATAGAAAAAGAAAACCAAACGTAATAAGAAAAGAAAGAAAGAAATTATTGAGAGAAGAATCTAGTTGAGGTAGGTACTTGACTTTCACTAACATTTAAGATTTCGACATGTAAAAAATAATGCAAAATATCATTTCTTTCGGGATCGTATCTCGATTACAAACACATCCTTTCATTATTATTATTTCTTTGCAACAGCAGATTGAGATTTTTTAACTGTCTTACCCTAATTGATGTTGTCTTTATGTAGCGAGTGCCCGCATTAACTAAGATGTTGCCATCAGGTAACTCAAATTGGCTCAAAGCAGCTATTGTGCATCCCTGGGGGGCCTTGTGCGATGATAAGACAATTAACGTTTTTAATTACTAGAAAGAGCTGGATAAAACTAGCCAAGTTTGGAATTATCAAAATTCCTACATGGCTTCGAGGCTAAAGAGAATAAAACAAAAGAAATGAATTATTAATGCATGAATCTCAGTGCGATTTATTGTTTAATACCCGTCGCAGCCAAGTATAAATTGTAATAATTCGAAACTGGCCATTTTCATTACAGAACAGGTGATCACACGATTTTTAATGGGGTTTTGGAAAAAAAAAATATAAAACAGGACCGAGTATACCCCTGATAGGCTGTTATCCAAATTGCATACGACTATCAGTCGAGATATATTTATAGCCGTTAAAAAAGACATGGAATTTTATCTTCTAGTATTGCGGATTTATATTTATTATGCCCCCGTGCTTATCTTCTCTCTTTATACAGATATAGTAATAACAAGACGTAGTATTTATCTGGTTGTCAAACATTACGCTTGTTATATAAAAAATAAAGTCTCAGTGAGCACTAAGAAATAATGAGTATATGATGCAGGAACTAATCCGCTTGGCGCGAGTGAGGGACTCTCTCAATAAGCTTTGCGTTAAATACTTTACTACAGAAAGACTTATACTCTTTAACTTCACAGTTCTTCTTCTATGTCGCTTCACAACTTCTTCAACAACTTTTTTCTTCAGGTGAACCTGGTTCTTAGGTAGTTCTCTTCCTTTCTCTCTGAAATCTACTCCTTCGCATCTTGCTATTTATTTTTTTGGTCTTTGATAATAGGTTTACATCAATAATCATGCGTGGGATGTATTTGCCAACAAAAAGAAACCGCAAAACCCAGAGTAGCTTAGATAATTAACAATAGGGTAGAAATGTCCATTTAAAAGATAAATATCTTCCGAGGGAAGCCAAATTTGGAGACAAGATATCCTACTGCCAAAAAGCACACTGTTAATTTTTATGTTTCTGCATGCAAAGCTTATTAATAAATTGGTTGACATCATGTTTCCTTTTTAGAGGTAAAGACGTAAAATGTTCTACAACCTTACTGAAAGCCTATTGATCGGATATATATCGAACTTTTATTGACTTTCCATATATCTTTAAAATCGGGGGAGATTAGTCCTGTGACAATAAGGTCGATCTATTAAGACAATAAGTTTCAACATCGCCGAAACGCTAGTTTGCCTTTTCTTGTTTGTTTGTTTTTTTTGTTTGTTTTTTCCTTTTTTTAACACTGCCCGTAATATGAAAAGTCCTCTTTTCCTGCCCATGCGGGATGCAATCATAATTCCTTTGGGACGCCTGAAATAAAGATATGCATTGAAGGACATACGTTCATCGTCAATACATTTTTAACGGTAGTAATGGTTTCTGAGGCCAACAAACAAGGGCGATAAGATCACCTAACAAAATATTGGCAAGGTTCAAGGGCTGCCAATTGTTCTTTGTTGCAGACTATGAGCAGTTTAATAGGGCTGACAAAATTTGGGCTAGTTTAAAGACAGCGTTCATTTTGCAAGTTTTGTAAAGATCGCGATAGTACATGGGGACGGCTCTTCCTTAGAGTTTAGATAAGTCTGTTCTGCGATATTTTGTAATGAAATAACGACGCATTTTGTAACAAGGGTTGCAGCATTTTGTATTAATCATATGGCGTACATTTGCGGACAAAAATAATTGAAAATAAAATACAATTTGAAGTTCAAAAATTAGACTATCCATGTCGAAATTTCGTCATATGAATTTGAAATCGCAATGAACGCAGTCGAAATAGCATCATTCGAACTTGAAGTTACTTCGAACAAGTTGAAACTATAAAGGGAAAACTCGACATCGCGGATGTTGAAGTTCAAATCACCATTCCAACTAAAATGCAAATTACATGATTTGAACTTCAATTCACCTTCTCCACTTTAATAAGCTACTTAATCGTCAACAATGCAACCATAATCTTCCACAAAATTCCAAATGAAACCTTTAATTTAAACTTAAAGTCACGTGACATATTCGAATTCGAAAAACCAAAATTTCAATTCGAAAGGAAGCGGAAGTAAAAATATACAGGAACCGGAAATGATAAGAGTTTCACTACACTGTACATACGGGATGTTTGCATAACTGCATTTTGGCGCGAAAAGATTTCCCTTCTCTCGAACATAGATGTTTAAAGTTAAGAAATGTTACGGGGGGGGGCATTGAGAAGGTTCAATTAGAACGCGATTACAATAAAAACAAAAAATGTAAATTGCTTGTTCACCCACGGAGCACATAGGAGTTCGTATGAACTCGTTTAAACGTGTCCGTGCGTTCCAGATCAAATTGGAATTTGGAAGTGTTGGTTTTTGAGGAGAGGGGAATACCGGAGTACCCGGAGAAAAACCTCTCGGAGCAAGGGAGAGAACCAACAACAATTAACTGTATATATCGTTTGATGGTTTGCAGTACTAAGACAAGTAATCTGTAGGTAGTCGAAGAACTGCGAATTCACCTTGGAGAGTTACACATTCAAAGCAGCATAAATGCTCGTGCGTATATGAAGAAAAATCAAGTCACCAGTGGGATATTCACGATATTCACGCTTGCTCTCCTTATATGTAAGCTTCCTTTCGTGAAAAATAATAATAATAATAAAAAGAAAATTAGCCTTTTTTTTTTTTTTTTTAATATTTTTATTGATAATCACATTAAATAATTACATTTACAAAACACACACAAAAAAAAAAAATTGTCAAATTATTACAGGAGGTGTTACAGGGCTAAAAGAAATTGTAAAAAAAGTACAACAGGGCAATGAAATAATACGGAGGTAATACAGTTAACTTAAATAAGGCGTCAGTATCCACTTTCTTTTAAAGAATTCTTTGTTGCTGATTTTTTCTTCTGTTTCATATTTAGCGATGATCTTGGCTGAAAATTAGCTAATTGAAAAGGCAGAAGGGGAAGGCGAAACGCTAGTAATATGAGTTCTGAGGGTGACCCAACTTCCCTCCCCCCCCAAAAAAAATGAAATTTATGTTGATTGTAACGTGCGTGAAAAAAGAAAAAGTGGCCAGTATTGTCGCTAAATAGCTTAAAAGCCACTGAAAAAAGTAGATTAGATTTCAATTGAAATATCAATACAATTGATTAATGTCGTTAAATAGATCAACATATTTATTTTTTGTGCATATTTATTATTGTTTTCTATTTTTTATTTGCCACACAATAATAAAAAATAAGTTACAAACTGATAAAGGATTAGTAGACAAAAGAAGTGGCGGGGAGACCTGACAGAACCTATTGGAGTTTATGATACGTTAATTGGCCTCCTCGAAATACGGGCTAGAACAGGAGTAAAAGATGGAAACGTTTAAGATCGGTTTCCATATTTACTTAATAATTTAATCCTCAATATTAATTTTTCTTCAAGGAGGAAGAGGGATTGAGAAAAATGGCGAGAACTTCTTAGTGTTTGTTTGACAACGGTAGACGGTATGCCTGGGAATTTCTTGCATTGTAAGAGTGGAATTGATTGCTTTGGGAGAAATTGTCCTTGGAGGTAAGAATGCAATTTTGGGAGAATAAATAAACTGGTCCAGGTGAAGCAAATGGATGTAATTAAATTTTAGTATACCGAGTTCCTCAAAGTTGGGGTCTGTATGAACATTGAAATGTGATTCAACAAGGCGGTGGAGATTGGTTTTATAGGCCATAGCCCAAACTATATTGCAATGGTAGGATAAATTAGGGATTGTTTTTTTTCGCTCTCTCTCTCTCTCTCTCCCCCTTAACCTAGCGCCCTATAATTTATCCGCAGAACGGACATTTACTTTCTGAAAAAAAGAGCTGGTAGCAGATTAACATGTTAATGGAGTTTTTTGCACTTCCTGGATACAGATTAATAGTAATGAAATATATATATACCATAACTGATTTTTTTATTATTATTATTATTTTTATTATTATTATTGTTATTATTATTATTATTACTATTATTAAAAGCTGCATTTAAGGCAATATATTTGCCAAGGTTACCCTTGTATACATTTTAAAAGTGTACCAAAATGTGTTTGTACGATTTATAATGTTTAACGCTCTATGTCTTTACCATAAAACAAACAAAAACAAAAATATATATATTGATATATAATTTACGTTAAGGTATATAGCTACAGGAGCCTTATAATATTACCAGTTAGAACGTGTCCAAAGTTAAATGTTCCAGAGGGTTACAACAATAACAATACTCTTCCATCATTTCCTTTCTCTCAAAGCTATTTTTATTTACTTATTTTTTTACCTTGCTATTTCAGTGTGGAGAAATAAGGACGCAAAAAATGGCCACGCAAAACGTAGCAATATTACTTTAGGAAAAAGCTCTTGGTGCTATAGTATTATCCACTTATCAAATCCAACACTGTTTTGAATGAGTTTTAAAGCTATTTTTGAAAACTGTTTTTAACCTGTTTTGTGAAATAGGTTTCAAATAGGGTGAAAAGGGTATTTTTCGACTGCTTTTAGAGGTGTTTTAACCTGTTTAAAACGCTGTTAAAAAGAACTGTTTTAAAAGTATTTTAAAATTCGTTTAAAATATATAAAAAATACTCTATAAATTGGAATAAGAACAGGATAAAAACAGTTTTAAAAACATATTTTTATTTCCAATGCCATTTGAAAACTGTTTTTAATGACAATTTTAAATGTATTTTGAATAAAAGCAGGTTTATCATAGGCACAAAAATATATTTTAACACGTTTTTTCGACTGATTTTAATGGTGTTTTAATCTGTTTATAACGCTATTAAAATGTAATTAATGCTCTTAACCCATAAACCCTTAGATAAAAGCAAGTAAACTAGACCAGAATTATTGTGGGGAAAAGGGGTAAGGGATGAAGTACTCCAAATATGGACAGCAGGTCACTTTTCTCTACATATTGGTGTAACAATCCGAAATCTACAAAGGGAGAGGTGATAATCCTCTCTAGGGGGTGATAATCCCCCAGGATTGTGAGAGAGGATAATCCTCTGTAGGGGGTGACAATCCCCCAGGTTAGTGAGAGGTGATAATCCTCTCTAGGGGGTGATAATCCCCCAGGATAGTGAGAGGTGATAATCCTCTCTAGGGGTTGGTAATCCCCCAAGGTTGTGAGTGGAGGTGATAATCCCCCTTGGGTACTGCAGAGGTGGAAAGACCTCTCTAGATGTCTAATTCCCTGGTTTAAGGAGTAACAAGAGTCTATGGGGCAAAGTGTGACCTGTATGGGAGCACTTCATCCCGAACCCATGCTTATTAATTGCCAACAACTCTCAATCCAGATATCATCACTAATTTAAGTTAGAAATGCGTGTCTGCTGCCCGTCAGGAAAAACCCTCAATTATTTTTGAGGGAAACCTGAACCCTCCCGAAAGCAGAGCCAGACACTTAACATGAACCTCGAGGGAGAAAGGTTAGACGAAAATATAATAATACAAGCTGTAAGTAAATGACAATTAAACTTTTATCAACTTAATAATCAAAATAAGGCCAAAAGTAACTAAGTGCACAAGCATGTTGGGATGCCTGGTAGAATGATTCCCCTCAGCAGAAACCTCACCTCTCTTCTGCCATATCTTCTTGATAATTGCCAGTTGATTCAAAGTATAAACAACAAAGATAAGTAGTTCTTATGACTGCAAAAGTATAAGGAGCTTCTTAACTTTTAAGCAAGAGAAAAGACCTCATTTATAAAACTTTAGGAAAACCAGCAGACAGAATCAAACAGTGATAAGGGAGGGTGGGATGGGATTTTGTTCGACGAAGAGAAGAATATGAAGTGCTATTTTGCTGAGCTAGGCGCGAAAATATAGGGATCAGCTGTTCATGTGATAGCTGGCATCTAATTGGATGAGCGAAACAGTTAGTGTGACAGGGGTGACATGCAGGAAGTAACCCTGAAAGGAAGTGAGCTGGTTCCATTACTGGTAAAGGCGGGTTTATGGTTATCACATTAACTTTAATTTATCCTGTTGCATAAATTTGCTTGTTTCAAAATATATTTTAATATAGGTTTTATCGGTTTTGAAATTTAATAAAATACTAGAATACAATAAAACTACAATGTACCTTGAAAATAGTATTAAAATATCACAGAGGTAGAAAAGCAAAAGCAGATTTTTCGTTTTATAATGTGGTCAATGCTATAATTTGTTCTGCAAAGGAAGCGCGTGCCTCGATCGTCCTGGATATTGAATGAGTACAATATGTCTTGCAAAATTGTGAAAAACTGCAGTTTAAGTAGCTCAAAAAAGAACAAATTCTGTCCGACGTCTGTACGATAAAAAAAAAAAAAAATAGCGCCTCAAAGTACTGTTTACCTCAGACGTGATGAAAAAAGCATATTTAAAAGGCTGGTTTTTACGCCACCAGATTTGTCGCCAAGATTTACTTGTAAAGTAAACTTGTCGAACACAAAAAATCCGGTCTGATTTTTTATTTTGGCCTCCCTTTTAGACGGGGGAATGGAATGTGTAAATTGGCTGCCACAGAGGACTATCGTGTGTTTCATAAAATTATATTTCGGGGCTGTCCAATATGATCCATTGTCTCTCCAACGGAGTGGTTGAAGAAACTGAATTAAAAGTATAAAATTAAGATGGTGGGCGACTGGGTTATTTTGTTTGGAAAGAATTTGTTTTCCAGGTCTAATCTACTGTGGTCAAACATGATTGTTATTTTTGGGTGTACAGATAAGACCATTAACTCTATATAAAATTTGTCTCACTCTTGAACTGTCAATTTATTTTTCTCTAAAATCACTTAGCCTTTGCCTCAAAAGTCACATGAATGTGCCCTAAAGTTAACTGATTTGTGAATTAATAGTTTGTTGTCTGATTTAGATTATGAATTTATTAACGGGTGTCAGTCATCAAGCAAAATCTATTCCTAATTTTCTTCTCCTTTTTTTTTTAATTTCTTTTTGATTTGCTGGGAGATTTGATTGTTCGCTCGGCCTCGAACTTTGTTGAGAGGATAATCTGATCCATAATATGTGACAGCTTATTTTGAGTCATTTATCAGTTAGCGACACGATGAAGACTTAAACATTAACTTTTTTAAATCACCTTTAAAATTGAACTCAGCCTCTTGAAAGTTTGTTAAACATATTTTAAGTATACTATTTTTGAACTGTTTAAAATCGTGGTCATGGAGTTCCTTTCAAAATAGTGTTTAAACACGCTGGTAAAAACCTATTTCTGTATTTTACTTGTAAAAACTACATTTAAAATCCCTGATTAAACGTAGTTCTTATTAAATCAAAGTTTGAGTATGGTATTTGTAAAAGGTTTTGGGTACTCGCAGTACCCTTGCTCTAAAAATATGGTTTAAGTATCTGTTTAAAATGTAGTTTTAGTACCAAATATATTTTGAATACAGGGAAAACATGTTAAATTATATAAATAGTATTCAAATAGATCTCAAATACATTTTAAGCTCCTATGACTATTTTGTTTTATTCGTAAAATATAACAAAAATACCCCAAATTGAGGTAAAAATAGTTTTTAAATCATTCAAATACATTTTAACTACTTTTCAAACAGTTTCAAAATACAGTTGGTTTGGTAAGGGTTAATTAAATTTATTCGATCTTCTATCACTAATTGCAAAGATTTTCAACAATTTTATCTAAAACACTCGCCACTTGAAAGACCAGAACACTATGTGGGCACCTAAGGACTTGGAATGTATCTGTATACGTCGGAAGTGTCTCAAATGTTTTTCTCTATACTTTGGAGCCTTTTTTTAGTTAATTCGGAGCTATTCTAAAGACTAAATCGCTGTTCGGATTTCTTAGGGGCACTTTGGTTGGCTATGAAAGCTTTAGGTTGATTTCCATCTCATCCGAAACGGGTATTAGCTACATCGTTCCCTGATGGTTCCGGTCAAAAGTTCGAAGACATGGAGTAGACGTTTTGTCTTTATACCGAAGTTTTCCAGAGACCTTTTTTAAAAAATAGCTGCCTTATCTTTGCGATGAAATATGAAGAAAATAACCTCAGAAAGTCGAAGGGAAATCAGTAAAAACACTTCGAAGAATGGCACAGTTATCCAGAAATTTTTAGTCGAGCTTCAGAAATTTCTAGACAATATTTGATTCCTCGAACGGTTATTTCACCGGAAAAAATGGATATTACAAATTAATGGAAATTGTCGGTTTTGGCACGCAGATAGAATCATGTATACTACCTACACGTATCTATGTATATTTTGTTGCCCCAAATGCCATGGAAACCATTGGGGGACATTTAAAGAACGTTTCTTTTCTAACCGTAAGACGTTTGTTACCTAAACGTTTCGGAGGGAAGATATAACAGCACTTATAAAAGTCATCTTAACGTCAATCGGGTGTTCTAATTAAAAGAAAAAAAAAAAAGAGGCTTTTAACGACAACGAGAAACGCAAGGATCAGGTGATTTAAGTCGAACAATCTCTAAACGGTCCTATACCAACAACGTGTGAGAATAAGTGAATTTTACGTTTTGATTCAATATAATCAACATGGTTTAAGGACTACTGTTAAAAGTATGACAATATCCCAGAGAGATGAAGAGATTCTAATATGGCTGTGATATGTCTTTAAAAGTATAATTAAATATACCTTCCAAAGTGGAATACAATGCTGTATCGTCAAAATTCAACCATCCCTATTTGCGTTTTAAATCAGTGAATGCTTGCAACGGCAAAGAAAAGAAAAAGCTAGGTTCAAGTGACTTAGGCGACTCTACAACGATTACGGCTTTCAGAAAAAAAAAGTGTTTCAATCTAATACGAAGTCTTCCTAATTAAAGACTCTTTAGGCTTTCACCGACGACTACTTTAGCAAATATGACAATCTTACAGTGCTGTCACTAAAATCACGAGTTCCGAAGATTTCTTTACAAGTGTTCGAGTCCCATTTTTGATTCTGTACACTGTAGGACACGGCGTGTTATGAACTGTGTGGCTTTTAAGATGATACTTGGGGGCCTTTCTATAGTCATTCAATGTACTGTAAAAAAATAAAGATGTGCAACAAAATTAAACTGCTATTTTAGACTACCGAACAACCTTTAATAAATAAAAACTAATTAGCAAACTTTTGCGAGAAAGCTTACGGAAATTAACAACATAACTTTTCGATGGCGGGCCTGATCATACTTTTTCCCTCTGAAAAGAATACAAACACATGTGTAACTGACTGTATTTTTGACTTTTTACTTTGTGTATCTATGTGCATAAAATTAAATTGAAGCATTACAACGCCTCGGACATCCAGTGGTACCCTTTCACATACATCATCTGTTAAAGAAGAAGGAAATTAAAACACACCAACATATATCCTTCTCATCAACGGTTTTCTGTTGTGCTTTAGGTTTTCTACCTATATGGTGATATTGAAAACAGAAACAGTGTACGTAGGGATCAATTTTGTTGTTGTTTCATGACCACTCCGTCACTACATTATTGTAAAGTAATTTAACACAGCTGTAATAAAGTTCTGCCCCTTATATCACACCCCCCAAACTTAACAGACATATTTTAAAGATACATGTATATGGCCATAAAGAGGTAATTCCTGGTGAGTTTTGTGAAACGAAGCATCGTGAACAACAAGGGTTGCTAGACAGAAGAAAAAGAGAGAGAACAGGAGCCTTGGTGACGGTTACCAGCAAATGAGAGACCTTAAGATGCACCGTTTCCGTGTACAGGTACGGGTAAATTACTCGTTCGCGTAGCCGTTAGTACAGGTAAATTGCCTCTTACCCCGGAGAAACGGATATGCTACCGGGTAGAACAGTGATGCCATTATCACATCTGGGAAATCATGGTCGCCTTTTGTATAACTGCGTGGCAAAAATATTCGCCCACCCGTACCCATAGGTAGAAATTAAACGGTGTACAGACTCGCTTTACTGCACGGCTGGCCGTGTTTACTCCTATGTCCTGTTTGTTCGAAAAAAATAAATATATAAATAAATAACATGCCTGGTTAATACTTAGAGTAACTGGCATTCCTCTTAGAATAGATGGCTACGGACCGATTATGACGGGTGTCAATCACTGTAAAACCGCAAAAGAAACTCATCGAATGCCGAGATGTCGGGAACGCTATATTGCATCTCTAAAGTGGTTAGAATAACGACCAAAATCAACGCTCAGAAATTGTGAGAAAACGCGATATATCGTCCTTAAAATCTCAGGTTTCCGGACGTTGTATTGACGTTACAATTTCAAGGTCACGATAGATAATTATGCCTCCGTTTCAATGTAAGCTGAAAGAGCTTTTGATCATCGAGATATAGGCATTTCTTTTTCTCGACACCTGTGGTTTTTCCTTATTGTTCAATCATGCATGTTTCAGGACGTTTCAACACATTTCAAGAAGACGCTGTGTTCTATTGCACTTTGCCTTTGTTGTACCGGTTATGTAATCGTTTCCTCCAAGAAAGAACCACTGGGTGCAAGGTAATATGAGAAATAAATTTCTCTTTGTAACATAAATCCCATGTACGATTAAAACGTTTTTCAGTTTTTAGTTGTTGTTTTCCGCAAATGGCAACGCCAATACAAAGGTCCTAAATAACCTGCGCATTCCCCGCAATCCGAGGTATCTTTGATCAGATCTCTCACAAAAATGTGTATCATTTGTTGTTTAACTAGTTTCTATTTTAATTTGTAAATCTCTTTTCTTTTCGTTAGCTGCAGAAAAGCCAATCCTCCCTGTAATTTACTTGAAATAAGACAAAAGTAACCCTAATTAAACTTACCACGCATTACCAATATTGTTGTTGCCTTTATGTAGGTTTACACATAGTAAAGACCTTCTTCCCTAGCATCACAATTGCTTATTCATCAAAGATCGTTTTCATAGGAATAACTGTTTTAGGAACTAGGTTTTTTGGAGAATTTTTATTCCATATTTTTTCTTTGATCATCCATTCTAGTATTGCGTCACTCAGAGAAAGGAGACATCAAGAAGGCAAACAATTGTCAATTAGGGAGTTATCTTTGAGGCATTCAAGTGCTTTCTGGGACTGGCGAGAAAATAAAATGAATAATCAATACATGACCAAGGGGGCTCATTATCTGACGATTTTTTTGATGATTCTTTCTTTCTTCCCAAAAGGTACAACGAAGCGAAAATCAAACAAGGGTAGCCTTGTTGGGTAACGGGAGGATGGGGGAAAGAGGGCAATAGAAAGAGTGGGGTCGACAGAGCCAGCTATGTATGACAGAGTCAGAGGACTAATAAATTAAAGATGTAAAACAAGATGGTGGACAGGACGGTAGGCAGAGATTGCACAACAAACGTTAGACATCATCCAGATTGAGGCCACCACTGGTACTGTGTCATAAATTCTGAAGAACGAACGCAGAAATTCCATACTCTGATGACTTAATTGTCAATACTAAGATCTAAGGTAATGCTTCTGATTGGTAGTGCTGCGAAGGAAATTTGCTTTAACCAATCAGAGGCACTACCCAGATCTGGAAAGTGACTCACCATCAGTATGGAAGTTATGTGCCCGTTCTTCAGACGTCATTTGGTGGGGAAACCAGTGGTGCCATCCCAAAATGTTGGCTCTTTTCTAAGGACAGACATCGTTCCATCTCTCTTAGATTCTTTTCTTTTCTCTCCTTTTTTCTGTTTCGTCTTTTAGTCTTATTTGATTTTCCTTTTGAACTCTTGTTTGTATTTTATCTCGGTGGTTTGTAGCTTTCTTGACTTCGGCAAGTACTGACATTTCAGATAAAGATCAAGTTGGGTTGGTCTAGCACATTTTCCATAGGAATGAAAGAAAATTGAAGAAAAATTTCTCTCTCGCGTTAAAATTAACTAAACACAGGAAATGAAAGAACAAATATAACTAGTCCAACAAATGTGTTTATTTGATAATACCATATAATCCTCTAAGAAAGCAAGTACGAAATATAGAGTTATCTGTAAAAAAAAAAAAAAAAAAATGAAATTGCTTATAACAGCGAGACCATTAAACAAATGTATTCTTGACCAGTAACCCCAGCACACATCTATGTATACAAAAATTTTGAATACTTATAGTAGTACTTATAGTGACAGCCTGATGGAATCTTAATACTATTTGATTCTTTATTCAACATGGTCAATTCAGGGAAGTTGCAGAGGCCTGCTTGATTAAACCTTGACTCAAAGAAAATCTTTCTGTAGTTCCTTGTAAGTTACTCAAATACTTGTACAGGGAATATTGCGAGAAATATGGCAACCTTTAAGTGAAATAACTGTATGCAGTCTTAGATTTCACTGATCGATAGGCACGTTCCTGAAATGGATCTCTAAGCTAGTCCCTACCATATTCTCGCGTGTATGATTTTCTTTGACTATCATCTGGGAAGCACCTGTCCATTAAAAGGCTTTGTCTGCAGGGCATTGCTGTTTTATTACTGTACTGAAGATATCACTTAGTACATGTACTTTTACCCTTACAGAGGTATATATCGATTACTTTTACAAGGGAGCAGGAACTATAATAATTTTCAGGATGATTTTTTGCAGCCATACGTACCATTAGATTTTTTTAAAAAAAGTTTCAATCCATTTCCATCTTTGTCATCCTTTGCAACAGACCACAGAAAACAGTTTTAATGCTAAAAATATGTAATATAGTCTTAAATCACAAAATTAGATCATTTTTTGGAATTCAATTGATGTGAGGAAAGTTTTAGCGTTTTAAAAAGATAGAAAGGCAGACTTTTATAGCCGGTCCCAGTGATACGATGTCCATCTGACAAAACTGACTGTGGTTTGTACGCCACCGCACATTTAGGCAAACACGTGTTATATTACGGATCCAGTTTACAATGGAACCTTTGTGGGGATTTGGAAGCAAATTTCTGGTCGATTTTTCATCATGTCCTAATTAGATGAAATAGCGACCTTAGATTTATACCGCTGTGGACTTCTTTTTATGTCTTCAGCGATGCATGAGTTCATTCGAATGAAATTTCTTGGTAGTCAAATAGTCAGGATTTGAACATGTTATTTCACTCTTTAACTTATTTAATGTCTTAGTGAATATTAAAAACATGTTAATAAAATCGCACAATTGTTCACAGAAGTCTTTCCTTTACTTACAAACTAGACACCAACATTAAAATCCTCTAAAAAGACCAAAGAAATTCCCGAATTAAACACTTAAAGAATAAGATTGTGCAGGAATATAATGAAAGAAAATGATGGTTAATTGACTGACTTTGCTGAGAATATTATGGTACTTTGTCTGCGTTAATCAAGGCATTCTTCAAAGGTTGTCAACTTATGCACCCAGTTCGCTTGTTATTTTTGTTGTTCTTGGTAGTTTTTGAAAAAAATAAAGTCAAGCATAAGAAGTATGAAATCTGAACGCGATCAAGGTATGAAGGAGGAAAAAAAGAAAAGAAAAATTGGTATCATTTACCAGTAAAATGAAACAAACAAAAAAAAACAAATGAAAATAGCGAGAGCAACTCAATTCTGACCAAAGCTCACACCACCGACAAAAGCAACCCTTCACCGTGAATTTTCCAATCAATTTACTAACTACTATCTTATTTTCCTGAGTTTGTCCCTGAAATAACGACAGGCCTAAGTTCAGATCGATTACGTTTTTTTTTTACTCCTACTAAAGCTATTAAATGAGAGTTTCAAAATACTTTTTTAGCATGAAACTGTTTTTTTTTTTATCTGTTAAAAATATTTATCCTGATCTCGAAAGATGAAGTGCAACAACATTATGCCGGTATCAAGGGAAAAAAGAAAACAACAACAACAACAGTAACAAAAACAAAATCGTGTCTCCGCCGACTTCAGCAGTCAATTAGGTCAACTGAAACTTGCTTCAAGACGTCTTAAGCCAGGGTAAACCCAGAGTTATAAATAAATACAGGTCTTCAGAAACTGGAACTTTGCTCTGCTGGAATCTCTATCAGAGGAGAAAGAAAACCTGATACACCTTTCTTTAAGATAATATCACTGGTGTTGTTTTCCATAAAAGTATCAAGATCTGGCATTGAAAGGAACCAAGGCGCAAATTCCCACTAATATGCGTGTGTAATAACCTGCCTTTCTTAATGATATTTAAGACTACGAACTATATTTTAAACGCTGGGAAAAGGGGGTGGAGGACACCTCAGCAGTGGTCAGTATTAAAGGCATGTAAAAACACTTGACCCGAGAAAATGAAATTTATGTTAACGTGTCTTGTAGTAAGTGAAATTTATTGCTGTTAAATACTTTTATGGCCATTATAATCTGATAAAATAAGGTTCGATTATTGAGATATAAATATAATTGAAAAGATCAACATGTTTATTTCTTTTGCACCTTGCGAACCAACCACAAAACGGACATTTACATTTGAACAAAAAGAACCGAAGTGCTGGAGCATTTACATGTTAAGTAATGTTTACCCTTCATGGATACATGCCATATTATTGATTTTATTAAAAAATAGTGGTTTTTTTAAGCGTTCTTATATGCAAGGTTACCTGTGTTTGACTTTGGCAGAGTATCAAAATGGGCCCGGCATGAGCGATTTGATGAAATTAATGCTTAATGTCCCCGCATGGAAAACAAGACACATATAGAGGTATATGACCACAATGACCTATATCACTCATGAGAACGTGATCGCAGACAGTTGTTCCAGAAGGCAACAAAAATAACAACGATCTTCCTTTCCTTTCCGTTGAAGGTTACTTAATTTTTACTGTGTTATCATAACAGTATGGAGAAATGAAATCAAAATGGCCAACAGTGACGTGATATTACATTACTGCAGAAATATTTTGCATGGTGTCAGTTTTAACTTCTGTAACTAAGTGTCAAGACATTTTTGTTTAAAACAACTGACACTTAAAAGACCATGATACTGGATCTTGCAAACGAAAGGGACTAATCGATTTAGATAAAAGGCTAAAATAAAACAGAAATATTTTGTTGCACCATGGAAACCATTTCGGGAATATTTCGAGAATGTCTCTTATATTGTGTTACGACAGTTGTTATAGGAACGTTTCTGAGGGGAAAGATAGGGGCAGTGAAGGATCATTCCAAGCTCAATCCTGTGCGTTTTATGTGTCATTAGCCTGAATGCTTGCAACGACAAAGAAAATGGACACCATCAAGTCATTTTGGACGAGCGATCTCTGCAGCGAAAGCGATTTTCAGAATAATTTGAAAATAAAGCGAACTGTTTCTATCCAATATCAACGAACTCAAGTACTACTTAGGGACTTGCCGACTGTTTTAACAAATATGACAATATCCTAGGGAGATTAAGAGATTCTAATATCATAGAAGTCTTTGAAAACATATAAGTTCCATAGCAGGATACAAGTACATCATTAATCGAAGAACAAGCTCGGTAAAAAGACTGAAAAGAGAGCAGACCGGCTATGGCTTCAAAATTTGTGCTCCTTCTTTGTCTCGTAGCTTTAATCGCGCCACTCTGGAGTTTCCCATTGCAAACAAGAATAGGTAGGTCTAAAATACGATTTTAAGAAACCTTTTACTGGTATTTCAATTGTCACTTTTAAGCCTTAAATAAAGGCAACCGCCTTTGATTGTGGTAAGCGACGAATAGCCAGTTGTGTTTAAGTAATTAAATTGCACTACGTGGTGTATTCAAAATAAGTCTTCCAAGGTGACTTGTGACTTTTCTTTTCTCAAATTAGCGTAAACTTAATGGTAAATACTCCGCCACAAGAAAAGAAAAAGATATCGAGGCCTCTTAAAGCCACTTAGGCATACCTGCTTTTAAGGAATTTTCATCTTAAACCTACGAAAAAAGTGCCTCACCTTAGAAATTTCAATAGTAAAACTGTCTAAATCACACTTTCTTTGATTTTAAGTTAAACGTGACGAGTCTTCTGGAAGCGTGGAGGATAATGGTCCGGATGATAATGGAAACGGCGAAAGTGAAAGCGTTCTTGATGGTAAGTTACTTTAAACTATCCTGACTTTGTCTTTTTCTCTACTAGTTTTGGCAGTCTTTCACACTCGGGTACAGTTAATGTTAAGTGCGCACGGGAGAAGCTACAATATCTATCTTGGCAGTAACTTATCCACTCTATCCCTTCGGTAACTTTCGGGTCGCCGAAGCATTTTGAAATCGAGACGTAGATGTCGAGTCTAATTCGGAAATCAATGTAATTTGAATATCATCTTTGGACTGATCTTCGGTCACATTTGAATTTGCTTTCTAATCAACATAGTATACGTCTAGATACTCTCAAATGTTTTTCGAGATAATTCACAGTCCTAACCTCAACTCAAAACGTCGAAAAGACCAGACGACGACTTCCCAATACTTTAAATAGTAATGGCACTAAAGATACTGTTTGGGTCAACATGAATTAGAAGTGATGTATATTACATTCATTTTTATTTTGCCATTAACCAGAAATACAAAAACAGCATACAGAAATACATTAAAGATAATATACAATATTCCAACTAAATTATTTACAAGATCAAATGTGGTAAAGGCAGGGAAGCCTATGTAGAAGCCGGGGGCTTATAGACTATAGTCTTTCTGGAACTATAGGGTAAACCATACAAGTTAAGGGTACTGAATGAAAATTTGAATTAATTAAAAAAAAAAAGAAAAAAAAGAAAGAAAGAAGAGAAAAGAAGACAAAAAGGAAAAAGAAAAGGTGTGTAGCTCAACAAAGACTCAATTTAACTAAGAAAGAAGGGATTTTTTTAAGTCTTTTGCCAAACAAACTGATACTTTCACTGTTTTGAATTTCCCGACTTAGTTGAAAAACGTAGGACCTTGAAACCGAATTGAGAATTTTCGAAAATTAATTAGCAATGATTAAATGATTTTTGTGAAAAAAAAATCATTCCAGGGAGTTGTTAATTAAAGCCTTTAAGCTAAATAAAGACGGATTGAGTCCTAAATACAAGTCTTTTTTTCCTCACAGGAGATGAGAGTGGTGATGAAAGCGTTGATGAGGATGACAGTGGCGATGGCGATGACGGTGACGATGATAGTGGTGATGAAGATGGAGATGATGATAGCGGTGATGGTGATGACAGCGATGATGATAGCGGTGATGAAGATGGAGATGATGATAGCGGTGATGGTGATGACAGCGATGATGATAGTGGTGATGAAGATGGAGATGATGATAGCGGTGATGGTGATGACAGCGATGATGATAGCGGTGATGAAGATGGAGATGATGATAGCGGTGATGGTGATGACAGCGATGATGATAGCGGTGATGAAGATGGAGATGATGATAGCGGTGATGGTGATGACAGCGATGATGATAGTGGTGATGAAGATGGAGAAGATGATAGCGGTGATGGTGATGAAAGCGACGAGGATGACAGCGGTGATGGTGAAGATGGTGACGATGACAGCGGAGATGACGATGGTGATGACAGCGGTGATGACGACGAGGATGACAGCGGTGATGATGATGACAACGACGAGGATGACAGCGGTGATGGCGATGATGGCGACGACGACAGCGGTGATGATGATGGTGATGACAGCGACGATGACAGCGGTGATGACGACGACGATGACAGCGGTGATGACGGTGACGATGACAGCGGTGATGACGACGACGATGACAGCGGTGATGACGACGACGATGACAGCGGTGATGACGACGATGATGACAGCGGTGATGACAATGGCGAAGACGGCGATAATGACAGCGGTGATGGCGATGATGGCGACGATGACAGCGGTGATGACGACGATGATGACAGCGGTGATGAAGATGGCGAAGACGGCGATGGTGACAGCGATGATGGTGATGACAGCGACGAGGATGACAGCGGTGATGGCGATGACGGCGAAGATGATAGCGGTGATGACGATGGTGATGACAGCAGTGATGAAAGTGAGGATGGTGATGATAACGGTGACGATGGAGACGGTGATGACACTGAAGACGTTAGTGACTACGGTGATGAGAACAATGATGCTGGTGGTGTTGCAAGTCAGAATGATGCATCTGACTATATTGACAAAGTTATGAAGGGAGATGATGCTCATAGTATGGTTGGATTCGAAAACTTATATTCCTCTGGTGGACAGAGAACGAGCCATGGTGTTCTTTCAATAATTCTGGGTTTATCAACAGTCTTACTTTTTAACATCTTTTATTAACACTTTTATGCAACACAATGAAATGAACGAACGAACTCCAAAGCCATATGGATTATTACGACGCTTTTAAAAGTATAATAACCATTAATTTATTTAACATTTGATGATCGGTTATTCTTATAGAGAGTTTTGCACAAAGTTTTTGACAACGCACGGACGTGTATGTTTATAATGGTGTACAAAGAAATTGACAAAAATAGCGTAAGCTATTCGCTCCAATCTTCAATAAAATAGATTTAACAATTTAAGCACTTGCTTGCATTTCTTGATTGTTGCATTTTCTGAATTCTAACTGTAATAGGCCTTCACATAAAGCAGCCTGCTTTGCTGTTGTTGGATATTAAACGAAGGGAATCGTATATAAAAATGGTGGTATTATAGCTTTATCCTTCATTGGTCCACTGCGCGTTCGTATTTCAATTTCTTTAACCAAATGTCAAAGGGAAAATAAACTTCAATGGTTTATTAGTATCCTCGTCCAGTGGGAGGGGGTGGGATTGGGTTGCGATTTTTCTGCCACATAGACCAGTATGTACACCGGCACCACTCTGTATCAATAAATTATCTCTGTATTCAATAAAGAAATATCAGCTCGCTTGAGTACAAACTTTAACGGGGTAATACAACAGCTAAACACGTTTACTTCTACAAATTTTCAGTTCGAACAGTCCTTGTCTTAAAATGAATACCATAGTCTTTATAATTTCTTTTAAAAAAATACATCTTAAAGACAGATGTTTCGAATCGTTTCCGGTCACCATGTTGGTGTCCCTCAGATGGATACCTACATGGTGTCTCCATGCATACAGAGCTTTATTAATTTGGGTGACACGTTTGTTTTGAGTATTTGATTCGAGGCAAAACGTTTTGCATATTTCAGTATTTACTTACATTTCCCAAATTCTGGATTTTAGGTATTGGATGGCTTGTATTTTTATTTTTGATAGCTTAACAGTGTCTCCAGTGGCATAGGTGAGAAATTTTGGACTCATCAAAATGTAAAGCAAATGGCTGGGGATAGTAATCCTTCCGCTTGATTTATATTTTTATTTTTTGGGTCCGCAGTAATTGGCTTTAGCTGTTGCGGTGTCCCTGCCCAAATATTTAAGTTATCATTAGTGTATTGTTACGTTCTTTACTAGTGTTTTCATATATTCAGTGTTTTTTTGTTTTTTGTTTTTTTGTTTTTTGTTTTGTATTCTTCAGGGCAAAGCTCATAAAATAAAATAAAATAAAATAAATACTCGGTTTAAGTATTAACATCACCGGGTAGGGTTACTTTGCATCCCCCCACCCCCCTCTATTCCACTTTACGGGCAAGCTTGACGGAAAGTACTGATCGTGATCGCGCATCAATGCAGAGCAAAGTTATCCCAGGTTGTCCAAGTTATCCATGATGAAAGTGTTTCCAAGGTAGGTAGGGCACAGCCTTAACGAACTCCTTGTTAGCAGGCACTAAATGTGCTTTTGACGTAAGACGGTCTTTAGGGAAAAGTTTACATCAAGACTCAAGCTATTTGCCTCTTCACAGTCAGATAATAAAGTGAGTGGTTTTCTATCGGAGACTTCTTTTCGGCCCTTTTTATTGCATAAATTTGTTTTTATTTTATTTTGTTTCATCTTGATTTTTTTTATTTCTGATTGGAAATAATAGGACAATTTTGTCACTAAACAATGACACCGATGACAATTCGATCATCGAGGTCTTTAAGCTGGCTTGTTTTGGTGTCGCACTGCAGATTTAATCAAGCCTAATAGGGTTATGGATATCTTTCATCATTTACTCTTCAGTGAGGCTGCTTCCGTAGAATACTCTACATACGCGATCGTTACATTGTGTCATACTGAATGTAACTATGCAGTCATGAAGTTAATCACGGGTGATTTTGCCGCATAAATAGCCTACGCTAGTCAGTAAAACTACTAGACGTTATGTAAAAGCCGATATCATGAAAGTTTTAGATGGATTAGGGTTTATTGAAAATAAGAAACACTTTAGCCCACCCAGGTTGTGTTTTTTTCGATCTCATACAATAGATTCAAACAATGAAGCCTTTGGCCTCCATTTTTAATGTAAAAAAATGTAAAGTAATTACAGAATCATCATATAGCCCAATATAGTTGCTTAAGCAATTGCCAAACAAATGCTAGCGACACTACAAAACGATATTTTGGTGACAGAAGAACGATATTTTGAACTTAAGGTACCTTCTACATTGACAAAAATAAGAAAACAGATTGAAATTCATCGAGGAACGAAAACAAGGTTGGAGAACTGTGGTGACACATGTCCACTCAAGCTTTGCTGCTTCTTTGCCTAGTTGTTTTGTTGAAAGCATTTTGGGGTGCATCTTCACCAGCTCCAGATGGTAAGAGGTTTAACAAAATATTTTTTCTATTCTCCATGTTTCCTTATTTAAACCCTATAACAAGTCAAATGCAAACGGTGATAGCTTGCCATCCAGTTACGTACAAGAGCATTCCTTTAACCTATCCTTATTATTAAGTATATTTTCAATTAATTTTGTCGGTGAACATGTTTACCATCGATTTTTAACTACTGCACCATTTTCATGTGATATTAGTTTGATATTTCATAGTAGAAAATGAAATTAACCCTTTTGTCTAGTGAACCCCTATAATCAGCAATTGCACTTAACACAGTACGGGACAAAGCCTCCTCGGGTAAGAGCATTTCAATCAGATAAGCCAAAGCAATTTAAATGACTATCTTGGTTTTGAAGACTAATTCAGAGATATGTTGCTCCCAGACTTAGTCAGCAATGAAATTCTGTAGCCTATAGCTTGAAAGGCTACGCTAAGTTTACCTTATTTCCCCTTCACCAATTTTCCCAACAATTATCCATATTTTATCTCATTTATATTTTGTTAGCAACGAAAATGACCCATTGGCTATATGGTGACTATACTGACTCCTTGTCTATGTTTTTACATGTACATGCTATTATGCCTTTCTATTGTGGATACATTACCGACAAGAAAGTTTTTGTTTTCTTTTCGTCTACAGATTATAATTTTTTTTCCTATGTATCATACCTTCCTTTTATCGTGGTTTTTGTACGCTACCGATTTGTCAGTTTGCCAATGGCCTAGATCGATCGAAATTGATCAGGGGCACGGCAATGTTTGGAAAATATCTGTTCGGAAGACGATTTAAGATCTAGAATTTTCGGAACATTTGTTGATAAATTTCTTGCTTACCTAAGTAAGTAAGTAAGAGACTTTATTCTATGGGGGTAACACGTAACAGTAAGTAAACATTACTGATCAACTTGTGGCCCTCTAAAAATATAAAAATACAATTTATAAAAACTACTTTAGCAATAAATTATTATTTACGATAAAAAAATTCCCAGAATTCGATAAAATAAAAATAAAAAACTACTTAAAACGAAGAGCATCCAATATCCATCCATTGTCATTAATTTAGGTCAAACGATCCCTTTGACTTCTGAGAATTTAAATATTTATTTTCCATAATTCAGCCTTAAAGGATTTCAAAGACCTCCTTGTTTTTGGTCATCGGGGTAGATTGTTCCAGTCCTTTACAGTTCTTACAGCAAAGGTGCGTCCTAACTCTGAGATGTTCTTGTGCAGAGGGCACAATAAGTTCACATTACGATTTCTCGTGTTTCTTGAGTGAACATCGGAGTTTTTTCTCAGAGATGCGCTTAAATAGTCGGATAACTGACTACCATTTATCCTTTTAAAGGCCAGTTCACAACGTTTAATATACGCTTCATTATAAAAGAGGATCCAGCTTAGGTTGTTAAATAATGTTGCTGTTCGACTTGTGCATTGTGATTCAAGAATAATACGTGCGGCCCGTTTCTGCATACGGAGAACTCTCTCAAGTACCTCTTTGTTGCACGAAGTCCATACTGTGCTTGCATACATCATAAGAGGTTTAATTACTGCGTTAAAATAGATTATCCTCTGGCAGGGGCTAATATGGCGTAAAAGACAGAGTCGCTTCGAAAGTTTGATGTAGAGTTTATCTACATGCACTTCGTAAGTTAGTTGTTCATCAATGATCATACCAAGAACTTTATGGTTTGCGACTTGTTCAATTTCTGCGTTATCCTGCCTCTCCTAGGATTTTCGAACCCCCAAAAATGGTATAATTGCCCATTTTTAACGCATTTTTACCCTAAAAAGGTCACCTAGAACTTCGGGAGCCTTTTTTCTGGCTGAAATTTTCGAAAAGGTAAGTTCTGATCCCTATAATTTTCGGATCACTAGACTTTCAGCTAGGAAATCCGAACAGATGAAAAATTTTTAGGGGATAAAAATATGCCTATATCTATCGTTTAAATACTAAAACAGGTTGAACAATGCTATGCTTAAGTGGTTTTGAACTATAATCTCGTTGGGTGCCCCTGATTGATTAATTTACTCATTACCCCTCGCGAACTCATTTAAGATAGACTAGTACAAAACATTTAGGGCTAAGGACCTTACAGCAAAGCACTGGGAAAAATACAAAACATAATATAAACAGCATTCCAATACATTTGAAAACTAAACAAACTAGACCATGATTTTGTCCTTAATGTCATTTTTAGGTAAAAATGAGGGCAGAATACAATGCCACTAACTTGTAATAGAAGAGGACCCTTGTTGTTGGACAAATGTTATTCTTCATTGTACAAGATTAAGATCGATCGTCTTGAGTAAGAGTGGCTTTAGTAGACTATAGGTAAAAAGAAAATGAAACAGTAGTTTCTGTGCTGAATGTTATCAATTACCGTAGCTCACTGCTGCCAATAAGTTAATTGTTAATGCAAAATCTAATGACTTTTTTCAGAGGATGACGATGATGAAGATGACGACGATGATGACGATGATGATGATGACGATGACGACGATGATGATGACGACGACGATGACGACGATGATGACGATGAAGGACCAGGAAACGGAGGCAATGAGACGGATGATACTGGACTTCAAACGTTTCAAAGTCTCCCAATACTCCAAAACCTAATGCCCTTCAGTGGAATGACATCTAGTGGGGAAATTGTTACTGCCCTAACTCTATGTCTCAAATGTTTAAGTGTTATGTTATGGTTATTAATAATCGTTTAGTTTAATTTCTTGAAGCTGGGATGCTGGTCATCAAGACACAGCTGCATTCAACTATTTTGAACAGTTACATTTCTTTTTCTACATTTAAAGGAACCGTTTCCTTATCAAATATGAATTTAAACAAACACAACCACAACAAAAACAAAAAACAAAATTAAAAAAACATTGAAATTAAATCTACGTGGCTTGAAAATTAACTACCTTTAGTTAACTGCACGTTACGTAGCATCTTTAACAGAAAAAAATAGTACTGATGAACAAAGTTTAATCGATTTATACACTTTATCAGCAATGTTTAGGTCATTACACTTCATCACCTTGCATGGCAAACTGTGCAAGTGAGCAACTGACTATACGTCTACTACACCATAAACAGTGCCCCCTGTACATTAAGATAAATGACAAAATGTGAATTAGATCACTGTTGTAAAAAATAAAATAAGCTCTAAGTTTATTGGACCTTGTTGGAAAACGTTTGGCCCCTGCAAAAATGCTCCCCCCACACAGGGAAACATATACAAAACAGCAGAAATGGTTACTTCAGAGTGTTCTCTGCACAATATGCAAGCCTGCACTACACTGGCTCGTAATTGAAAACAAAAAACAAAAAAAAACAAAAAAAAAATATAAAGAATATGAGTTATTTTCAAAGGGGAAAAATTGGCCCTGGCAAAAATGCCACTGATCAGGTAATTATCTGTAACCCCACCAGGTTGAACAAAAACAGTCTATTGAAATGTTACCATCCTTTGCACTCTTTATTAGCTGTGAAATAAGTGAAATACAAGATACAAGACTGGATCAAAAATGCGTACAAGACAAAACATACGATTGTCCTCTGCACCACAGCAGATCTGTCTGACGAAGCTAATTTTTCTTGCGTGGAGGTATATGGAACTCAGTCGGGAATGAACACTTTGGAGGTGTTCATGATGGACGCACTGATCTTTTAATATGAGAAAAAACTTTGTGCAATTTTGATATTTGCTTATCAGAGTATGGCAACCATTTCTTTTTAATTTTTGAAAAAAATGCCTAGCCGTTGTTTTGCTTCCCAAATAATAAAAAAAAAGGTTGCTTGGCAGATGTTTTGGCGCCTTGTTGATAAGTGAACCAGATGGTAGTTTACTCCAAGTTTACTCCAAGTGATTTATATGAGCTGTTGATGACAGTTAAGGGTAATCACCTCATAAACCAGCGAATGAATAATTTTATACTCCGTTACCCGAATACCGGGGCTTAAGTATTAAACCAGGGTAGGCTTTCTTTCCGCTCGCATTGGCGCCCGCACAACTTGATGCTCGGGGCTTTGACACTAGTTTACTCTCATAATATCGCGTTTGCTCACAGATTTTCGAGCAAAAGAGATTTTTCTAGCAGTCCATCAGTCTATCCTTGTGTCTGTCTAATGTTTCGAATGTTTCTTCATATAACCTCCATTTGCTCTTTGAGAGGCAAAACATCTCTCTTATCGCTGACCCAGTCCTCATGAGGGCGGGTTATCAGAAGTTTTCTGAATAACAAAAAAGCCTAAAAGTCTGAGGTCCACTGCTCTATAGATTGAAAAATCTGTCGTTTGAGTGGCACTCTAGTAATTGAAATTAACTTCTCCAGATTAATATGCTTATAAATTCAATGATGTATTCCCTCCTCCATCTGAGTATATATTTTATTTTATTCTTTTTTTGTTTTTTTGTACAGACGATCAAACATCAGCACCTGACGTTTTCAGTAGCTGTCTGTTTATCTCTTGCGAGCATTTTTACACGTGTTTAGTGATGATTAGTTACTGTGGCTACTTGATATGACGTCATAAATTGTAGGTGTTCAAGCCATTTTTGAGTGTTTTTTTTAAACTGGTTTCAACGATAACAGTAAAGTTAGGGGGCATAAAACGAAGAGAACTTTTTATTCATGTGTTATTTAACATGTCCAGCACAAAAATATATCACTTCCGTCCGTTTTTTTACCTGATTTCTAAATCTTGGCAAAACCCAAGATAGCAGCCAAGATGCCGACCAAGTTTGTTGACGTCACAGGCTTTCAGCAGCGCCACCACACATAAAGTTTACTTCATTCTGTCGAGAGAGTCAAAGGCTTTGCACCGATGGTAAAATCGTTAAAAACTCGAGGGGGAGGTTCCATCAACCTCCCCTTGTATTACGGAGGGGGTATGACTTTGCGTGTACGTCCGAGGGATAAGCAGACCTCGGTACGGCTATTACTTAGTTCAACCTTCTCGGGTAATGATTCCCGTGGGTTCATATGAGAAGCCTTTTTCTGAGATCTGTTAGGACGAACATGGAAAGGTGAAATACCACAGAACAGACCTTGGACAATTCTAATTAAAGGTACTTCACCATTCCATATTAGTTGTTTCCGGAGTACATTTGAAATTGATAAGAATTCCTGGGTAGCATTTCCAGAATACAAATTAATGTAATTATTAGCTTGTACTTGTTTTTTTTTTTTCCTCTCATCTTTTTTCTTCCTCAGCTTTTCGCACTTTCCGGTTGACTGAAACACGCTAGAAACTTTACATTGCCAACATCACTAAGAACTTAATATAATATTTTATAATACCACAGTCACATAAGATCTCCTAAAGAGTGGATTACAAATATTAAACCCATTGGCCTTATGTGGTATGCAAACTAATAGCCGTGTGGTATAAGAAAAGTCTGCTAGAAACGTAGATAACAGGCCTAATATATCAAAAAGAGTACTTAAAAAAAAAAGGATTTTAATTCAGCCCATTTCACCTTTAAAGGCTTTTTATTATCAAAATTTTTTTTAAGTTCTAAAATTAACACCTTATGTTATTTTCCGTTGCTTTTACATACGCAGATAATCATGTTTCTAAGTAACAGAATAACATAATATGGATCTAACCTTCATTATTGTAAATATGATACAACTATAAGTAAGCGCAAATATAAGTATAAGACAATCGTTATAAAAACTACCTTACCATTACCATATGCCAAGTTCCTTGACATCATGACATCCAAGAGTCTCTTCCTTTTCAGCTTGGTAACTTTTTTAACCAAAGTTAGCTGCAGCCCTTTGCCAAACCCAGAAGGTATGGAGATCAAAATAGCAGCCTCTTTTTCGGCTATAAAAGGTTTTTCGTGTATGTAGCTTTAGTCCTAGAGTTGGTTCGAACTTTAAAAAGATAAAAACAGAAAACTATTTATATATAATCTTTATACGTTCGTGTCTTCCCAAAGTCAGCTAATTCTTAAAACTGATAATGCTGTCTTGGACTGTTTTGATAATATTTAATTTTTGAACTGGTTTCTCATTGTTTGCACTGAAGCTGAAGACAAAATGTTTTGCATTGAGCAAAAAAACAGTAGGGAAGTTAAAAAAAAATGTCTTGTCCGTGTCAACTTCCATGAACCCACAATTGTTACCTTCTTTACTTTAATTTCATACATGATTTATTAAATCAGAGGCTATTTCTGAGTGTTCGTGGAAAAGTTAAACAATAGACTGCGCTAAAATACTTTATATGCAATGAAATTTGACACGTCGTGTTATGGAAGCTGTAATGTACGTAATGTAATCCAATCAGCGCCGTAGTACAACTAGCTACATTTTACAACTCAAATTACACACAAAAATATTAAGCTGGTAAAATAATTTAGTCGATTTTTCGCAAGTTAATATACAGAACTTCTAGATTTAAACGTTTTACTTGGGCATGCTCCCAAACCTGTTGCTGTTGTTTTCTTTTTTAATCATGTGCGCGGCTTTAAATAAATCATCATATTGAACAGTAATGAATATGATTAATACTGTTGATCAGAAAGCCTAAGGCTGTTTTTTGTTCTTTCTTTTCTTTTCTTTTTTTTTTTTTTTTTCCTTTTGGGGGGGGTGCTCTCGCCACCATACATTAATATAAGAGCTTGTCGTTCTATTAATCTATTCCAAATATATCTATTTTTTATAGTAAAACTATGTCAGGGGCACCCAACAACGGAATGTTTCGAATTACGTCAGAAGTGTCTCAATGATTTTCTCTAGGCTTTAGAAGCCTGTTTGGTTAACTTGGAGCTGCCCCAAAAACCATCTCTTTCACGGGATGTCGGAGTGGAACTTAGAGGTCTTTAATTTTTTTTTTCTTCTCATCCAAAACTGCAGTAGTGTTAGCTACGCCGGGTTCCGGTCTAAATCTGGAGGTTATTTAGGAGCCACTCTTTTATTGGAAAATCAAAGGGAACCTTTAAATCTTTGTCTCAAAATGTCCAATGATTTTTTTTTTTCAATATCTTGATCTTGTGAAAATCAAAACCCCCAAAAATCGTAGTTAGGTTGGGAGAAAAACTTCATTAAGATGTCTAGGCAATGCTTACTTTTCAGAACAAAAATCGTTGGGTGCCCCTGAATATGTCACCTTCGTAGCTAGAAAATGGAAAATATTTATACATATTTCCAATTTAATTTTTGAATTTTTTTTTGACAAACAAGACGATGGCATAAACGAAATCCAAATGGGTAAGGACCTAAATGACGACACAGGCGTTGACAGTGATGATATGGAAATAGGTCAGCCTGATCAGGGGGATATAGATGTGGACAGTGATGGTACACCGACTAGGGATGACACAGATGGTGAAGATGAAGGTTTTGCACAAAACCGTGGTAGTAATGGTTGGCAAAATGGAAACGATGGCGAAGATCTTGATGACTCTGACAAACATAACGCTGCTAATCGCCAACAAAACAAAAGAGCCGAAAGAGGGCCTAAGAATAGAAAACAAGGTACGAACAGTGACGAGGGGAAAAAAGGAAGTAAGGGTCAAAACACCGGAACGAGAAGGCAACAGCTGATGGGGACATCAGGAGGATCGCGGCCAACAGCGTGCATCGTTTCTTTCGGTTATGTTTTTATCATGTTCTGGGCTTCAAAATGTGCGTAAAACGAAGATGCATTCTAACGTCAGGTCAAAAAGATTGTGTTATATATAATGTATATTTTTGTTCTTTGAATTAAAGGATGAATATGAGTTGACACTAAGAAATTACTTTATTATATAAACACCAGTGAAATACCAGGTGAGCTTCACACTTGAAAATAACATGTTATTTTCACATGGCTATCACATGTGAAAAGATCACCGTTGCTATGGCTACATAATAAATCGCACCTTTGGCAGCAAAAAATACTTAGTAGTGAAATGGTTTGGAATTTCTTAGGCGTTTATATAATGAATAGAACATTGCATGGCCTCTTGGAGATACGAAATTTCTCTTCTCTTGTTGAAAAATGTTTTGTCAAATATATTTGCCCGAAAAATATTTTTCGGAGATATGAAAAATTTATTATCTCCGCGCGGCCACGTAATATCCTCTATTTAAAAATAGTTTTATCTTAGTATAGTGCTCTGTTTCTTTTTCAAAGATTTCTAAAATAGATGAAAGAATAAAGAAGAACAAAAAAGGTACCTCGACATCTAGAATTGTTATCAGTTTCTCGATAAGAGTTCAAATTAAGAATTAATAGATCCGTAGTTCTTTTAAGAATATCCCCTTAAAAAGGGGATGTAGGCATGGACCTTAATCAACACTAATTTAAGTCGAACAGGGAATAAGAATGTCGTTTCTTCTTGAATGATTTCGACTATAGAGAAGAAATCATGTTATGGTGGGTAATTAAAATGGCTTTAAGAGAATGCTGCTGATTCTGTTTTTCTTTTCTTCCTTTTTTTTTCGCATTCAATTAAAAGTGCCCTTGGAAAGTGTATTTTTTAGGGTGTTAGGTGTCTGGATCGGGCCGAAGGGTTTTAGCAGTCTTTAAAGGCTGCTCCTCTTGATTAGAAAACAAATGATTTGATTTATTTACCAACGTTCACAAGTCTAATTTAACATAAGGCTTACATAAACGTATTGATGACGTCATGAACATGTGTATGTTCGCTTTACCTCAAAAGGAAAATATTTTTATCCATTTAAGGAGATACCGAAAATACGAATAATCGCGCGGCCGATTCTGCTGTCCAAAAAAAGAATGATTAATTGCAAGGTGGAGCCTATTTTCAGAGATAGCACAAGAGATCGACTGATTATGAAAGCTGGTGATTATATCAAAGATGAAAACACAGTGGATCTTCAGTATCTGTTGCAGCCACCGCACCATGCAAAACCTCTTTTTTATTTATCTTTTTCCTCTTTTAGTAACTTCAAAATGAAATGAATACCGTTGAACTTTGCCCCAAAAAAGAGTCTGGTCGTGAGTATAGATATTATGTGAGAACGCTCTATTATTATGCTAAGACTTGTTACAGAGAAAACTGACCTAATGGTTTTACTTCCTCAAAAACAGAAATGTTGAATTTAATATCTGCAGTGTTTCCGACGTCTTCAACCTTTATTTTCCATTGACAGGAATCTAATAAAATGTTTTTTTTTTTAATTTAATTCATCTATTCCTAGGAAAATAAACAACAAAATTGAGCTCTGTTCAACGTAAAAACCTGTCCTATAATATGGAGTCCTTAATGACGAATTAAATACGTGGGTTTGTTTAGTCCAACTTCAATATTTTCCCCCGGAGATCTTGGTTCTGTTAGTACCGTAGATGTGCCCAAGCCATCTGTATTGATAGAGTTGAATCTAAAATGTGTCCGGCCTTTTGCTGGGCAAAATCCATCCTTAAACTTTTCTTACGATTGTTAAACAGAGATGGATTTTTAAAATTAGAAAAAACTCGACTAAACAATATTTTATTTTATTTTAAGCTAAGACAGTGACTTTCACAAATACTGTATTATTTTTCTAACACGTGCACTGATCTGCTTTTCAAAACATGCAAAAATACGGATTATGTACATTTGTAAACTTCCTGCCAGTGAAAACAAGAAAGTTTAATAGACATAATTGTAGACATCAAAAGCATAACCTGAAAGTGTTTGTTCGAGATTATATTGTTCAAACTATATTTTATTAGTTCAGTTTTCTTCGTGGCGGTCATTTCCTTTAATTGGTGATATGGATAATATGATCAATATGTTCAAACATTTTCTTGCTGCGATGAGAGATACCTGTAGCTAGTTTTAGAGTCTGTTGAACCCTTCGGTTCTTATGTTTCCCCGGCCCGTATATAACACGCGCCGTAAGTATATGCAGTTGCTAATGTTATAGGCATATAATGTTATACGTACTGCTTATTTGTATTTTATTGTATATTTTTTTTTGGGGGGGGGGGGGGGGGGAGTGGTATAGACCGTCATCTTGGAATGAAGACGTGCAAAGTAACCTCAACACTGACCATGCCAGGCAGACAACACGAACTTAAATCCTCAACTGAACGGCCATAAAGAAAATGATGTTTTCTTGCGGTTGAAAAGAAAGACGTTTTTCCCAAAAACCTCTCACAGCTGTAAAGGGCCATCAGTAAGAATAACAAAGGAAAACCAACCAAAGGGAAATAGTATGATAGGAAAAAAAAAGCAAAACAAAACGGGGAAAATATACATTGAAGCTATATATATATATTTTTTTACATTACGATGCAGAAACAAGTATTACTAAACATTTAGAGGAAGGAAGAGGATATGGTTATTTTCCCTGTGTATCAAAGCATCAAAGTTAGTATAGAGAGATTTAGAGTTACATTTACCACAAACGGCAAACAGCAGACTCAAGTTGAGAATTTCTCAAAGTAGATAATAAGCATATAAAACAGTCTAAAGCAATTATTATTGATGAATATAACGTTAAACTTCTTAATATTTTGAAGAAGTAAAGAAAAATAAAATACAACGTAACGGATACTGAAATTACACTTGGTCACGAGGCACAAAATCACGTTTTCCTTTTGCAGTAAATTACAAAAAGTACATGCAGAGTATGTCTTGGAAAATGCAGCCTTGTCTCTTGTCTCTTGAAGTTCAAGTAATTTTCAGGCCAAAAATCAAATATTTAAATCTGCAAAAATCTTAAGAGGACCAGCTCAGGTTCCAACGTTCAATATGACGTTCTTCCCATTTGACATTATTAACCAATTAAAACTTCATGTTAAAATATTAAATTAAAATTAGTCACAAGATAAATTGCACCACTGCTGTTTTATCTTTGGTGTTTGCAGCCTTTCGTTGCCAGTCTCCTCTACTAACTATGGTTCAACGCCCTTCGTTGCTGTATATTTGCGGCCCGCACAGGGCAGCTACCTATTTTTGTCTTGAAAGCGTCTGAGAACTCGATTTGGTGGGTAATTTGTTTGGAAGTTTGGAAATTTGGAAGTTTGTTTGGCTGTTTTACCATTTCCCAGTCCCATACGCGTAGCACCCTACCCAGCATGTTAGTAAAGTAAAATGGTGGCTGCATTTTTTTAAGCGCTAGAAAGTGAAAATCTATTATTCTTTCTGAACACGCTTTAAAAGGAAATGGCGATAAACTTGTTTAAGAGTGTCTTAGCACTCTTGAATCTCCGACCGCTTGGTTAGACATTCGCGAGTATTACGTGAGTGCATGGGAATATTACCCGTTAACGCAGCCCTTAAGTTTGCTTGTAATGTCAGTTGTAAAGTTAATTATTTTGGTAAAGTAGCGAACGTTTAAGTGATGCCGGATTCGAGGGAGAGACAATGTTCCTTCATTATCACAGCACTGTCCTTCCATGAGCCCAACCAGTTATCAGCTGTGGATCATTGTGGATCACCAAACACAATCGATGAAATCTTCTCACGGGGAGACAATTACTTTCAAAGCGCCCTGAAAAATCAAGTCAGCACAATCGCTTTTAGTTGATAACCTTCCTGTTGTAGTTCACTACTTTTTCTAAGGAGGTGAATGGAGCAACGAGGCGCACAAACAGGGTTATAATAAATTGAGGTCATAGTTTGCTCCGGCAAAGAGGAGAATGAAACAAGCGGTTTGCTTATCGAGGTGGGCAAACTGAAATAAGGTTTTCCTGTTAATTTAAATTACTTAATTGTATTTCCTGCTTATTTGATTTTGTAATAAATTTCAGATATAACATGCACTCTGATTGGTTGAAAAAGCATGCTTTATGAGAGTAACAAGTAGCTAAAATGTCACGTCATCTCGGCTTAAAAGTTTATTTTGAAAATAAACGTAACCCCTGGGGAACTTATAGGATTATTTATCATATATCGAATTTCTACGTCTTGATTATACTCTGTTTTGTTATAACACAATTAGGAAGTGGTTAGAGCACCTAAGAAGTAGGGAGAAACACTCGGCTATAGGTCTCATGTTTCACGCTACGGTTTTTTATCGCGCCCTCTAGCCGCTTCCTGCGTGTGAGCAAAGTCAAGGCTAATTAGTATCTACTTTTAGCCCTCGCACATGCAAGGGAGGAGTGAACACCTCACGAATTGTATTTGGGCAAATATAATTCACCATATATAGAGAGAAGAAAATAAATAACACAATATAAAAGCTTATTACAATTAAAATTAAATTAGGTAAGAGGGTCTCAAGAATTATATTATTGTTATTAAGATCGTATATGTTATTCACCGGCTGGGAGGTCCGTATTGAGAGAAACAGTGCCCCAGGTCTTGAGTACTCAGGCCGAGGGCACAGTTTCTCCCAATACGGACCTACCTAGGCCGGTGAATAACATTTTTATTTTTTCCTGCTGAGATTTAAAAGTTTCAGGAAAATTTTACTTCAGCCTCCAACCTGTGTGTGTTGAAGAAGGGCGTGTTCATGTTGATGTTATTCAAACTGAGCGCGCGAGCGATTGCAAACCAAAACAAAACATTACAACATGATTTTTAACGTGTAATTTATATTATCACGATTAAGCTCTCCTTTAGAATAAAGAGAGGTTTTTGTGTCTTGGTAGACAATTCATAATCTGAGTGTCAAACAAGGATAAAAGAATTGACGAACTAAAAGCCACAGGAAAGGAAATAGATCAAAGATTTTCTTCGGCTGAATATTTTCTTTAAGATTAATTCAATCGAGCGGAATAAAAACTGCACAAAGCTTTATAAAAATAGCTAATTACGCATACCAATCAGGGGCACCCAACGACAATTTTCGGAAAATTATCTGTTCGGAAGACGATTTGAGGTCTAGAATTTTCGGATCATTTTCTGAAAAATTTCTTGCTTGCCTGCCTCTCCTAGGATTTTCGAACTTCAAAAAAATCGTATAATTGCCCATTTTTAACGGATTTTTACCCTAAAAAAGGTCACCTATAATTTTCGGGAGCCTTTTTTCTGGCTGAAATTGTCGAAAGGGTAAATTTTGATCCCTATAATTTTCGGATCACTATATTTTCAGCTAGGAAATCCGAACAGATGAAAAATTTTTAGGGGATAAAAATAAGCCTTTATCTACCGTTTAAATACTAAAGTACGTTCAACAATGCTATGTTTATGTGGTTTTGAATTATATTCTGGTTGGGTGCCCCTGTTCCAATCTTAGGGTTTTGAAGTGAATTCGAATAAAAGAAGGCGACGTGGGTAACTAAACAATTATATAAGCAAAGAAATAAAAACAGCGATAACTGACTGCTGGAAAAGTTGTTCGTGCTGTTTATTCAAGATTGGAAGCTACATGCAACGTTGACAACAACCTCTTCTGAAAAGAAGAGGCAAAATTCAATGAAAAACGGCAAAATCTAGATTCAGACAGCAAAAAAGGAAAACAAACCTACAAGCAGAGGAAAAATGTCGAATAAACGGTGCATAAGAGAAAGGTTGCAGTATACTTACAGCGTAGTTGTAAAGCTACTGAAGCGACATCACGAGCCGCCTGTTTTGCTTTGCTTTAGCGGTTTTCCTGGCTGACTTGCTTGATTCTCCCTTCAGATGTTTTCTCTGAATAACAAAATTCACTTTTCCCTAGCTAACGCTGATAATAGCGCAAGTTTTAAAAGAAAAATGGTTAAAAATATGCTCATTCACAAACAACAAACAAACTTGTGAATGAAGCTGCCAACGATTCCGCCCGAGTTGGCGAGCAAGATCGTAAAAAACTGCCCGCTCTCGGAACCAATCAGATTGAAGGATTTGGAGGATTCCGCCCGCTCGCAAGCTTAGAAAAAAATAAATATATTTATTTTTTTGCAACTGACTATCGGATTATTATTTTTAGTGCTTTAATATTCGATGATTAACCACAAAGATATATATATGTTTTGTTTTTCGAGGCCAAGGTAAAATTTACCGACCTGCAAAATACATAAGGGTTTCTTGTCACTGGCAATTATCTCTACTAAGTATAAACATAGAGAACATTAAACAACAATTTTTAAAAATGATACTATATTTATTAATTTTTAAATCCTTTTTTGTTCAGTCTCAGAAACCTTCAGTGTACCTTAGTTTCCTCAACAGTGATATTGAATGAAACTAGGATTGAAGATAACTCATTGAGTCTGTACCTTAATTTAATTTTAAACTCATGGACAGTCGCTAAACGTCTCAAAATATTTAAGTAAATATTAAAACTTTTAGGGATCCACGGTATACGGCCACTAATTCTAATCAGGACGGGAAAAAGAAAAAGGAATAAATTTTATTTGCTAAAGTAAAGGCTACTTTATCATCTTCCGGCCCTTTTAATTTGATGAGATAAACTATTAATTCGTTGTATGTTAATGGAAGCAAGGATAATGAAGGAATCATTGGAAGACAATTATGAACTCAACTATTCAAGCCAAAATTGCTTTTCTGCTTCACTGAGATCTCAGTAGTAATATGGCAGAGAGAAACGCGTAATATACACACTCTGCGTTCACAACGTTCACAACGTTCAAAGGCGTTGAGATCATTCTGGACTTACTTACCAGTGAAAACTTCGTATAAATTTATTCAGTCACAATTTGAGAACAAAAACAAAGGATTGTGCACGGTCAGGGAGCTTGACGTTTGCCAGCTTAGCAGCCACCTCTACTAACTATGATTGAATCAATAAAACCAAAAACAGAATCAAAAATTTGAAAACAGGAAAACAAAATTCAAAACGGAAGAAGAAAAATTTAAACAGAACGAAAGATGATAAAAAAAATCCAAGACGCAAACAAAAAGCTAAAAACGAAAACAAAAATTGAAAACAGAAGCAAAAAAAAAAAACAAGACAAAACAAACAAAAAAGAACAAGCAGAGCCACTAAATAGCAAACTGACCTGAACTGGCAATACACAGCCCAAGACTATACTGACTGAAGTTGAATGGTAAAAAAAAACAGACATATTTCTAATTTTACGTTGCTGCATTATGATTTTTTCTTACCGATACACATCCATAAGATACTCATTGCCGCTACGGCAATCAAACTTTTGTGGACGCCATCTGGCGCACAAATGAACAAAAGGGGTTCTTATAGCAGACGTCCGTGGAATTATCTCCCCAATCCCCCTCTCTTTTCACTCCTTTCCCCTCGTTTTCAAACCCCCGGCCTACCACGCAGGCTACTGGTCAATTCTATTTTGACTTTATATACCTCAAAATATACTTTAGCATAGCAACCGATTTTTGACGGCGATGTTTGCAAGCTTCCGTTCTTGAAGAATCGTTTCATTTTTAGATTTAGTTGAAGCCATTATCGCAAAAAAGTTCTTGGCATTCCATTAACTTTAGAATTAATGCAATCAATGTATTATTCCAACAGTGAAAACGAAAACAAACCTACAAGTTTGGATTACTTGAGCACGTAAATCCTGCTTGCCTTTATTACTTCAAAATAATAATGATTACAGAATAATCACAATGTTTTACTTTTAAATTCTGCGCCGTTTTATAATGGCAATTGAACTGAGTGCAGAGCAAGTATGTATGATTTCAGACCAAAATTATACGACACGAAGTTCAGTTGCCACTTTATTACAGCTTCTTCAAAATTGCAATATTTTATTGATGGGCCTATATGATTTGGATCTGTCGTATTCTCTTGTGTCTACTGACAGTTCCACATGTAAATATAACCTCATACACACTATTTACCAGTTTAAAATTAGATATGCAAGAACTAATGTTTTAAAATTTTCTTACTTCTTTAGAATAGTAAAGTCATGGAACTCTCTGCCTCTACATTTAAGAAAAACTGACTCTTTAGACGATTTTAAGGATTACCTGAAATCCTTTCTGCACACGAAGGATATTTCTACATTCTCTTAATTTATTTTTCTTACTAGTTTAATTAACAATTTTTCCACTAGGGCGCGTTGGATATGAGATGGTAAATAGCCAAAGAGGCGCAAAGCGCCGAGTTGGCTATAATAATCTCATATCCAAGAAGCGCGAGTGGAATAATTGTTTTATTAAAAACGCCCACAAAATTTCGTTGAATCTGCCCGACTTAATTTTGTCTGAACAAACCGGAAAAGACAAGGGACTTCTGCTATATTCACATGTCACACGTCGACTCTATGAAAACTGTCAACACGCGAACAGACTCGCCTGGACTGGATGAATGAAAACTTAAAACATTGTAGCGATGAACACTTTTAAAAACTCATCGAGATTCTAGGATTTTACACAGCAGGACAGCTAAAAAACCTGGATGATAATGTACGTGAAGAAAAAGAATTTTTAAGTAACAGCCGTCGAAATTACTGTGAGTTAGGATTTTCGTTGCAGTTACAAAAGTAAGAACAACAGAGAAAAACTATTACCCCTGTCGCTTGTTATGAAGTTGTTTGAAGCCACCAGCTGGTTTAGCTGAACGAAAAAAGATGCTATACTGACGCCTCGATTGCTGTAGTGAATGGCTGCATAGCCTGTATTCTGGTTGCTTGTGATTTATGTTCTTCATGTCGGATAAACAAGCCGCAGTTATCTATCGGCGAGTGACTCAGGGAGTGGCTTCGCAATCATGAAGAAACAACACTTATCTTCTTTCGTAGCTGGTCAAGGCACTTTAGTTCCATGTATTTTCATGTGTTTTTCGATAAACTTTCAAACAAGTTCTTGTGGCTTTTTTGTTTGTTTGTTATTTTCCCGATGAAATTGCATTTCTAGCTTTAAACTGACGCATACACCATCCATATATGGAGAGCATGGTATAATGGCTCATATACGAAAATGGCTAAGCCAATTAAAACGCTAGAATTGCATTATCAAATGATTCAGTTTTTAATAATAATTGTTATATTCTAGTCTAATATTGCACATGATTGCCACTTATCTAGCAATTTATGATTTTTTATTTTAGTTGTTTTTATTTCTTATTTATTGTGAATTTAGGTAGCCCTTCAGGGAGGGAAGTTGTTTCCTGTTTAGCGCTTTCTAAGTGTGTATTTTATATTGGCAAACTATTAAAGTAAAGTATAGTAAAGTATCAAGTGACCGGTTTTATGAAAAGCGAAAACCGATAAACGTATAACTTAATAACGTACATATAAAAAAACACTAAGTGTGAGAAAAATATTTAATGCAGTTTACAAGTCAAATGTCAGTGCGCATATAAGTCAAAAAATGCATCTATCTGTCAGTGCGCATACGTTGTGATATCATATTGTTCGCCGTACAAAAGCGATTGTCTACACTTCGGCTTCTTCGGGCTCATCTGTCCCCTCGGGTTCCTCTGTCTCCTCCGGTTCCTCTGTTTCTTCAGGGTCTTCAGGTTCCTCAGTTTCTCCCTCGGGTTCTTCAGTTTCTCCCTCGGGTTCTTCGGTTTCTTCCTCCGGTTCCTCGGTTTCCTCTGGTTCTAATATTTGCACGTAGTAATAAAAGCAAAAAAAAAAAAAAAAAAAAAAAAAAAAAATGTAAAAAAGAAGTCCATGTCTAATTAACACTGGTGATCTTCATCGCAAATGGGTAACGTAGCAGCGAGGAAAAGAAATGGCATACGCAAACATTAATACCATTATTATTGTATGCATGTAGTTAATACTTTACTTTAACCAAAGATTCACCTTTTAGAATTTGCGAGTTTTAATTTCATTGAATTCTTAATACACCGAATGCAAATATGGCGGATCTCTCGGTCGGCCCGGGTCTAGTTGCGCGAAAGCGAGGCTAGTGAGGCCACGATAGTTTTGTTTTTGACTGCGCGTCTTAGCGATTCAGTCGATCAATATGGTTTCCTTCGAGTTGCTATGTGCTTAATAGCCATCAAAGAGGAGATTTAACTCCAGTAGACGCGAAAGTTGATTTTCTTCGCTTTGCCAAGGTTCTTTACGAAGAAAGAAATGGATTCAAGCGATTCGGCGAGGCGAATGGAGGCACTTTACTATCACGGAGTTAAAAGAAGGAAAGTTTGCTCGCCTCACTTCAGAAGAGAAGACTCACGAAACTATTAGAATGGGTGAATAGCTGAAAGATTCATGGTTCTGTTTCAAGTTTGCTTTGTCCCGGCGTTCTCTTACCAAGGAAAACGAATGGAGAACGAATGGATCTGCCGTTGCCACTTACCAATCTTTAGGCGCTCTCAGGGACACAACGACATACAACAAGGCCGAGTGTTTTCACAGTCTTCACGATCCTGTGTTTAAGAGTTTGAGTAGTGCCATAAAGAAGCAATTTTTGGAAAATCGCTGCTAGTTTATCTCGAAACCATTCGACAAGTTGCTAAAATAGATCACGCGCAAGGTGAATACTTGCACGCTCTTTCTCTGCCAGAACCTTTTTCTTACTTTCTTAGTTGGCAACGGTTCCTCTGTTAGCTTTTTCAGTGCACTTTGGTCAAGGACTGTTCTTGAAATATGTCGCTTTCTTCAGGTTCTTGCATAGTTTCACAGGCCACGCTTGTAGGATTAACAGGCGATTGTTATTGTTGTTGTTATACTTTAATGCAGCTGTTTTCAACGTGAAATCTAAAAGATCTTGCAGTCCACAGCGGATGCTCCCGTTCTCGAGAATGTTTACCTTTTGTTGGATAAATAACAGACCATGCAAACATCTTGGAACAGCACCATCTCTTGTGAAAATCATTTCATTCAAATACTTTCGTGAGTCCTCTCATCTAAAGCAAGTTAAGCGAGCACACTTTCGCTGTAAAGTGCTTCCCATTGCCGCGCCGAATCGCATGAATCCTTTGTTTCTGCGCTAAGACGCGCAGTTAAAACAAAACTCTTGAGGCCTCACTAGCCTCGCTTTCGCGCAACTAGACCAGGGCCGGCCGAGAGGTCCGCCATATTTGCATTCGGTGTATGAATAATTTATCTTCTATTAACGTAATGCAATATTAAGGATCAGGGTCACCTTCAAAAATGAATGAATTAAAAAAAAAAAAAAGTTTATTATTCATATTACGTCGTTATTGACTTGGCAGCAAAGAGGGGTTACTGAGACAACAATTTGGTGATTTAAACGTTTTCCTTGTTGTTGTTGCTGTTGTTGTTGGTAGTAGTGGATCCTGTTCGATTACTTGGACAGTAATAAGACCCTACGGGAAGTGTCTTTCAAAGATGTTTCTCCTAGCGAAGCATGAAGTCGGTCTTCCATCCAGAAATTTGACTCAAAATACCGGAATGCCACTCTCAGAAATAGTGCATAAACTACCTTTCCTTCTTTATATATTTCATTTTCATTTTCTTTTGTTTTTGAATAAATTTATATTAAGTTTTAGTGACAATGTTTCAGGTCAACGATCAATCGCATATTCAAAGATCACATGTCGTAATCACTCGTAAATGAATACTGCCATAAAGTTCTTGATATCAAAAAAGTTCACAGTAAATTTAGGCGAAGCGAATCCAATTTGCAAGTTTAAAACACCTGTTAGAAAGGGGAGATAATTATTTTTGGACACAAAAGTGAAGCCACATGCGTCGACGCTTGTCATTTGAAACCCAAATGTAAAAGTAAAAAACCGTTTAAGCATGTCAAGACCGAAACATGAATATAAACGAGGAAAAAGCCTTAAATTTTGATGACACGAAACAGGTAATACCAAGCTCGGCAGTACAGAAATCCGCTACATCAAAATGATGAGTAAACCACTTATGAGTTTTGTTTCTTCAATCTCGCTTAAAATAATGGATACGTACTTCCGGAATCATTAAGCATAAATGAGAAGAAAACAACCACTTACCTTGTTGAGGGAAGCTGTCCAGCTGACCCACCAAGAAAACAAGACAAAAAAGAAAAAACAATTTGAATTTCATCTTGGCTTATTCAACCTTCCTCCCAGAATGATGTTTGGCTCAATGAAGTTTTCACTTTCACTAAGCGATTTATTGAAGGCGACGATAATATCTTTATCAATATTAGCTTAAATCTGAATATTGGGCTTGAGAAAAACTACTCGAAGATTGCAATGAAACGATAACGCTTTACGTTTATATTTTTTTGTTCTGGGTAATTTTGAAAATTTCTGGTCGTTCTTGTGAATAGTTCCTTCTTTTATCTCTCTTCACCAGCATTAGATTACAGTATATGGCTAACGCACTAAACATAAGTTTGTTTACTTGGGATTGTCTGAAAAAGAATACAATATTGTCGTTAATGCATCTGGATAAAATGGCTAATTATGGAAAAGAATACGTAATGATATGTATGAATATGGAATGAGTATTTTTGATAAAACAAGTTCATTTCAAAGTAATTCTTTAAAGTTACTTTTCTTTTCATGATAAAGTTTGTTAGAACAGCGGACTTGCAGGATCAATCCATGCTCTATGGATTTGGTACTAATTCAGTTCTGATTAACCGTGTGAAGGAATTTCTTTCTTATTGAGATATTGACACTAAAACGGCTCACTTGTTTGCCCTTTAGCATTTCACCGATTCACAATAATATAAAATACTAAAATAAAAAGGGCTGCTGACGGAGGACTTGGCAAAATAATTCCTGTTTTCTTAGAGATCTTGCTACATGTCCAGCTTATTCGAGATTGGTGGCAAAACTAAAGGTGTAGTTATCCATTTGGTTTAACAATAAATGGCACTCAAAGTCTGCATGATTTTAAGCTTAACGTTCTTCCGAGTGCTTTAGATGTTGTCGCGGCAAAATGAGCTAAATTATTTGAACTATAAAATAAAGATAAATACATATTGACTCGATTTTACGCTAAGGTGACTTCTAGTAATGTCATAAAAAATAACGCGTCATATTTTCTCCAAGTCTGCATTGCCAATGCTGATATCAAAAACATCGCATCACGTACGTTTTGCGTGGAAACGTTCCTGTAAATTCTGGCAAATATATAACTCTTGACCTTCTTAGTTATTAAACTTAAATGATCTTTTCTGCCTTTTCACGCTGCCTAGCTTTTTTTTGAAAAAGTAAGAGACACTGTGATAATTTTTGATTAGTGGTAACTTACTTGAAAGTTTAATTACGGCCCAAAATTGAGTAAGACAACTTGGGCCACTTTATTAAAAACTCAATGTATCCGTGAGGCAATACTGCTTATTATAAAGTCAGAAAGCTTGGAAGCACGTTGAAAAATATCATGAGAAAAACAAACAGCGGCGAAGACTTCTGGAATAATTCATCCTGGAATTCTGCCCCTGAACGCTTTAGTTGACACTTAACCGTTTTGAAGTTCGATTGGGCATTTATTTGACTACTATTGACATCGTCATTTAAGTGACAAAAAGCAATACCAAATTAACGAACGATTGTTCTCGTCCAGCTGAACGCGGCAACAAAAAGCATCCCCGACAAAGCAAAATAGCCTTGAGGCCTGGTCTTGAGTATTCCGCTATTCGTGTCTTTTTTATTCTGGTTATAGGGTATTTCGGTGTTACAATATGAGTCTTTTTTTTTTACATTTTTGGTATTTGGTATTTAGACACGAATTTGTGTAGATATTTTGACAAGTGATCGAAATGTGTTCAACAGAAGTTCGCTAGGAGTTGGGAATGGGAAGGAAAGAATAAACCTCGTGACCGACAGAAGTGCACCAAAAAGTTATAAAGTCGAACCCCACTTTACAGACACAGCTTAATGGAGACAATGGACACTTTTTTTCTTGGCAATCAACAGATTGACATAAAGTCAACCTCGCTAATGCGGACACTTCATTGTCAACTGTTTGCTGTAATAAACCGTTCGTTTTTTATGGTTAAAAAAATTTAAGGGACACCATGTTGATGATCCCAACGCTATAAAAAAGGGACAGGATGAATTGAAGACGTCAATTTTATACTATTTTGGCATCAGACTAGTTATGCAGAGAACTGTGCGTATAAATGAGGGACTTTTGAATGTTTAAGAACATAGTCTGCAGAATGACGGGTTTTTTTCAAGGTTAGAGATGTTTAATTGGACGATGCTAAATGTCCCGATCTATTTATTTAGTATTTTTGTTAGAATAAAAAGTGTGCTTTTGATTTTAATATAGAATACAAGAATGACCCGCTTAATACAAAACCCTGCTAATACAGCCGACACTTTCTATGGCCTCCCTCAGTGCCTGTATTAACTGTGTTTGACTATACGTTGTATCTGGGTGAATTAATCAGCAGACTGTCCAACCATCCCAGTGCCCCAATTTTGATTAAAAGTCGCCGATCCTGAGCAATATCCAATCGTGATGGCAAAAATCCTTTTGACATGCGTGCTTAAGCTCGATAATTTCATCCAAATCTTATAATACTTATACCAGAACACCAAATACAGTGTAATCAGCTGAAACTGATGTTCCAAAAACTAAAGCTGCCATAAATATAACATAAATCGAGAACTTGTTCGCGAAGCCACGCAAAGTGACAAAGAGACGAAAGGGTTCTTAGCTACATCCGCCATCTTCAAGGGCCTTCTAAGTGCTTGGTCATTCCGATCGCGTACTGAGATACTGTTCTTCCAGTTCCAGTGGCTTTCAGTGTGTCAAAATATCGAAAGATATCTTCCGGCGTTTTCCACAAGTTATGAAAAAAAGAAAAAAAAAGTTATAAATTAGTCATCTAAGGCCAAGAGAAAGCGGTTCGACCGTCAATTTCAATCTGCATGGAAGTCACAAATATTTCCATTATTCACAGTCCCTCTCTGGAAAGTCAGTTTTGTCACTATCTTTTGTCATAATAATGACGATCAATTTACCAAACATTTTTGACTGTAATTGTCCTCTCAGAACACTAGAAATGGTGGTTTAGAGCTTCAACATTTCAAAACTTCCTGGGGGAGCATGCCCACATACCCCCTTGTGGCTCGAGACCTCGACGCCGCGTCATTTATCGTCTATAGTTAAGCAATATCCCGATTTTTTTTCACCTAAAATGGTTGGACAGTCTGGAGTCTCAGTAAACAGCTGAGAAACCATTTTTAGGTATAAGGCATTCTGTTTGAAGACAATTTCAGGTATTCGGTATCAAAGATTTTACAGTTTTAAGGTATATTTGGTATCTTACTAGGACAAACTCGGGTATATTGGTATCCCACCTTCCCCTTGGCCGGGCCTGAAATCTTTAAAAGAGCGTTTTTGTTTTAAATTTAAATTATTTTTAAAAAGTATGTTTCATTCAGTGTACCTTGTTCCAATTTGTTTGCCGTGCATTATCTGTGGGTTATATGTAATGAAGATAAATGCTGTGTTGTGACACATCCTGCGGCAGACATTCGGATCGCTTGGCTTGTTTACGTTCGCACGTATTGTGTGCCTATTCCAACTTTGAATTAAAACAAGCAAACTCGATTGCTGTATTTGGGTGACGCCCAAATAAAAATTTACAAGATACATTTTCTAATAATTTATGCAAAAATTCTAATATAAATGTGATTTTGCAATAATAATAATACTTGAATTGAACTTAGAGTTTAAAAGAACATTTTTTTCTCTGACCACATCAAACTCATTTGGACATGAGTAAATCAAGTCAACGCAAATAAGTTTCTATCGTATTTGGAGAGAATTGACTGGTCTCAGTATGCCACTCTTGATGATCCAAATAATGCCTATAACAGCTTTTTCAAACAATACTCTACGGCATGTGACTCATGTTTTCCTTTAAAAAAAACTACCCTTACCAAATCCAACACTGTTTTGAATGTATTTTTAAGCTATTTTTGAAAACTGTTTTTAACCTGTTTTGTGAAATAAGTTTTAAATAGGGTGAAAAGTGTATTTTTAATGTATTTTTCGACTGCTTTTAAAGGTGTTTTAACCTGTTTAAAATGCTATTAAAAAACAATTTTTAAAGTATTTTAAAATTCGTTTAAAATATAAAAAAATCCCAGGGCTTTTGCAAGGCTCAAGACAGGTCTAAAACAGTTTTTAAATACCTTATAAATCGGAATAAAAACAGGATAAAAACAGTTTTAAAAACATATTTTAATTTGCTATACTATTTTAAAACTATTTTTAATGGCAATTTTAAACGTATTTTGAAAAAAAACAGGTTTAAAATAGGTACAAAAATATACTTTTAATATATTTTTCGACTGATTTTAAGGGTGTTTTAACCTGTTTAAAACGCTATTAAAATGTTATGCTTCAAAATATATTTTAATAGCTGTTTAATCGGTCTCGAAATTTACACTGGACGAAAAAACGGATTTGCCTAAGTTTGCTAGTTGAGCAAATCTATTGTAAATTTAGGGTACTAATGTTGCTACTTATTTGTTCTTGGTGCAAATTTTGTTCGAAAGTGAAAGTTTAATTTTCTGTAAGGGTGGTGTAAATGTGGAGTAAATATCAAGTTTACAGATATTTTGTTTCACTTTTGCTCCCCATAGTAAATTTGGTGTTTAGATTCAAATTTGCCGACATTTTGTTCTCTGTGTAAAAATCGAACGTCAAAAATGAATGTTTGCTTGATATTTTCTGGCATAGCAAAGTTAATGTGTAAATTTATGGTTACTAGAGGCGTAAATTTAAGAAAAATGTGATCAAAGAACTATCTTTACGACCACTTTAACCAACGTTTGCACATTTACCAAACTTCACAGTGTTATTTCACGTAAGTTTTGATTTTCCATTGCCCCGTTTCAATCACCATCACATTCTTCTCAGAGTTTATCATTTTACTTGCTGCAGCTAGTTATTTCGGGTAAGGCCATTCCCCCTTTTTTTTCGTTTAGCGTCGAATGTGTTTCCTGATATTTGGGTCGGTGGCTCGGAAAAAAAAATATCACAAGAAGTGTCGGAATAGGAGGCCCTGACGTAAAACGTTACCATTTACAATTTGGGTGAACAAAATGCACAATATGTGAAAGGTTTGAACCCAGGAGTCATTTCAATAGTAGATTGCAGAGTTTCATCGCCCGGGTGAATGTAGTCCTGAATGCACTCGATCGCAAGATCAGCCGCCATGTTTGTTGTTCCCTCGGCTTCCACGTGACTTTGCCACATGCGCGATTTGATTTACATTGTCACGTGCGGCTTTTGAACCAATAGAATAGTGTAAAATAAACTTTCGTTGAACAGTTCAAATTCACGCGGACTTCTCAAGCAATACAGCGTTGCAAAACGAGTAGTTTTGTTATTTTCGGATAATAGAAAGCCTGTCTTTCTATTCAGCTGTTCTATTACGATTTATACCTTTGTTATTTTCGAGAGACAGTGATCGGTTGCGATATTCTTCACATAAAGCCTGTTTCCAAGTCATCAACTCAGCTGGATTGCAGAAAGGTATGTTCTTCTTGATATCGTGGTTCGTTTGCTTACTTTGGTTTTCTAATAACTTTGCGTAAGCTTAAAACCTCAAAGATAAATCTTAAAATTTAAGATGCATGCACAGATATGCCATTGATTGATTCCTTTTTGTTTACTGCAGAAATAACTGTACTCTTTGTTGCACATCGTCTTCAATAATGGAATAATCTTACGTAGCCAGATCTTGAGCTGTGCAGGCAAACATTTCTTTTACACCAATATAAGTCGGTGATGTGACCTTAGCATGTCCATAATTCAGTAATTTGGCTTGTTGTACAGCTGAGTTAATATGTTAGATCTTTGGGGTTACTGTACTTTTCAGGTGACAGCACTTGACAAAGCAGTGGTCACTATAATTTATTATTTAATATTCTACTACATTTCAAATGACAAATGATTTTCCTTTTGAAATTTTTACAGTCAAAAACTCTTGTTTTACATCTATACATAATTATCGTTCAGTGATATTGTGAAATCTTAATTTGGTTCATTTTGCAAGTGACGGTATAAGTTTGCCAGATCTTGAAGCATATGTGTCATTCTGAGTGACCAGTGTATTATTGTTCCACATTTAAATGACAAATGATTCTTATTTCATAAATTTTACCATCCAAAACTCTTATGGTTTATACATATGGCTCAATGATACTGTGAGATCTTAATTTTGGTTCATTTTGCGAGTGACGGCACTTGCCAGATCTTGGAGCCTACAGTATGTGTCATTCTGAGTGACCACTGTATTATTGTTCCACATTTAAATGACAAGTGTTCTTCTTTCATAAATTGTACCATCCAAAACTCTTATGGTTTGTACATATGGTTCAGTGGTATTGTGAGATCTTAATTTTGGCTCATTTTGCGAGTGACGGCATTTTTTTCATTTTGCGAGTGAAGCCTATGTGTCATTCTGAGTGACCACTGTATTATTGTTCCACATTTAAATGATAAGTGATTCTTCTTTCATAAATTGTACCATCCAAAACTCTTATGGTTTATACATATGGTTCAGTGATATTGTGAGATCTTAATTTTGGTTCATTTTGCGAGTGACGGCGTATGCCAGATCTTGAAGCCTATGTGTCATTCTGAGTGACCACCGTATTATTGTTCCACATTTAAATGACAATTGATTCTTCTTTCGTAAATTGTACCATCCAAAACTCTCATGGTTTATACATATGATTCAGTGCTATTGTGAGATCTTAATTTTGGTTCATTTTGCGAGTGACGGCGTATGCCAGATCTTGAAGCCTATTTGTCATTCTGAGTGACCACCATATTATTGTTCCACATTTAAATGACAATTGATTCTTCTTTCATAAATTGTACCATCCAAAACTCTCATGGTTTATACATATGGTTCAGTGTTATTGTGAGATCTTAATTTTGGCTCATTTTGCGAGTGACGGCGTATGCCAGATCTTGAAGCCTATGTGTCATTCTGAGTGACCACTGTATTATTGTTCCACATTTAAATGACAATTGATTCTTCTTTCATAAATTGTACCATCCAAAACTCTCATGGTTTATACATAATTATGATTCAGTGCTATTGTGAGATCTTAATTTTGGTTCATTTTGCGAGTGACGGCGTATGCCAGATCTTGAAGCCTATTTGTCATTCTGAGTGACCACCATATTATTGTTCCACATTTAAATGACAATTGATTCTTCTTTCATAAATTGTACCATCCAAAACTCTCATGGTTTATACATATGGTTCAGTGTTATTGTGAGATCTTAATTTTGGCTCATTTTGCGAGTGACGGCGTATGCCAGATCTTGAAGCCTATGTGTCATTCTGAGTGACCACCGTATTATTGTTCCACATTTAAATGACAAGTGATTCTCCTTTCATAAATTGTACCATCCAAACCTCTTATGCTTTATAAATATGGTTCAGTGATATTGTGAGATCTTAATTTTGGCTCATTTTGCGAATGACGGCACTTGTCAGATCTTGAAGCATAAGTTTCATTCCAAGTGACCACTGTGTTACTGTTCCACATTTTAAATGACAATACCTCATTATTTATACCTTTTGTACAGCTCAATGATGTTGAGGGATCTTTGTTAGTTCATTTTGCTAGTAAATGCTTTGGCTTTATCATGCCAAATAACCACAATTATTTAATTATTGTTCTAAGCAACATGTGGGTTGCCTTAGTGTTATGTTTCTCAGGTCCTGACCGGTTTTACGGTTTATGTGTACAGTTGAGTCATGGCTGTGCTCTGTTAGAGCCTGGTGACCTGTGGGACACTATCAGTTCTGCTCTTGAATGACAGGGGAATTAATTTATTTCAGTTTTTATTTATACTTGAAAGAGTCTTAATGAAACAAATGCAGATTCAACAGAAAGAGGCATTTCTGCTCTCTACTTTAACACCTGTTCCAAAAAACATATTATATATTTAATGAAAAAGTTAGTAGGAATAAAATGCAGGGAGAAATTTTTCTCACAAATATCCTCAAACTGTTCCTTTGATTAAGAGAGTGTTTTCAGCTTTTAGAATCGTGTCATTGTTCTGCAACCCAATCATTTACACTGAGCATGAGCAGTACATGCTTGTTTACCAACTGTGGGTTACTTCCCGTGTGAAATACCTCCATGGAATTCCATGGAATTCCATGGAGTTCCATGGAAAATCCTCCATGGAATTCCATGGAGGATTAGGACATTGATTTCCATGGAATTCTAAGGAAATTTGTCCATGCATTTCCATGGAAAAAATTTCCATGGAATTCCATGGAGGATTAGGACACAATTTCCATGGAATTCCATGGAAACATTCCACGAAATTCCACGGAAATCTCTCCATGCACTTCCATGGAATTCCATGGAAATGTCTTTTGTGATTTCCATGGAATTCCATGGAAATGTCTCCATCGATTTCCATAAAAATCCATTTTCCGTGGAATTCCTTTGAAAAGGTTTATAGAATTCCATGGAGACTACTCCCTTGAATTCCATGGATCTCCAGGGAATTTCATGGGATTAGAATATCCACTTAACAAAATTGAATTATTTATAATTTTCCACAGAATATTAGTGTCTGCAATGCACTGAATTGGATACATTCATTTTTATTAGACATAGAAAGCTGCATATTTTGCTCAATGACATCAAGCACGTACCAATAAAACTGAGACTGACAGATATATCAGTTGATAATTGAACGCCTAATAATTCGCAGAAAGTGCAATTAAGCTATAGATTAGAACAGACCTTTAAAAATATAATTATTATATATGTTTAGGAAATGGCTAAATATATAAAAATTGTGTTTTCAATTAATAAAGCAGTCGATAAGCATATACCTATTGGCAGAGTGCTCAGTGGAAGAACTATTAAAATTTAATTGATATGTGTTTTGGAAGTAATTTGTGACATAACCTCTCTTAGTGAGCTCAATATTGAAAAAATCAATTAGTTAGGTTTTGGATCAGCACTCAATTAACATTACTGAAACAGTGATGCTATGGGCCAGTCCCTCATTTGTCATGAGGTTGAAAGGGATTCTTTTTGCTAAAGGAGCTGTGTCACAGTATTAGCAAAGTCAGTTTCCCTGAGGAAAACATAAAAACAGCACTTTCAAAACATACAAAAGAAGGCACTGGTGAAGAAAATTGAAAAAGATTGAAATGTATGAAAAAATGACGATCTGAAGAGTCGTATAGTTAAATATGACGCTGTCTCGATTACAAGTAATTTTCTCACTTTATAGATCTTCTGACAAACAATTTCCTTACCAAATAATTGTGACATAGCCCCTTTGATTTCTACACCTTTGTCCAGAAATGCAGCTAAAACCTTGGGTTAATATTTCAGACATATTGCGTTTACACTTTTAGGTGAGGATTTGGGCTAGGGGACAATTCGTGATGTCGCCTGACAGAGTATGAATCTCATTACTTTTAGCGCACATTTCTGGGCATAACTAATCTTTTTCTATTCTTTTAAAGCATCCTGCTGCCTTATTTCTTTAAGCCTAGAATTAAGGCTGTTAATGATATCCTTCACCCCTCTTTCTGGCCACCTTTCTTGAACCAGTCCTGTCAAATAGGAAAGAAAAAAACGAGCATAACATTGTCAATAATTTGAAACGACTTCCAATTAAAATAGAGCTTCTGAAGAGGATTTAAAGAAGCAAAGGTTTAGCAGGCAGACATTCTTTAAAAAGGTTACAGCTAGTATTCCCTGAGATTTTGTGATAATTTTGTCATTTATATCCGGCCTGACGGGATATGTTAATCTTTAATTCTATTGCCCAGTGACTTGTCAAAGTATATACAACTTGTCATCTTGGCCTCTATGCATTTGCTCACAATTGGGGAACATCTAAATCAAGTTGTCTTGAGAGAACAACTTTAAACTGCTCTATATTAAAAAGTATACTTTTGTACAGAAGGTTTTTGTTTTCTCTAGTGTTATCGTGTCTTCTTCTATATATCATTAAGGTCCACCTGAATGCCTGTATAAGACTTATAAAGGAACATTATGTTTACCTATTAGCTTGTCAAGCAAGCGCTTGTCCAGGGGTGTCCTCGCTGGCTCATTCTTTTTAATTTTTTTTCCCATCACTGAAGAAACTTTTAATGTCTTCTGAGTAAACATCATGGAAAGCAGTGTCCTTTCTGCCACACCAGGGGTCCTGCTGCTCTTCACTTCTGAACGTAACAAAGCCTAAGAAATGAAAGGGAAGGATCAGCTCTTCAGTGGGCCAAAGAGTTATCAGTTACTAAGCTTTCACGTGTTACCGTCTTTAAATATAATCTTTGACACTTTTATATTTATTACTTTCATTGTTCTTGCTTTAAGCCACAAACAACTGTTGCACTCACACTTAAATTTGCAAAATTACTTGAGACCTTAAAAAAATTTAAACGTTGTTTGCATGCCTACAAATTATCAGGTAAAGGATATGGAAATATATAATATAAGGTTAATGGCAATATAATTATAGAGTGACATTATTTTTGTTCTTGAATAACAATGAATGAGTTACTACACCACTGATTTTTATCAATTCAATTTCTAAGAGGACTAAATTACTTACATCTGCTGGCACTGTAAATTCATCAGTCTCTTCGGGTGGATTCAGTGATTCAGGCTTAGTACCAATATTATGGCTGTCTTGATCAGCTGGGGAAGGGCTATCGGTGCTTCCTGGTTCGTTGATTTCAATAGAGCTTGTGGAGAGTTCAGAGAAGCCCTGATCCGTCTCGCATTCGGCCTTCACCATGATCACATGATGGGCGGACGGTTTTGGCACAGATACATTTGCAAGTGCAGATGCCCTTTTAGTATCCCATATTGGTGTATTTACTGAGTTATTGAGCTGTAAAAAGAATATTGATGTTAAATATGACTAATAATAATTAAAGAATCAGCTGTGTGAAGGTTAAATCATGTTAAGTAAGAGAGATATATGTTCTGAAACAACATAGTCAAGACACTCACAGTTGAACGTTCAAGCATTACAGTATTTGCAGCAATGTATTGACATTTAAATATAAGCCTTCCTGTCACTTCATGCAACAACAGAGTCTGATCAATGTAATGAAGCTGCCATTCACTTTAAGGTGAGACAACTATCAAGATGCTTTATGTCAACATTTTTGCCATTCAATAACCAAATCAAACTGACACTTGAATCATTTTTTTCACGGCAGTTATGATACTTAAAACTATTTTCGGCTTACACTTGTTTGTAATGCCGGTTTTTATGTTCTGAGCACTGTTTCTTGGGTGCATTTATTTCATTCATCCTCGTAAAAGGTTGTTTAAACTAACATAACATTAATCTTACCTTTTGGACAATCTTTTTAAGACGTAGAATGTCATCTTCCATTTTCTCTAATTTTCTTTCAAGTTTCCGACATGCATCGCATTCCGTATAATACACTTGGGAACGTGGTGTAAGTGTTGGCAAACTGTGCCGTAATAATGACTGCGAGGGTGACTGTGAAGGTGTTGATGTATATAGTGGTGGTTCCAGTTGTGAACTAGTTGTGGGACGTATTGGTGTAGATTCGAATGGTACTGGTGGTGATGCTGTTTTCCCTGCTACTAGCAAATTTTTTAGGTTCTCCACCTCAGCTCTTTTTTTCGTATGTTCAACTTCTTTGATACTCTGCAAGAAAGTAAAAATAACAAATAGGTATGAAATGTCCAAAGAAACATAATATATAATCATTGTAATCGGGTGTGGTTCTGTATGAAGTATCGATAAAGATTGGTTTAACTCCCTGACTCCCACTTACTTTTTTTCATTATGTACTTAGCCTGGGATTAAAGTCTTCGATATTTCAAGTAATTTAAGTCTCTTCATCAGCTGTTCATTGAAAATTGAGGAATATAAACTTACCAAGGGCTTGTTTTCAATGTGTAAAATATTAATAAATAAGAAGTTTTTTTCAGTACTTTTGGCCTTGGCATAGTTCACCTCTTAAATTATCCTTTCACAAAAACCTGTAAAAATGTACCTGTCGACTGTTGTCCTTAATTTTCTTCTTTGGGCAAGCAATCTGCTCTTTTTCTGTTCCATTCTTCAACAGTTGTTTGTTAATTGTTTTACGTCCTGTTGGAAATTGGTCATATTGGATTACGAGAGAAATTACGGTTACATTAAGTTCAATAGTTGTTTGTTTGTTTAAGGTTTCCTTTTTGACATTTGAAAATCGATTAGTCATTTTATTTGCTCAGACTGCATTCTTTGCGCTGCATGGTGCACCTTAAACTTTTAAAAGAAATTATTTATAACTCTTTTTAAGGAGCTAGATTACATCTCTGGTGACCGCTGATCAAAATTACTCAATGAAATAATTACAATAGTGCTGATTTTATAATGTGTACTATATGACATTTACCATTTTTGGGGGGAGTGCTGATTAATGTACAGTCATCATCTTCTTCACAGCTGTCTTCAGTAAAATTTCCTAAAGGCTGATGAGAGAGCTTAGAGTCACATTCATGAAAGCTTAACCCACACTTTTACTGCTATCAAAGAAAATACAATTGCCAGACTCAAGTCACTGAATAATGGTTTCCAGACTTTTTTTTAATAACCTACAACTTTAGGAAGGTCTTTACAGATCTACAATTAAAGGTTGCACAAAGTTAACAAATTTACTCAAAATTTGTCAGTCTGAAGCAGGGTGCAAAGAAAGTCAGTTTTACAGCTTGCCATTCGGGCAAACTGTAGCTAACATGTACTAGCCCGAAAGTCATTTCAAGTAGCCCGAAAAAAATTTGATGAGCAGGATTGATTACAGTTCTTCTGTTATTCGAATTCCTAAAAAAATATCACTTTCCCGTCGGGCAAGTTAAAAACAGAATTCACTAGCCCGACAGCAAAATCCACTAGCCCCGGGCTATCGGACACTACTTTCTTTGCACGCTGGTCTGAAGGGAATTGTTAGCTATTCCCAGTCTTCGGTTTAATAATTATTGGCTCGATCAGTTTGGTAGGCATTCAAGAGAAACCAGGCACCCGTCAGTGGACAACAGTTTACTTCTCTAAGATCAAGTGTTGAACTTCATCTTCAAATCACACTACTTAATAAGTGATTGTTAAGAGGAATGACGCACCTTTGTTTGTTTTGACCTGGATACCTTCCGACGCTTTTTGTTGTTGCCTTTTCTCGATTGCTGTTTTAAGGCACTTTTCCTTTTCAGTCCTGTTTAAAAGAAAGCCCAAATATTTTAAAGGTTCATGATTGTGCTCTGTTGAGAAATGAGTTAGTAATTATTTTGTATTTGCTTTCCTTTGGTACAAAAGCTATTATCATGGAGTATAAATATGAGTCTCCCGTTTATTTCCTGTTACCTGCCATGTAGACTGTGGTCTCTTTATCAGGGTTAAAGTCATCATCATCCAGGTCATCCTCACTATCAGAACTTGTCTCACCATCATTTGAGGTTCTAACCGGTGCCTCATTTTCCTGCAAGTTCCAGTGCAATGTAAGTCAACAGTTACTATAATACAATATATGTTTACATCTCTAAGTGGATGAAAAATATCAAGTTTACCAACAAAGGATGCCACTTTGAGTAAGAATCCAAGATCTTTCAACCTTAACTTTAAATAATTGTAAATGTAAAAGGGTCTATTGACTATATACTCCAAACTTTCTAACATGTGATATTTGTCTAATCCTGCCATTATTTCAATGTACAGATGTTTCACCCACTTCAGTGGCGGATCTAGGGGGAGGGTGCAGGGGAAGCGCAACCCCCAGCTGAGATGACCTGTCACTTTCTAATACGACTGGTATTCTGAATAAAATTTGTTTACATAACCAGTCCTGCAGTTATGTCATTCCTTTGTGGTGCACCCCCTCCTATGCAAAATTCTGGATCTGCCCTTGCAGTTCAGCCTTCTTCAGTGAACAAAAATTGAAAATTTTAAATGTAAATTTTATACTGTAGGTACAATTATTGGTTGAAAGAGATACTGTATTTATTCGAATAAGCGCCCAACCTCGAATTAGTGCCCACCTTGAATAAGCACCCATCCTAAAGGCAGAAAAATTTAATAAGCACCCAGCCTCGAATAAGCGCCCACCCCCAGCCCACCCGGCCCACCTGAGTGACAAACAGATTGAAATTGAATTAAGTTCTAATAAGAGACTTCCCCAAAGATGCAGTTTTCTTCAGAGTAGTTTACAGAAACCTTGCTTTGTTCCATCTTCAGGTTTTGTTACTGCCATTTATTGTTTTGTTGCAAGATAAACATACTACACTTGCTGAAAATGGTGAGAATTTAATAAGCGCCCACTCTAAAGGTCCAAAAATTTAATAAGCGCGGTTAATCGAACAAATACGGTATCTGCTTGAGCATAACTCAAGTGAAAACAAATAAGATTTACTGAAATTTACTGGTGTTGCTCAAAAAAGGCACACATTTACTCTTAAAGTAACTGGCCCCACTTAAGTACCTGCTTTGTAACTTGGTCTGTGTTTTGCTTCTTTACCAATTTCACTTTATCTGCTAACGATGAAAAAAAAAAATTATCCAATAAAGGGCAACAAATAACTGAAAAATTTTGATTCGTTATTTGTTATATTACAATAACAAGAATACAAATGAGCATATCACCAGTTCATAATTTGACAGTTACGTTACACATCAATAAGCTGAGATTATTATAAGATTTTCATCCTGCACTAAATTAGCACGTGCACGATTATGCCAGCATCAATGACTATGATTATAGACCCTGTTCTGAAATCATTCTTGATCATATTGAAAGATTCTTACCATCTTGACTTTTAACTTTATCTGTTAACTTGGTTTTCCTTTTTGCCGGCAGTGTCTCTTGAGGTTTAATGAGCAAATCGTAGTGTTTTATTGCTTCCCCTTTGGTTTCTAGTTTAAAAAAAGAAGAACGAAAGATGTCCAGAAATCTGAAATCTCGCAGGTCAAACTTAACGCGACTTTCACGTACAATGAGACTGTTTCGGAATTGTTTTTTACCGCTGGTTTTTACTGTGATTCCTGGGCTCATCATAATGTTATGAAAGTTCGAGTGGTCAAATACAGAGTTGTTTATGGTCAAATAAAATCCGCTGATCAATAATATTGAACAACCAAAAATGGCGACGAAAACTCAAAGAAACAAGCTTTCGGACAAGAGGTTTTGGAGACAATTTAGATCATTTTTGGCCGAGATATTGTAGAGCGGAGGGGTTGGATTTAAGCCGTGTAGTAGAAGCGTATTTATGAATAGAATTAACTCCAAATTCTTTAAACGTGGGAAGGAAGAATAATCCTTTTCAGTCATGGACAAAAAATCTCACGAGAGAATTCTGAGAAAGATAAAGACTTTGTACTTGGAGTTTTAAACGGGACCTCTGAGAGCAAATTGTCATTAACTACTGACGAAAAGAGGTTAATCAGGGTGGCAGTGCTCCATTTGCAACAGAATCATATGGAAGGTGCAGATAATTTTTTCGTATTTTTATTGCCATTCCGAGAAGCTAGAGATTTGACAAACTACGTATACGATCTAAATAAGTCAGCCTTTCAGTCTTTCAATCGGGTCCCAGTGTCTAGGTATATCGTACGACATGCTCTATCGTAAGTTATGTTACTTATCCCACATTTCTTTGTAAAATTTCCATTGTTTACTGTTGGAGTTTTTTCTGAGTGTCCACTGCTACCGCGCGTGGGTGAAATTAAATTCTGGCCATGGTTTTAACTATATCATGGTCATGGATTTATCCAAAGTCGGAGTTACTTTAATTCTCACCGCGTCACTTACCCCAACATGACAAGATTGTACCCGTATACACTTTACTGTTATGGTTTTGTTCGACAGTAGATCCTGCGCTCCAGTCTTCTGTTTCTTCCAGTAGCTTTAGTTTAGCGGTAGGCTCGTAAGAAATGCCAACTTCATCGTCCCAATCGACAATTACCCACGAAGACATGATTTTGAACTTTCAGAATACGATAAAACTATCTGATCTGCAAAAGAAGATGTAACCCCGTGTAAACTGTACCTTTCTATTCCAGTTGTAAGTAACTTGATTTTACGTATGTAACATCATGATCACCAAAAGACGATTGTTATCATGAACCCCGGTCGTTGCTTATTTAATGAAGCGTGAGAATTTTGACTGTCACCGGCTGGATTACCTCCGACAAATAAAAAATAATACTATTACATTATCCATTATCCATTTGGGGTTATTTACCATAAAACGCTTGGGAATTGCAATAATTCTTACTGACTCCAATGAAGCTTGCATTACATTTCCCGTGATCGAGGGCGGGGTTAGTCAATTCTTCGGTGAATACTCCGGGAAAAATGTCAATAATCCTCGCCCGTGTAAATGCGAAACTGCGTCTGCTGTTTTTTGCACACTTTTAAATAAAGGAAGCATGCTCTCTTTTGACACATTTTCTGTACTACAATGGTTTCACAGGGGTAAAAAAATAAAGGCTTTTCGTGATCAAAAACTAGTGTTTCATCATCGTCCATTACGCATCAACACGACGACACTGAAAAGTATAGAGGGCCCACTACACTAAAAAGGTACATGGCTGAGGTCGAAGGCGAAGACGGATTACCCGAAGTGCCCCCAAAGAGGAGGAAACGTGGTTTATATAAGCTTTACAAGTACGACAAAACAAAAAAAATTCCAAGGCAAACCATTCATGGATGGAAAAAGAAACAGGGTGAAGAAGAAAGTAACCAAGAAAATCGCCAAATAGACGAGACAGGCGATGCCTCTATATTAGGGGATTCTTTCACCCCTCAAAACAGCTCACAGCAGGAAATCGATTATTATAGCTTACATGACATCCACGAAACAGAGATACAAGGTATGCCTGATGTTGTACTTTTTATTTTCGAGGTAGGTTCAGACATGGACGTGACTATTCCGTTCCATTTTTTGTTCGTCCTGACAATCTGCAGACGACTTTTTTACTTCAAACGTTTAACAACTTCAGGTTGTTCGTCGCGTGCACCAAAGACCGACAACGAAGACATAATCGCAGAACAGCATTCACCTTCGTTTGACTGGGTACACGATGATTCCGACGAACTGTATGTTTCATCTTCTGAGGACGATTTCTTTTGGTCTTCAAGCGATGACGATGATGATACCCTGCACAATGGTGCCCAAGATGGAACTCTGTACTCTTTGCTGTTTTCTGACGACGACTATGACGTCGGGGACGATAAGCAGTTGGAAGGCGATCCTTCAACTTCCAGAGAGGACGATCTTCTCTACGCTTTTCCGATAGCTGGAGGGACTTACAATTCAACCCTTACACGAACTGAAGCTTGTGCTGCAATTTTGGCTTATAGCCTTAAGCACTGTTCTACCTATAGCGCCATGCAAGATTTGCTGGAACTTATAGACATCGTTATTCCATCACCCAACCGTCTACCCAAGTCCGTTTTTGCCACCAAGCAATGTCTGACTCCTCATGACCTCACAAAATCAGCTGTCTACCATCGCTTTTGTCATGGATGCTTTCAGATACTGGGTGATATTGAACTCACACGTCGATGTTGTGGCAGGTACGTTGTACAGTTAGTGTGTTTTAAATTGTTGCTACACAGATTGTTTTTTTTTGTCACCTCTAATTCTGAACAGGTAAATTTTACGAGATAACACTCAAATGTGTGTTTAGGCTTAGTGTTAGAAGTTTGTTAGGCTTAGACTTAGAATTTGGTGCCACGGTGAGAAGCAAATATTGCCTAGAATCTTCTTTGCTTGAGGACGGCCAAAAATTTCCAGACCAACGTTCCATTCATGTACAACTGATTTTCGATGCTTACCAAGTAAAGTTCCTAGGATTTTGTGAAGTTTAATTGTTCATATTTTACCACCCAGGTTACACTTTTTTTCTTAGGAAAAGGAAACCTAAAATTTTTGGATTTAAAATGTGGTGGGGATAGAAATCAGTCTCACTTCCGTAAAACGTTGAATTGCACGTAACATTTTGTAATAATGATATAAAGATGACCGAACAGATAAACATTTTGAATGCTTTCCTAGTGATCTGTAAAGTGTTTTCATCGTAGTTTTGGAGGATACCGTCGTTGAGTGCTCTTGACTATTCCCTCCTTTTTCATTTTTTTAAAAATAAATTAGTGTAGACGGCCATGCGTTCATTTTAACCTACGTGTTGCATTTTGGGTAGGGGTTAAATGGCGGATCTTCGCAGGCGGGAGCGTGCCAGTCATAAAACCCAGTCAACGTAGCTGCCTTTAACATGCGCTTTAGAAATATCAGTTGGAACAGACAAGCCTCTTAATCCCTGTTTTTATGGGGAGTTTTTTGTCCAGTTTCACAGAACAGAACAATAGAAAAAACATGGATCGATCAGCCTCTATGCTTTCAGCTTTTAGTCGTCGACTTAAATGCTGTCTGTATGCTGTCAGTGTCTTATATGTTGTCAGATCCCAAGGTCTCCATAAAAAGACGGTGATTCAGGAAAATCACCTTGCTTAACTCAGTCTTTTTATTTTTATTCTGATCAGGGGACAAGCTGCAACGACAGGAAACAATTTCTTCATCTCGATTGATGTGAGGGAACAAATTAAAGCCATTCTCGAACGTGAAGCTTAAGAAAGGTGAAGACTTATTATAGTTGCCATCGCATTCGACGTATATATTATCATTAAGTTTTACTGTGTAAGTGAAAGGAACACTTCTCAGGGGAGGGTTGTCCCTTGGTAAAAACGAGTGACTGTTTATGTCTTGTTATTTAACTAATAATTCCAGTCAGTATCAGTAATCAAATTTCAACTACTGAGACCTGCATGTCTGCCACTAACAATTACGACAAAAAAAAGTTTGATGTTTGCAAAGCGATCATTTGGAAATAGATGTACTCGTACTAATACTAGAGGTGCTTGTATCATAATGGAGCTTCCAAACTGTTGATGTGGGTGAAGTGGCATTTTGCTTCATTTTCCTTTTCAATCTTTCTACAGGAAAAAATGTTTGGAATAATATACAGAAACAATACCAGCGTAGAGGTACTGGATCAATAACCGATGTGATAAATGGGAAGAAGTATTTGTGTCAATGTGCAGATGGAGGATTTCTAGCAGATCCCAACAACCTAAGTCTTATTTTTAACACAGATGGTGTCCCATTGTTTAAGTCCAGCAAACAAAAGATCTGGCCTGTTTACTTGGCTATTAATGAGCTGCCACCTAAACAACGGTATGGCTGCATCTACTTAATAATTCAATATAAATAAGTAACTCTTTTTACATTTATTTGTACGCAATGCATGAGGTGTTTTGTGCTAGTTAGTAGTTGGCTTTTTTTGATACTGGCTCAACTGATATATATTATGTTTACTTTGTTGGGATAATCAATGGTCACATGGTGATGCATCTACATTACTTTAAATTGTAATATCAGCATATTCATTATCTTACAATATTAATTCTACTCTTTCTTATAAATGTCTAAAAATTATCAATGTCAGTAAAACAGTACAAATCTTCTGTACAAGTACTTTTTATTATTAACATACAGTAAAACAAGCAAGCTGAGTAAAGCTGCAACACTTTCAGTGGATCTTAACGTTCGTTACTATCGGACTGTTGCATCTAAGCAAGGACAGGGGACATAAAAACATGTTGACTGATAGGGTGCCAGACGTGATTTGTTTTGCTGCCAAACATTTGAAGTTTGAAAATCATGCATTAAAGCAAACTCCGCACCAAAGGTAAGCTGTTTTATGTTTTTGATCAGCGCGTTCCGCTCATATATCATTTTTTTCAATTTCCAGGTATTATTTCTGCCTCAGAAACAGCACATTTGCCACCCAAAATTATTCTTAACGTTTAAAAATCTTGCAAAGAATATTTCGTAAGTGGAATCAAATCAAGTCGGCAACAGCCACCAACTCCAAACTTCTAATGTTAGGACCATTTTTAAACATGACACATTTGCACCCAATTAGAACATATTTTCTCCTCATGTGTACACGCTTAGATGCAACCGACAGTATTTTGTACCAGAATGTTGATCAGTTCATTTAAAGTGTGACCAATATTGTGTAAAACCATACCTAGCCTCTTGGTCCTGTTTCACTTTTTTTAATGTAATATAGGTTCTCCAAAAAGAACTTGATTCTGTGGGGAGTTTGGCAAGGTTGTCAGATGCCAGTGATGAACACATTTCTATCTCCTTTTATTGAAACACTTAGGAGTCTGAGAGATGAAGGTTGTATTTTAAGTATTAGTAATAATTTACTTGCAATAGACACTGTAAAACATCTCCATTGGTACACCTCTATTCAAGGGACACCTCCATTCACGTCAGACACAATATATTCACATAATCTTTGTATCTTACCCATTGAACAGAAGGGACACCTCTAAATTCAGGGGAAAGTCACTTTTTTTCTGGGTCCCAAAACCTGGGATTTTAAACCTCCATCCAAGGGACACTGTTAGCACTCAAAAAGTGTCCAACCACGAAAAGTGTTCATACGGTTAGCTAAGTATATTACACTACTAGTGTGAACAATGTGAAAAATATGTGAAAATCATGTGAAATACATGTGAAATTTTTTACCCTGTGAAAAATGCTGTGAAAAAAAATATGTGAAATTTTAGACCATGTGAAAAAACATGTGAATACCTTATGTCAATTTCACATGCTGTTTCACAGGTATGGACTATGTGAAAAGTCATGTGAAAACCTTTATCCATCTCACATTGAGTTTCACATGTATGTGAAATAGAAACACCCTGTGAAAAACTATGTGAATTCAAAGTTGGGTGAAAATTTTAAAAATATATATATATATACTTGCACTTACTGATGATATGTGTAAAAAGAAGTTAACTAAACTTTTTGAGCTATCATAGAACCTTTTCAATAGTTATGCTTATAAATATATTTAAATGCTTTATTTGATACTGAATGTTCACTACCTAGCCATTTTTCACTGCGCACCTCTGTCAAGCCAATGCAGTCATATGTTAGAAACTGCATATGCATGAAACTGAAACACTACATTATAGAAAACTACGTATAATCTGATTTTACTGAAAATCTCTTATTGAAGTGTGGAAGTTCTGGATTATCTGACTTTCCATGTACCATGCCAGAGTATGGTGCGAGATGTACATGTAAACCTGAATTATTTTAAATTAACTGTTGGTCAACCTGCACTGTCAAGGGGGTCACCTACCCATTCCCCAAGGTAAGGGTGACTTGTTAAAATGACATGGGTTTGAATAATGTGAATAAAATAATAACAAGATACAACATTTTATAAGGCAAAGGCCTGTGTAAAACATATGGCATAATTCCATGGCCAGGCTATTTGTTTAAATGTTCAAAATCCATAAAAGCGATTCATTCTCATCATCCACAGCTGTTACAAGTGGGAAAGAAAGGCAATTAAATGCAACAGTCTTCATTTCAAATAATGTTGTGTCAACATAGTACAGAAGGCTCTCAAGGTCTTGTTTGCATGATGTGTAAAGTTTTATGGTCACAAATTCAGTTTCTTTGCCAGAAAGCTGATCATGCATCGTGAGGAAATGAATTATCCTTCCAATTTGTGCCTTGTCTTGATCTGCACAACTGATATTCACTACCGAAGAGACAACAGCTCCAGAATCCAGTGTGAAGGATTTTAACACTGATGTCTTTCCATGCAGTTGTTTCTCCATGGAAAATGTTCGCTTAACATCTTGCTCCCTGTCAGTAGCCAAAGAAAAGGCACCACAGCCCACCAGGTCCTCTGTTTCTTGTTTAGTTAGTTGATACTGATTGGAAGGGGTTTCCTTGTTGTTATTTTCAGTATCCACATCCAAAGGCAAAAGGCGCCCTGAAAGTTTCATGAACTGTACCCAATCAAATAGCTGATAAAAATAAATAACATGATCTGAGTTAATCATCTTGAAATTATACACATTTGGTGCCTATTAACAAAAAAAAACTATTACGATATAAAACTAATTGCTGGTTAAGAATATTGTATGCAACTGCAACCAACATTTTGGAATTTCAGTTGGATTTACAGATCAGGCCCCATGGAGGTGGAAAGACTTAAAAAGCTGTTCCAGTTAAATGAATTGAAACCATCATTTAATTGCCTGTTTTTGGACTGAACCATTAATTGCTTCTTCCATCCCTTTCCTTTTATGAATTTTAATTAATAAAAACATTATATGTGTGTATTTATTTGCAGCTTGAACTTGCCTGTGCTAATTACAAACATGAAAAAACCCTAAAAGATGTTTTTATTTTTAGAAGGTAGTGTTATGGAAAGGGACACTCAGTCAAGGGAGGGGTCCTTTATGAACGACATACAGTAAGCATTCTCACATGTATGTTATAGAATTCAAAGTTATACATATATACACTGAGAAAGCAGTTCTTTTGGACTCACTCTGTATGTTTCCATAACAGTAGCTTCTGGAAAACGCCGATTTTTGACCCTCTGACAGATCCAACTGTTGAATCGTTCATAGCAATACATCCACCAACTGTGGACTGGGCCTTGTTGCTCGATCCCATTTACAGAATGGCGCAAGATGTGAAGACTTATGGTCTAGACAAAGAATCATTGTGTAATGTGTAATGTAAGTAACATCATATGGTCTGAACATGCTCAGAGAAACACAGTTTCTGATATACAATAATATATAATCAATCCGCTGGCCAACAGCAGTGCCACATTGCAATATTCTCTATTTTGTTTATTTTTATGTACACCTGTTTGTAATTAAAAACCCTTCTGGTTTTCAAGAGGACATCTTATTCTTTATTACAAAAACTACAAGAAACAGCCGAATAAAAGAACTAGTGGATTGAGAACCTCCAGGCTGAAATTTGGTCAGAACAAATTCAGCCTGAGAAATGAAACATGTTCTCATGTTAAAAAATAGGGTATCAAAAATTGGAAAACAGTGGGGCTGATCTATGTGTGCTGGACCATTACAAACACACATTACAGTATTTCACAGTAGGGATTGAAGCTGCTAGAGTACAGGCTGGTTATAAAACAGTGATTGCATAATGTTACATACATACATACATAAACTTTATTTCAGTGTCAATGTATTTAGCTGACATCAGCTAATTGGGGACACTACACTAGTACAAAAAATTAAAATATATATGTACATACATAATAAACTCTATATAACAGTTAACAGTTAACTTATGATTATGTAATGATTACTAAAGTACCTGAACACTAATAGGGAAGTCACGTTCTAACTGTGCACAGACTTCATTTACTTCCTTTTCCAAGGCAGGCAAGTCATGCAATTCCTGAGTGTCACTACAAATCTTTTCAAGAACATCCAGGAGGCGGAAGAGTGAAATCCTTTGGTTTCGTCCAAGAAGGCCTCTTAAGCGGAACTGTAAGATTCCATCTGTGGCAAGCTAACACAATAAGTTATAAAATAACAGTCAAACGCCACTTTTCAGCCTACTCTAAAGCTACATGTATTAAGTAACCACCCTACTTTTCTATTCAAAAACAGTGTAGTGACAACCTTTCTACCTCTTTTAAGCTGCGACAACCAGTTCCTCGGACTGGTGATTTAAAAATTAATTTTATATAAAAAATTTTTGGAATGTCATCACTAAACACAATTCCACACACACAAATATACATGTTCACAATTAATAAACAGCTAACACACTTGAAAAATATAATAAGTGAAAAGATGTAACTTATGTTCAATTCGCTACATGTACATGTACAGTAGACAATCAAAACCTAAAGAAAACTGCAGCACAGGACTGTCTACTGGGGTAAATATACACACCATGCGGATGGCCACCTTCTATTTGGCAAATACTCAACATTACTTGACACATATACAATACAAATGTTTTTGTACCTGTTTCCAGTCATGTGATTTGAGGTATGGTTTCTTACAGAATAAAGCACATGGCTTCCAGCCATAACCTGAGGGCATGCACACATTAAGTGCACGCTTATCAGCCAGTTTGAGGTCCGCACTAGATAGACAAAATGGAGCAGCACGCAGCATGTTTCTCTCGCTCTTTGATTTGCCTCTTTTTCTCGCTGTTTGTTCTGTTTTGGTTTCATCACCTAGAAAACAACAAAATAACAATAAAACAGATCCGACCATAAGAAAAACCTTAATGTTTTTTACTTCGCAGATGGATTTAAACATTCTGAATTGAGCTGTTTTGCTTTGTAAACTCCAGTGCAATACAAAAAGGCAAATACAGAAAGCAAATTTACTGTGTGAATGTATTCACGGCTAAGTTGAAACTGAAAAAGGAAGTTGCCCACCAAAATACTGTTACTGTATTTGACTGGAAACACCATCAGATGTTTTCTAAGGTTTTTTTGACCAGAAAATCACCTTCAAATAATGTTGAGCTGCGGTAGATCTTTAGATAAAGCAAAAATTTATTGTTTACTTTGTTCACATTGAGCGATTTTTCACGATTTATGCAAGTTTTGATTAATGCGATCGGATGTAAGTTGAGGTTCATCATTATGCAAAATCACACAACTGGCCGGCCACAGTTTTGTGAGGTACATGTACATGTAACTGTAAAACAAAAACAACAAATCAATGACGTAATTAAACCTAGGTTTGCCTGTTTGAAAAAGTAGAGATTATAATAATGAGGTGGCAAAATTAATGTGGCCACTGTTATAAAATGTAGAAACCTACTTTGTGTGGCCTTTCCAGCTGCTTCAGGCTCGTCAACTTGCTTTTCCTGTAGCCAGCATCCTTGAAAACGACCCAACTCTTTTTCTGCCTTTCTAACTTTTATGCTATCACCTTTACCAGTAATTAAGTCAAAAAATGTGCAAACAATATTTTTGAGGTCATGCATCAGGTCAGGAAAAGCTTGATTTGGCCTGTCATAGTTGGGCAACAACATGAAACAGTTGACACCTCGTGATCCAGTAGCTTTAGCAACATTACTGGCTTGTGCTTTGTTTTTTGCTCTGTTGTGGGCAACTGAATTCCAAAGAATATCAGTGATATTGACTTCTTCTGGTGCTGACCTTTTTTCTGGTTTGAAGTCTGGAAAGGACCTTTTCTGTTTACGCAAGGGGTGATCTTCACTAAGATAGCGTCTGTTTTCCAGATAGACTACCTTGTCCAAAGAGGACACAAATTGGCCTAGGAGTAATAAAAAAGAGAAGCAAAGGAAACATTGTACCATACACTGCATGTATTTAATGACATTTTGACCCAAAAATATTCATTTCAATAACATTTCAGACTTACAGCCGGTTAGCTTTACATTAAGTATTGGTCTTGTCTGATCAAATTGCGACTTACATTTGAGGACAGAAAAAAGTAATTACTAATCCCCATGAAATTCCAAAAAACTGAGAGGCAAAACTCCTCCCTTCCCTTTAATAAACTTACCTATTGACTTCTGATGATGTCAGTGAAAAGGCATGAATGTATGAAACGTAGTAATTTAAGTTGGTGGAATGTTTCAATAGAAAACTTTAGATGTCGCATGATACGCGATATAAAAGCTGTAATGTACTTTCAGGGCATTGTATGTTATATTGATTTCTTCTGCTGTGCACAAGATTAAAAGCAAGTACGTATTAAAAGCTTACAGAACAATAAGTAACAAATTGTGATGTCTATTAAAATTTGTTTCCAGACTCGGCATCAGCAGCATTAGAAAACTACATGGTTAAAATAGTAAGATGGTCACGCATTACATGTAATTTCCCAGGGTTGGGGGCATTTGAATGGCTTTTTGGCTCAGGGAGAGGGGGATTTGAACACTAATTTACTAAAAATTCAAATGCCCAAGGGGTTGTCTGGGGGGGGGAGGAGGGATTTCGAAGCCTCGATTTGACCGGTACACAAGTTTGCAATGGTATCATCCAATTATCATTTTGTGGAGGTATTTGAAAAGTTAAGCATTGATAAGATAATGAGTAATGATGGCAACATGGTTCACTTTTTAGTACTATATTGTTCAGTTTGAACTGCCTTACCTCTAATCTCACACCACATGCAACCTTGTAAGGCAGTCTGGCCTGCTGCTGTAAAAACCTTTCCCAGACCAGGATAGTCAAGAACATAACTTATCAGGGCAACTTTGAATGTAAATGACGCATTTCTGAAGGCATCAAAAAAAGTGGCACCAGACAGTTCCAGAACTTCATCTACAACTATTTCAAGGTATGGATCAAGGTGTTTTGGCTCTTGGCCTTCTGTTTGAGCTGGAACTATACCAGCAAGCATGATATTCTCAAACAGATTGCGTACGTTCCTAGGTAGGTTAAGGGCAGTAAGCATAATTGGCCACATTGAGTAATTGACCTTATTGCTACTAAACGGATTGACACCATCAGTGGAAAGTTGTAACAGCATTCCTCGGAGATCGCCATTGCAGAATCCTTCCTCCGAGAAAGCTTGTTTCCATGAAGGGGAATCATGAATGTCACGCATAATGGAAGAGTCTTCACACGCATCACGATTATCAGCATGGCTCTGAATGACTTCAGAAATACTTGCGTTTCCAAACACTCTTCTCCAACGAGGTCCAAGAGGAAAATAAAGAAATCTTCTTCTAGCATTAATCTTGTTGCCCCAATATCGATTGGATCCGCAAACGGGACACTTTTGCAGCTTTGAATAGTCATATCTACTAGTCTTGCGAAAGATGACACAGTCGTTCCGACAAACATGGTAAGATACCGTTGGAAGCAGAAATGGCTTGACAAAGTTGTACGCTGCATCGTACGACCCAGGAAGGTTATTTGGCTGTGGTAACAAACGCTTCTTCAATCGCAAAAGATCAGATAAGGCACTTTTGCTTGTGGATGGGTGTTCAGTAAACCACATAAAATAACTCGCTAATGCTTGAAGAACAGTGATATCACTATTTTCAAAAAGAGGAATCTTGGCATTTTCGCTGTCATAAATGTCGTGTTCCATTTCAAGGTCACAGTCTTTGTCGTCAGAGCTACTATAAGAAGGTAAGGATTCATTACTCCCACTATCGTCGCTTAACGCGGCTAAATCATGTTCTATCGAGACTTCATTGTCACTAGATGAACTCGTAATGTCGATTTCGTTTTGAATTATTTCGCCATCACTTTGCTCACTAATACTCGTTGAATCTATCCGACGTCGTTTGAAATTTCTGCCGCAGTTTTCCTCACTTGAATATGATAGTTCCGCAAATGAATCATTGCCATCATGTCTGTAATCGTTCGTCTCAGCCAACAATTCATCCCCGCTCCCGCTTTCAGATAACTGATCATCATGATCATTGTCATCATGTCTGTAATCGTTCGACTTGGCCAACAATTCATCCTCGCTCCCGCTTTCAGATAACTGATTATCATGATCACCTGAATATCGGCCAAACACTTCTAGATACCTCTTCACGATCTTAGTTGATTGGGTGCATTCGGATTTGCAATTTTTGCAAGGACAAACATGGTCTTTACTTGCTGTACGTTTTTTATCGCTCATGTGCTGCTCCGAGTATGGCATCTTCCTCACTCGTCGTTCTCGTCTGTGCGTTGCATAACAGATCTCGAATGTCACTAGTTAAATATAGACCTTTCGTTTACCATATACGGTGCGTAGTACACAGGGAGCCCGAGCGCTCACCGTGCGTGAGTCCTAACCGATAAGGGAATCTAAATTGTGAATGGAAGTTGCTCTCGTACAATCTGTGACTCAATCACCCCAGAAACGTATTTCGTTTTTAATTTTTATTACAAAGTACATAAGTTTTCTTTTTTTATAGCGATAAAGCGCAATATTTAGCTATAAAGCGCTAGGGCTCCCTGGGGTGAATTGAGTCGGTGATCATTAGTTGTCGGTAAATAAATGACCCCACCTTTACCATATATGTAATACCATCAGAGCTTCAAAACGAACGGCGCCAAAAGTGTAGTGTTCGTGCACGCGGCTCCTATAACTGATCTCGATACTTCGATCTAAAAGAATCGTTCTCGTAGCTTCTTTAATTTTGAAATGGCAAATCACGAGCAAAAAGTAATTTGCGAATTTCTCGCTTTGTTGAAAACAAACCCAAATGCTTTGTCCAGCGTTTTGCAAACGACACAGCTACAGGCAGCGATTACCTCCAACGAGCAAACGGATGCGTTGACCTCATCAAGCACGAGCTCTCGATCTACATCTAGTTCACCCACTTCTGACGAAAAGTCTGCACAGAACACTGGGGCAGTCGACATCGTTTCCACCGGCACCACCGCTTATAGCGCAGAAGATCTTCTGGCAAAACGAGGGGCAAAGGGCAAAGGATCGAAAGCCCAACAAACATTTCGGGTAAGTCCAATCTTAATTATATATTTAGCCATTTATTACAACTTGCGACAACCGAATCTTGAAAGATCTTGAAATAGATTTATCTTTCTCGTGTTCTTTTACTCGTACATATACACGTACGTATTCTTTACAAATAAACTTTATAATCTCAGCTCGAGCGCGGATCAATCGAGAAAATTGTTGACTTAAAAGTGTGAGATTTCAAATTGAAGATTTGGGTGATACAGATCACTACATGTATGAAGCCGAATGACGCTTTTCTTCGCTCAACACAATATCTTAATCTCGATCGGCTGGCAGTTGCCTTAACTTTATGCGATAGATATAAATTTCCAACGTACGATATCCCACAGGCGCAAACTAATGATCATTCCTCAACTCTTCGGGCAATATTAATTGTAGGGGTAAACACGCTCTAAAATACACGGGGAGAATCGACGGCGTAATTAATGGCCTTTCCTTTGCTTTCCTAAGTTGGAATTATGTTTGTATCATTATTTATACGCTAAAATGTCCGCTGCACGTTCGTTGGATTCAAGTTTAAAAAGCGCCGGCGAATATTGAGTTAAGAACACGTGCCTAGCTACTAGTATATTGTAGAACGCGATCAGCTTTCCAGATCTAGAAGTAAATAGAGCCTGCAGCATGTGTTGAGGGAATCTTCAAAGAAATGTGGTCTATGGGAAAAACCTTCTCTTATTCGAGAGATCAGCTGCAGAACCCGATCGATCGAGTAGAAAGCTATACGATCGAATCTAGCTATAAACGCGCGCGCGGGAAATTGCAAATTATTAACGGTCGTACATTTCTTCCTGCGCGCTAAGCCCAAGATGAGCCAGCTATTGGAGAAAGTTAACTACTCATGGCGTCTTAATAAGCTTACATTTCAGATCGAAAATTTTGGTTTCCGTGCGTAGCAAAGCTACAGAAAGCCGATCGATCGAATCTAGCTAACGCGCGCGCGGGAAAATGGAAATTACATAACTTGCTGAAAGGTAAAATCATGGAAGAATTTATAATGTTGTAGACCCTTTTGTCAAATGACCTTTTAATTTTACGTAAACTCTGAATTATTTATGAATGTAAGCTAGTGTTTTCAAGGAAGCCGTACCAATATAAAACTCTTTGCAAAAACGGATGCGTACGCGGCGGGCGAACGTCGATCTGATGATTCTGATCTGCAATTTTGCAAACTCCCATTTATTTCATGTGTTGTTTTTAGAAAGTAGTGCATATTTTTAGAATTTTCGACTTAAAGTTTGTTTTGAGGGCAACTCTCCATAGACAGCATACGTATACGAATCTTATGCGAAAATAAGAGAAACTGACTATACCGGTAAATAAGCTTACATGCATGTAAGACTTAAATTATATGTGAGACTCTAACGATCATTAATGGCCATCCGACTGATTAGGCCCCGCGCGTCCACACCGATGCGTTTAAAATATATATACTTTGTTTGAAACAAAGCGCATACTTTTCAATAGTTTTTGTCTATTGTCCACACAACAACGCACGCTGCCAAGAGTTGTGGAGACATTTGAAAATGGAGCCAAACAAAAACACATAAGTGTGGACGGGGCCGGCCTATTTAACAATTGTTGTTTTCTCAATTATTTTCAGTTTGTGTTGAGGGAGTCTGCCAGGAAATGTGGCATTTGGGAGAACCCTCCTCTCATGCGAGAGATTAACATGAAAACGCGGGAAGTGTTTACTAAAAAGGTATATATCTAGACTGATACTTTGTATCTGCAGTGGAACTTCTCTAATTATTAGGCCAGCGCTTAATAGGGGTTCGACTGGCCTTCAACTGTATTAGTAAGTCACTACAGAATTTATTGGACCTTTCTGTAAGTAGTTACCGGGAAGCTACAGGTACAATATTGTTGTTTAAAAAAATATGTGCATGCATGTAGATGGGTGGGTGGGGTGTAAGAGGAAAAAAGGAAAAGTACTAGTTAACCAAATCCGGACAAAATCTGTATCCGGTTTACAGATATTCATTAAGCAATCATAAAATTATTCATTCCTTTTCAATTTTCTTTATGAATGTTAATGAGTGTTATAATATTCATGTTACAAGGTAATCAATGCACTTCCCCAACTGGATGGTCATGCCCATACTATAAGAAGGAGGCTTTCTGAAAGTTTGATTTATAGAAGGAATCAAATAAAAAATACAAAATTCTGGAAGCGTGCTAAAAAGGTAAGCTTAAGTGTCTAACTTTTGATCTTCATTGTCAGTATTCATATCATATGCATATGGATATTGTATATTTTATCTCAAAACCAGTTACGTATACTGATCTTGACTTTACTTAATGTAATGACTAATTATGACAGACAGGTAGCTTAGGATCTAGTTGTCTTTTTTAATACAACTTCTCAACTCCAAATGTAAGTGGATAGCTTACAGTGTATTGCATGACTCACAATAACTTGAACCATAAGATTAAAGGAAGTTAGTAACTAAAAGACCTGAAGGGAAACAAATTTACTTTGAGTTAGCAGGAGGCTCAAGTTATTGATGGTTTAAGTCTGAAGTCAACTGAACTGTCAGGGAACCAATAATAATTTATTAGAGCAGGGTTCTAATTCTTTTGATGCCCTGGTATCAGCCACACCCATTATAATATTTTTTTTAATTGGCAAATGATAAAATTCCTTAATTTATTTAAATACAGGGTAAATGTTATTATATTACCTCTTTATCTCGAACTCCGATCCCCGAAACCTATTTCCCTTGCCCTTGTTTTTCAGTCATATTTACTATCGGCAATCTCAAACTGTTTTTAGTTTCCCTTGAAAATTGGAGATAACTTGACTCAACTCTATAATCATTTCACTTGTAGATGAATAAATACAAAGATGAGGCCTGCCAGAGGCCAGTAGTTGTTGCTGAAGAAAACTCCACACCGGTGAATACAACACTCATCCAAGTTGAGCAGGCTCTTAAAGTTGATGGTCCTGCAGGTCATGAAGTTGAAGAAGATGATCAGGACACAGGATTTTCTTTCACTTCATCGTAAGTAAAAATATGTTACAATGTAATTATACATCAATAGCATCTGATCCTGTAATACAGTAAACTCTCTCTAATTAAGCGGACACCACTGTAAGGCGGACACCTCGCTAAGGCAGACATGAATGGCTGGTCCCGGCCGAATCTCACTTGTTTGTCTGTAACTAAACTCTCTTTAAGGCGGACAGTGGACACTTCTTTAACAAAATTCAAGGTGGACACTAGAAGTACATTTTTTTGCACAATCAATAGATTATAGGCCAGATATTATTTCAAATTGACCAACCACGGCAATAACAATCTCAAACTGATCTGATTACAAGAAAATACTTGATACTGTTTACCTGGTTTATTGTATTCTGCAACCAGTTAATTAAGTTTTCTTGTTTACAGGGAGGAGCTGTTCGTAATGGATGGTGCAAGGAAAATTGCCCGGGCAACTTTTCTCCGAACATCCAAAGCAGACAGTAAGTACAGTATAACCCCTGCCTGATCAGATCTTACAGCAACCCAAACGTGTGACCACTAGTACTTTTAATTAATTCAAACTCTTTTGTGCTCACAGACTATCCAATCAGAAGATGAGGATAGTTTATCCACGGCTTCTAATTGAATAGTCTGTGCGCACAAAAGAATGTGAATTAATTTAAAGTGGTGACACTTTTAGGCTCCTTGCAGTATATTGTCACTCATTAATAAGCTTGTGTGTACAGCAATATATCTTAAACGTGTAAGACTTATCAGATCATTTCCAAATTTTTTTATACAGTGTCATAGTAATTATTGCTGTTTATAAGGCCCCCAGCCTCCAACCATGGGATATAACCTACGTACCCCAGTTGCATAAGCCCACCCAGCATGCCAAAACCACTTATAAAGTTTATTTAATTTATTACCAGAATTTTATGACATAATTATGTACTAATATAATCTGCTTTTTGAATTAATTCAAGGTGACTTTAAAAAACTGGTCATGCAGTCCAACTTTCTGAAAAGTGACGATAAAGTCGAGCTGACGGGACCAAACACGGAGAAATATCTCTGTGAAATCCAGGTAAGTACAAGTAAAAACAAGCCAGGATGAACGCCAGGAATTAATAGCCATTTATCACTAACATTTTTGCGTATTTAATTTCTTTATAATTAGGTTGGTCAAAAATTTTACTGGCCCGAAAACCAGTTGCTGAAACATGTGGCCAAATCAAAGCAAAGTAAGCCCAAGGAACCGGAGAAAACGGCAACACAAAGTAAGCCCAAGGAACCAGAGAAAAAGGCAACACAAAGTAAGCCCAAGGAACCGGAGAAAACGGCAAAGCAAAGTAAGCCCAAGGAACCGGAGAAAATGGCAACACAAAGTAAGCCTAAGGAACTGGAGAAAACGGCAAAGCAAAGTAATAAGCCCAAGGAACCGGAGAAAACGGCAAAGCAAAGTAAGCCCAAGGAACCGGAGAAAACGGCAAAGCAAAGTAAGCCCAAGGAACCGGAGAAAATGGCAACACAAAGTAAGCCCAAGGAACTGGAGAAAACGGCAACACAAAGTAAGCCCAAGGAACCGGAGAAAAAGGCAACACAAAGTAAGCCCAAGGAACCGGAGAAAACGGCAATCAGCAAGGAAAGCCAAGACCTGCAGGTGACACCAACCGACAAACAAACAGAGCCAACAAACTATTGCAAATATAAGGGGTATGTGTATGTACCTGTTGGTGAGGCTGTCCATACCCCTGCGCCATTACCAGAAAAGAGGCGCCGAATGGCAAAAGTCAGTTTAGATTTTGATTACATATAATTTATAATATACATACCAGTTAACAATTATTCCCCGCAGTGGAGGTGGCTAGTGGTGGTGTTTTAGTATATACCAAACCAGTGAGATAGAATCCCCAAAATAATTGATTTGTTATCTCTCAGAATACTGCAAAAAAGTCTTTTGCAAATACATTTGTGCACTGGGAGGTGAATAGCACATGCTATCCCGAGTTTGAGTCGCCAATCAGCGCATAACACACTGTCCACTGGCTTGATATACTAATTAACGATAATATATTATCAGAAATAATATAATTTGTTTTATAGAAATTTATAATGATAATTAAATTGATTTATTAATTGAACATTTTAATTATTAAAATATTATTCTTTACAGGATCGTATTTTGATCTTGAACTAAATTAAAAGTACTAGTGCTAGTGTCGCTTATATAGAGATTACTTCATGGTTGGTGAGTGCGTACGATTTTTATTGACGAGTTGTGAAGAATCGAAAACGAACGAGTGAGCGCAGCGAACGAGTGAGTTTGCGATTCTTCACAACGAGTGAATAAAAATCGTACAAGCGAACCAACCATGAGGTAATCTGTTTATTATATATGTACTGAGATATTACAAAATAATGTTAACAACTATCAATTGCGTGGTGAAATCAACACAAAGACCACAACGAGTTGCGAATGATTTTATTCGAGCAAACTGAACGTACAAAACTTCCTACAACATTAAAGTTATTCAATGACTCTGAAGAAAGTGGAACAAAGTCTACTTTTAAACGATTCTTTAACTTTAAATAACAATGAAAATTTTCAGCTTTAAATATCGCCGTTCAAAACCGTAACTAAGATATAAAATTTGAAAAAGTTGACTGTTTTGTAAATCCAATTATAGTAATGCATGCATTCTAATCAGAGTCAGAGTCCAGTACTTTTAGCCTTTGGAGAAGACTTTACCTCAACTTCTTGGATTGCCAACTTCGGGGATTGATTGAGGCTGTTAATAGAAATGCTGAATTGACCTCCATGAATAACAGCGCCCGTGAAAAGCGACATCGCTTGTTGGTGATGATCTGCCGCCGAGCGACCCGCCGAGCTAGCTGAAGGATCAGTGGAGCATTCTCCAACTTGAGATGAATTAGTTTTCTCTAAGCTATGCACATTCCCGGACATCAGTTCACTTAAAGTACGAGACATTTTTACTTGCTGTTTTTCAGAAACTACAGAATAATTTGTCACACTTTGAAGATTTTTATGTCCCGACAGTTGAATAATATCTGTCGCTGGGATGTCGTTGTTTGTTAAAGTTTGGATCATTGTTTTGCGACCGCTACGGTTCTTTACATTGGGCCCCAGCCCGGCTTTTTCTGCCATTTTTTCATTAACGAATTCAGCTTGTTCACGCCAACGGCTGACTTTTTAAACCATGGTTTGGAAGAATCTTGTTTTTACAGTTATTTACTGCTAGATAAAATGGCGCGTTGTTGTCGTTCATTTCCGACGGTCTTTTCTCCGCGTAGAATTTGTAAACAGTGACGGGATCTCTTTCACTTCCCTGAACCGAAAACATTTTCGGTTTTATTTGCCTGACATCTCTGGGATTTTCTCCGGTTCGAGTCTTAGTTTGTCTCTCAGTATACTCTAAAAATTCCTCGCCATTTGTAGTTTGGCGTAGTTGCACATCGCCCCAACACATGTCTCTGTGTTCCTTACAACCACGGAGACCGAAATAGACTGTGTTGTTGAACCAAACTGTATTCAGTAGAGCCTCAGGAGTTGACTTTCCTAACAATCCTTTGTCATACAGCAGTTTTATGTCGTCTTCTGTGAGGGGAACTGAAGCGTTTGGTTTATCGCCTTTGCCTTTCTTCTTGAGATCTCTTTGCTTTGATTTTAATGCCGTTCGTGCTTTTTCAAACTCGACGTCTCTCATAATGCTAGCCGTAATTCTTCTTCTTTAAATGCCGTTCAAAACTGGCCATCATAGCACGCAAGGAAGTGGGTTCGTAATCTTCGTTGTTTTCTTTCTTTCTTACTGTTATGATAAATTCGCTGATGAATGAACTCAGTTCGTGTGGGGGAATTTCTTCTACAGGCCTTGACTCATCTTTTAGCCTCAAAAATTCCTTAAGCAAAGCAACATTCTGTTCAGTTTTCTTCCTGGTGTTTTCGTTTTCTTGTCCTTCAATAAATTCCTCTACTGAAGTTATATCTGCAAACCTTGAATTGCTCGAAGAAGACGCCATGGTTTTCCTTTTGCCTAGTGACGCCGTCAGTGAAAGGCGGGAAAATCGATACGATTTTTGTCACTAGTGAAAACTTTCGTCTGTGGGTTGTGATTGGTCATACGGTATTTTTCACTAGTGAGAAAAATCGTACAACCAATCAGATTGCGTGTACTCTGCAACGCATCATTTTTATTTGACATATTCATTTTGCAGTAAATCTCAGTACATATATAATAAAAGAATTTATTATTATCACTGCTGGCCAGTGAATTGATTATTTTTAAATATTATTACTTATATTATGTTTATGATTCATTATCATCATTACCTTATTTCAATTATGTCTTTATTAACTGTGATGGATGGGTTTCTATAATAATATAGATAGTTTGGTTTATACAAAATACAAAACATACATTTTATTCTAGATTTTATATATATAACTTTATATTTTAATAATTAAACATTGTAATTTGATTAGCCTGTCCTGGTGACCGTTAACTAAAAATAAATTGTTCTTTCAGGGTTAAATTGCCTGTGTTCAATTTGCTTAATGAAATTGCTACATTTTGGTTTCATTAGAGGCTAGGACCTGGTGCCGGACTTGCAACGATGATTTGACATTGACGTATATATATGTGTATATATATGCCACTTGCATTTTAATTGGGACAAATCATCTTGAAACTAATTAAAGTTAATGAAAAATTGACGACCGAGCTATATATATACATGTAGTAGATCGCTATATAAAGTAATGATCATGTCAGATTTAATTTAATCAGATCGATCATGATCAGGCCAGCTACATGAAGCTATAGGCTGCATATAGATCATGGGCATGCGCATGATCTGCATGCATATATATATATATGATATGTCCGGCCAGGTACGTATACCGGATCTGAGATGATCAAGATAAAGTGAAAAAGAATGTGAAACTGAAATTTCACATGTTTACACGTCAATCAAAACAGGTTTCACATAGTTTTTCACATCATATCATTAAGCCTAGTCTTACAATGCATGATGTGAATTTTCTTATTTCACATAGTTTTTTCACAGGTTTCACATAGTTTTTCACATCATATCATTAAGCCTAGTCTTACAATGCATGATGTGAATTTCCTATTTCACATAGTTTTTTCACATCATCCATGATGTGAAAAGGACCATCCCATTTCACTTGGTTTTCACATGGTGATTTCACACTGTTTTTCACACATGCCCATGTGAAAAAGCAAGTGAAATTTTCACATGTCTTTCACATGATCTTCACATGCTTTTCACATGGTTTACTCCAGTAGTGTTACTACAATCACAATGATGTGATTAGTGTACACTGAAACTTATCAAACCTTTTTGTGGTCAGACAATATGTCACTTAAAATAGATGTACTGCACTTGTGGAAATCAACACAAATCACAGAGACAAGTTACTCATGATTTTTATACATTACCTTAATTAGCTTCTTACATATAATAACTGTGGAAGATTCCAAAGCAGAATAACAGAGCGATGTCTTATTTGCTGGTTTATTATTAAAAAATCCAAGCCCAACCTCCATTCAGGGGACACTGCAGCTATATTCAAGGGACACCAATTGCCCTGGTCTTGAGGATGTCATCCCCTGTATCACAGATTCCACTGTTTAATCTCAGGCCACTTAAGCATTAGATCGGTTCAAAATTTCACAGTGAGATAAATGTAAATTTCTGACTAGTCCCGAGCCATTTGCGTAGTAATGAAAACCGGATGATTTGCCTTTGAGAATAATATTTGATAAATAATTGTGTAATAGGTTTACAATTCAAGAATCCAACTAATGATGAGATAATAACCTCCCATTTCAAGCTTCTTTTGGGAACATTCGATCTGCAAGCTCGAGCCATCGTTTGTAACATTCATCACCACAATGGGTCCTATGGTTGTTTGTACTGTGAAGAGAAGGGCTTGGTGGTACCATCTGGTAAAGGGTATTGCAGATGCTATCCTTTCAGTAAAGAGGTAGTGCATAGGAACAAAGCAATGCTTGAGGAAAATGCACTGGATGCACAAGCCTTGGGATCCAAGGTGATCGAACTGGTAATTTATAAAAGAGTAAAATAAGCCACACACAACCATGGTTTCTGTTGTTTCTTAGTTCTTCTATCTTCACATAATTTACAGCAAATCTAAGTTGACTGAACATATAACCTGAAATAAATATTTTATTAGGCAGTTGTTTTACTGTTTTACTGCTGGCTGGTTGATGATTGTAAATTTCGCTTAATTTATATTAACCTGTACTTAGTCATGACTTAGCCATGTTGAAAGTCTCTTTTCCTCTTTTTCTGTTTTTTGTTTTGTTTTTGGTTAAACTTATAATAGAGTACAGTGATGGGCATCAAAGGTGTAAATGTGTTTATGGCACTAGAAGATTTTGATCTGACCATTGGCATAGTTGTCGACTACATGCATTGCATCCTGCTGGGTGTGACAAAAACAATGATGGAACTGTGGTTTCTTCCCAAGAACAACAAAAAAGATTGTTTCATTGGATTACAGGTTGTTAAAAATTATTTCATTATAATTAATTAATTCTGTTCAATTAATATTTTTTGTCGTACAGGTAACTGTTGAAGTACTGTTCTGTATTTTGAGCTTATCAATAAAGGTGCAACCTGTGATAAGGCTTTCCATGTAAACACTATTTTCCAGAGTAAAACTTTTTTTTTTACATTCATTTGAGTTGTAGCTATTAATTAGGCTTAAGTGACTTGATGTCTCATTTTAGGTTGAGGACATTGACAGAAGACTTCTAACCATGGTTCCACCAGACTTCATTAAGAGGCCCCCAAGAAGCATTCAACAGCTCAAGTACTGGAAAGGTAAACAAGTAAACTTTTAGGTTTGCTTTGCTGTCAAAATGCTTTCAGATTTATTTCTTTTGTGGTCTCAAATTTTATGACTTTTGGAAGCCTATGATCAATAATTGAGTAACCAATTTTTTTTGTCTGGATCCTGTACAGCTTCTGAGTTTCGTAACTGGTTACTGTTCTATGGCATTCCATGCATGCAGGGGATACTCCAGGACCACTTTTTATACCATTTTGCCTTACTTGTGGAGGGAATATATATCATTCTTGGGGATGAAATCACAGAAGACTTATTGAAGAGAGCAAAATGCTTACTTCTGGAATTTTACAAACTTTACTTGGATTATTATGGTTTGTGAATACAATAATATTATTATCATATTTTCAAAATTATAATGTATTGTTTTGTTAACTGCAGTATTAATAATGTACAGACTTCCTTAATGCTTTCAGACCAAGTAATTGCTATATGATAAAATTCAAGAAAAAATTCAAATAGTTCAATACAAAATTTTTGTCATGCCACAGGATTTCATCCAGAGACATTAAATTAGCTCAATAGAACGTACGATTGAGAGGATCAAGGTGACAGAGGAACAGATACCACATAATTGAAGATGACAAAGAAACTGTTATTTTTGTGTCAAAAATCTAGTCTTTTCCTTAGAACATATGCTGTTCCTCCCAGATGGGCAAAACTGAGTTACGACTGAGAGTATCAATTTTAGGCATAGAGATTGGATAAACAGATGAAAAGATTTGAAGTCATTTGCTATATTTTACCAAATACCTGTAGAATACGAAACAGTCTCCTACCCCTGTGTTTATTTTGCAGGTAGTGCAAGCTGTGGACTCAATGTTCATAACATAAGGCACCTTGTGGAGTGTGTTGAGAATTGGGGACCTCTGTGGGCTTGGTCGTGCTTTGGGTTTGAGGGAATGAATGGTGAAATGATGAAGTTTGTGCATGGCACCAAAAATATATGTTTACAGGTGGCTGCCTATTTGCCCTTTCATATATAACAGCAAAAAAGGCATTTTTCTTTACTAGGTGAATTTCCTGTTCAGTTTACTCTTGCCAGTGACCATAATTGGATCCAAATTGCTGAAGAAAACTCGTGCAAGCTCATTACTTGACTCTTACCCAGTTGTTCTTTTAGCTCTCATCGCAACTCCTTCGATAGCTCTGCAGTACATGTGTCAGTCCTCACAAACAACTGTACATTTGTTTTTAAGTTTTTGATGTCATTTTATTAAGGCTATGTGTGCAAATATCGTCTTAAACAAAACAATCCACTATGTGCATGACAGTTAGGCTTGACTTACATGCTGTCTTCCAAAATTATTTTAGATACTCTGGATGGTTAGTGCTCAAAAGAACCTGTCACTAAGGGGAAGTGCTTTGGCTTCTGGCTCCAAATTCCAAAAGTTCTTCGTTAGAATGATGGCTACTTCTAACAGGTAACTAGTAATACCTCGTAATCCAGTGAACATTGTACCTCGTGCACTTTAAATAAATGCATTATAATGAGGCTAAGCATGTCCCCCTCGACACCTTGAAAAAATTATACCTTCTTACAGGACTATTAAGTAATATAGATGTTGACGCGCTTTTTTTTCATAGGTTCCCCAAGCAGTTACTCCAGGCCAACGACTGTTCGGTTGCAGGAAAATTGCAACCGTTATCTCCGAAAGATATACCTGCTACCCTGATGAGAAAGATTGAGGCAATAATTGGCGATGATGGCACCCATTGTTCTTTTAGCAAGGCATACCGTGTTGTACGCCAAAGTGAATTTTACTACTCCATGGAGTACACTAAGTGCAGAAAAAGAAATGGATACACAGTTTCATACCAGAAGCTTAATGGACACAAGGATTGCTTTGGTCATATACAGTTCTTTGTTTTAGTCCAACCATCTATGTGTGTATTGGCCATAATACAGCCTCTTGTGATAGACTTGGTCTGTGAAAAGTTTTGTCACTTAATCCCAGTCAAAGCTGTTGAAAGGTACATGACTACAATATTGTGATGTGTTTTCAAGACAGTATCTGCCAGGAATATTATTCATCAAATTAATTTACTACAGGCTTGGTGAGTGGAACCAGGTGCAAGAGCTTGGTTTCACTCAGGCTTGTAAGCATACCATATTCAGAACTTACGAAACATTTCCTTTCCATTAAGTACTGTATGTGTTTTGCTTTCCCATGTATATTATCAGTTTGGTTTAAAATAGTTTATTCATTTTATCCTTTTTCTTTCAAAACACTATCCAGTTACATGGATACATGGGGTGGGTCAATTCAGAAAATGAGAGAGCATTAACCCACCTTTTCCCCCCTATTTGGAAGTCTTATTTAGTTATTTATTCAAATTTGCATTAGGTGCTGTCCTTCAATTCTTAATGCCATACCAGAGCCAGGTCTGGTTAACACAGTCAAACCCCTCTACAGGGGCCACCTTTTTTCATCCCAGCGGACAAAAAAATCCATGCAATTGACTCTTGTTTAAAACCTCTCTACAACGGCTACTGTGGCCCCAAGGTGGCCGCTAAGATATAGGTTCAACTGTATTTGAATTAATTTCTCTATAATTTGGTTATGCAAAATATTATCATATTAATTATTAATTCCTTCACTTTCTTCCAGGATCACCCAGAACATGGATGTCCTCCCCTTCAACTGCATAGGGCGGAAGAGTTTTTTCTTGGCAGGAAACAAAGACTGCACTTATGTTGCAAAGATTCCAAATGCAAATGAAAAGGACTGATTTCATTGTACTTTTATCTTTGGCTTGAGGGACATTTTTGTCAAGCAAACTTATATTTCTTGCAAGACTGAACAAGGATAATATATATGCACATTATATATCCCTATTTCTTTGTTAATGTCTGATCTTATTTGTTTCTTGAATGAACACTAAGATTAGTGACACCTTTGCCACTGAAAACAAAGTTAGCACTGATGATATAATATTCCATAATAGTCGACTGGAAGTAATATTGAAAAATATTGATGCCCTTCTTTCTTTGTTGATGTGGAACCCTTGCAAATTTCGTAATACAATTAAAAGTAAACAGATACGTCAATGGAATTCCATGGAACTCCCTGAATAATTCATGCAACTCCATGGAATTCCATGGAACTCTATGGATAGTCCATGGAGTTCCATGGAACTCCATGGACACTCCATGGAACTCCATGGACACTCCATGGAACTCCATGGAACTCCATGGACACTCCATGGAACTCCATGGAACTCCATGGAACTCCATGGAACCCCATGGACACTCCATGGAATTTCCATGGACTTCCATGGAATTCCATGGAACTCCATGGAATTCCATGGACTTCCATGGAATTCCATGGACTTCCATGGAATTCCATGGAATTCCATGGAGGTATTTCACACGGGTTGTTGGCTGCTAAATCATGGCTCTTCATTTTTCTTTCAGAAAAAAAATTAAAGGGCCAATATGCTCTGAGGGAGTCAACTAGCATCAGTTAGTTAGACAAGGACAAGTACCTTGCATGTATGTCCGTTGCATATATGTCATCAGAGGAGTCTTTGTCTGAAACAGCTGTATCAGAGTGGCATGAAGGTAATTCTTCAGATTCAGATGAGGACCTCCCAGACAGGGAAAATCTCTGTGTAAGGCCACTTTCCTGGCAGAGCATTGAGGTTAATGGTTTAATGGCCCAGTTGGACCGCAAAGTTGCATGGTATCAAAGCCAATGAAGTGAAAATAATGGTAATAGAGCACACAGTGAGACCAGCATCAAACCAAGGAGCACCAGAGTTTGAGTTTGAGTTTGAGTTTGAGTTTGCTCTGGCACCCACCACTTACAATAGAAAAAGGAACTTGATCATAAGCATAACACAGATAATTTTTTGAAGAACATCAAGGCTGTGCTCTAAGGAAAATTGAAGGGAGCACAGTCCTCTGAATCTGTAAAATCTAGGGTGCCCAGCGTATGATTTGTATGAAAAATCTGTGATTTTCTAGTCGCCCGAGGGCAAAAGTTAGGCGCCAGGGGCCACCGGGCTCTGCTAGAGCACAGCCCTGAACATTCAGAAAAGAAGAAGACAGTTAGATAAAAATTTACAAAACACTCAAGTTGAAGTTGACATGTATCATGGTTCAGTTCCTTTTCAGTTCAGTTCCTAGAATCATATTTACTCAGTAGACAATTGCACAATTTTTTGAGTTTTGATGAAGACCTACAGTGTAGTAAGTGAATATCCTTTGACACCCATGGGAAGGAGCCACATTAAAACTAGGTAAATTACCAAATCTCAAAGTGATTTGTCACAATCCAATGAAAATCTTGCCTGTGTTGCAGACACTCTAAACCTTCTGTATAGAGCATGCTGTCTGAGAATTAGTGCACAATATCATGTTTGAATCCCACAGGGTCACAAAGACATGCATGTATGTCAGTGTTTTGTGACTGGCTAGGTTCTTACGCTGTTTGTGATTAGTCCGATTTGAAATAAAGTGTTAACACAAAGTCACATAATCTCAATGACCTTTGTATGGTATGGTGGAGCCACAAACTTTCCCTTACCAGACAAATGTCTGCAAAATTTGCCATCTTTGCAGAGCTGTCCTCGTTAGTTTGCACCGAATCACTCTGTAACTTGGCAACTTTACTAAATTTTAAAAACCTTCCATCTAGTAGCCTGTAAATGCAGCTGTATTTTCAGTCGTCGTGTCCATTCACCCAACGTATGTAATTGGAGATACATCTGCATCCACTTTCCGCACTGGTGACAGATCCTAGGGCTACCCTAAGCACTGCCTTAAAAAGTGCCACTCCGAGGACTAAATCTAGCCAATACATCCCATAGTAGAGTAATTACTGGACTCCAAATCCCATCATCCTATTTTGTTCTTGGCATATTTTATGAAAAAAGAGTGCAGTTATGTTTTATGCAAAAAAAAAAATACTGTGTGTGATAACAGTTTTTTGATAAGCATGGCTTAAATTTTAATCACCTGCATGCCAATAACAATAATAATGATGATGAATTAAAGAAGTTCTACAGAGCTTTCATAGTGTATAGATTGTGTTTAGATAATTTGGATATTTAATCAGTCCAATACTGCAAGCAAAACAGCTGATCATGTGAATCAGAAAAAAATTGCTCAAATTTTTAGCAAATAATTTGATTTTAGTAGAAAAAATAAATGTTATAAATTATTTATGGTCATATAATAATACAAGAATTTCACCAAATCATATTATTTACAGGGATATAATAATAATAATAATAATAATAATAATAATAATAATAATAATAATAATACAAGTATTTAACCAAATCAGTGGATAGCAGATTTGCTTTCATAACTTGAAACGCTTTTGGCTACCTATAGGATGAGAGTAAAATTGGGGTGTCATTTCATGCTAGTTCTAGAAGTTTAGCAGTAAATGAAGCACCTGTAAAATAAAATACATGTACATGCTAAAAAGGTGACAAAATTAACCTTATAAGTGTTTACTGCTGGGTAAAAATATATCAAAGTCGTACCCAAATCATAGAAATGCACAGAGCTTTCGCATAGTAACTCATTTTATTTACAAGAAATATTTTTATATAACTGATCTGGTTAAAAATGAATCATTCAGATGTATCTCCCCTTGGGGTAAGTGAATAGCACTAGGTACACTATATAATATTATTCACTGCCTATTTTGGGTAGCGGATAATATTTATCAGATGAAAACAAGTTCTTATAAATAATAATTAGAGGAATATCGCTTATCACAATAATTTGAGGCTAATTTTATTTCCTGTGGTTGATGTTCTGTCCATTAGTAAGGATGTTACATCTACATTGGGAGTAATGTGTACGTGTTGTCATCGTACAACCATTTGCCAATAGTATCAATTGAAACTAGAAAGAGTATATTTGAAGTATACCACTCAAATGGAGTTACGTTTTACCTCTACCAACCTTAGATAATTATGAACCAGCTAGTGTTGACTTGCACTTTCAAACCCAATGTACATTCTTATACACTTATGAATTTAGATGGTTTCACATTGTATGTGCTTTTTATTTAAAGGCATATATTTTGTGGTACATGCAGTGCCCTGCAGAGGCCAATGCAACTTTCTTTTAATTTATCTTGCTTTTTATTGTACAGTGTATATTAAAGATAATAAAGTCATTTTATTCTTGAAATTTTGTTTGGTGTCTAAATTGTTTGTCAGTCATTTATGGTACCAAATAAAAATAAGAAGCATGTGGATAATGATGTTTTGATCAAATTTACTATCTTGAGCGAAAGTGTAAAAAAGTGATATTTTAATCAACTTTGTTTACCTTACTTAAAGTATGGAAAACTGCTATCATGGCAATATTTGCCATCCTGAGCAAAGATACAGAAGAACTGATATTTGATCAATTTTGCTACAATGGGGAAAAGTATGGGAAACTACTGTTTTGATCATATCTGCCATCCTGAGCAAAATTGAGAATAAAGTGGTATTTGGCTAAATTTGCTACCCTGAGCAAAACAGTGGCAAACGACTATTTTGATCATATTTGCCACACTGAGCAAATATACGGAAGAAGTGATAATTTGACCTCATTTACTACACTGGGCGATACACAAATAAGGTGAATTTTTGCTCAGATTTACTATCCTGGGCAAAACTGTTGAAAAATGAGTTTTGGTCACTTTTGCTACATTGAGCAAAAATGTGGCAAATTACTACTTTGACCGAATTTGCTATAGAGAGCAAAACCATTCAAAAATTCATCTTCGATCGCTTTTGCCCATTTGGGCAAAAACCTGACAAATGTCAGTTTTGCTATCAAGTTTGACACCCCTGTAAATGCCTTGATAAAGTAAAGGTTATCCTTGTTTTTACACACGGGGCAAATTTGAGGCAAATTCGGCATTTACCACCTTCGCCACTAATGCAAAACTATGGCAAAGTTGGTCCTATGTCATGTGGCAAAATTGAGCAAAATTAAGCAAATGTGGCATTTGCAGATGATTTGCTCCAAATTTGCTATAGAGGTAAATCCGTTTTTTCGTCCAGTGTTAGTAAAATACTCGTATTTGCAAATACAATAAAAATACTTTGAAAATAGTATTAAAATAACACAGAAGAAGAAAGCAATATAGCACGCACATATTGTGAAAATACATCAAAAATAGGATGCAAAAATGCAAAAACAGGATAAAATTGTAAGAAAATAGCCTTAGAGTTGTCTGAAAACAGTACAAAAATCGGTCGAAAGAGCATAAAAACAGTACAAAAACAGGATGGAAATACCATTTAAATTCATGAAATAAAATGACTACATAACCGTCGAAAATTACCCTGAAAAAGCAAGATTTACCTCTGCGAAATTTCTCCACACAGTCCTAGGCCAGGACTTCACGAGAATTATCTCTTAGCCGATGACTTTACGTTGATTTCCCTACGTATTCTCGGGAAATTCTTATGGAATTTTTCAGAAATGGTGAAATCAGTCTTTAGCCTGTGTACAGACCCCCTCCCCTCAATAAACATCGGAGGGGAGGGGGTCTGTACACAGGCTATCAATCTTCAGCTTCAAAAGGGGTTTGCGTTACTGACGTTACCGGTAAATAATAATCTACATACATGTAACTTACATTATTTATTATATTCACGGCTTTACTCAAGTATTATCAGAAGCTTGCAGGCTACGCCTGAACATTAATTATTGGCTGATAAAGAACAACATAAGAATAACACCATCAAATGTACGCGAGAATGAAAGAGCGTGACATCAAGTGACTGAGATCATTCATGCAACACAGCCAGGATGAGCATGGAAACCTGTAAAAACTAAAATTGCCGTACAGGCGGGAGTATATAAATGTTTACTACCCTTCATTTGTTTCTCATATGGCGTATACTTAAGCGTCTTA
>CALNXK010000036.1:810000-887500 GCA_942486035.1 Porites lobata
ATGATGCACACCAGACTCAGTTGGATTATAGATTTTAGAATGTATGGATGGATCTTTTTGTTACCTCATTTTACATGGCACAGAAAGTACCATGTTAGAGGCATTTTTGTATCAATATCCATCCAGTTACTCTCCACAAAGAGTGTTATGTCCTGCCGGTGATAGTTTTCCTTTTCAATAGTCCCATGGCAGGCCAATGCAAATATAGCACAATAATTGTGATGACAGGATCACTTGCATTTTTACAACTATACAAAAGCTATAAAGGTGCACTTGCCGATGTACAAAATGGCCCTGAACAAAAGACACATAGACAAATGAGTTCTCCAAGGCAGAACCCACCATGGTAAATAGCTCCAACCTTTTCAGGTTTCAGTCTAATTCTTTTATACCTGTCCCGGGTTGAGAACACTACAACATCTTGAAAGATGACTGACCAACCAGGCTTTTTAGAGGAAAGATATTCTGAGGTTAGTTGGCTCATTTCCATTTAAACAAATGAATAATTTATTAAGTTAACAATCATTTTTTCATTGGTTCAAAGCCTTTAATTTAATCTTGAGCAAAATGACTGTTAAAAAAATTATTTTTATATCTGGGTCTTTATTATAGAGTTGCCATAAAGTTTCTCTTATATTCACATGTTTTGTACTAAAAAATAAATATGAATAATAAATTTACAGAAACCATAATTATTATGACTCAGACTACACTGTTTTCGCTATAGCCTATAGAAAATAGCCTGGGAGAGCACCCGGTTTTTTTGGCCCTAGTTTCATCCAGTTTTTCTCGGTGGGTGAAACTAGAGCCAAAAAAACGGATGCTCTTGCAGGTTATTTTGATCATGTGTACGATATAAGACGAATTGAGGTTATCATTGAGTTTGCCATTTAATAAGAGTAGAGGCTAGTTATCTTAGGAGTGGCGGTGAGATGTTCAATAACATGCCACAAATAACGCTTATAAGACTGTAAACGAAATACACATCTGATTATAAGCTCCCCAGATATAAGTCCCCCTCTAGTGTCTGTTCCAAAATAATGTAATGAATTAAATTTGATTTATTGTGACATTTTTAAGCTTAATCAAAAACCACTGAGTACAAAATGTGTTTTTATCAGCCACAGCTATAGCTTATTTCAAAGTGCTTTTTCTATTCCGGTTAGAAGCCCCTCCGTTTATAACCCCTTCTGAAACCCTTTACGAAGATGCATATGCCCAGGACTTATAAGCAGCAGCTTATGGTAAACTGTAGAGGCTAGATGATATTCTCAAACCTCAAAACAGTATGTAAACAAGTAAGTAAATTTTTTTCACTCTTCTGTGAACTGCCTCAGTAAGATTTCTGTATTATCCCATACATTTATTATACTTTCAACAATTTCATGCTTTTTCTTGCGAGTAGTTTAAAGTGCACAGAGTAAAAACATGTATTCATAATAAATATGTGGGGTTATGCGAAGAACTTACCACTGCCTCTTCAGTACATCAATAGCAGCAAAGACAACTTTACACATTCCCATCCAAAATTAATAGTTGCCAATTATGTGTAAGAGGCTATTGTTAGGGATGTATCTTAAGTTATGGTTTGGACAGTATACAGGCCAAACAGGTATCTGCTTTTTATGGTTGAAAGCTAGCTGAAGGTAGGAACAATTCTTTCATGTATAAAATGAAAGTATAACAAAAACACCAGAGGCAAAAAATATAATTCGGTACAAAAGAAGTTTGCAGCAAATAGCACATTCTTTAATATAGAGATCTATTGAAAAGTAAACAGTAAATTACGAAGTGACATCAATGTTTACATGAATGGAACTTGCGCCATTTTACGGACAACAAAGGAAGTACTGCCAGGATCATCGTCTTCTCCAAGGATCTGTAGACTAAAGGAATGTTGGAAACGTGAGTTACCTTTTATTTCAATGGGTTGACAAAGCAAGTAAGGTACTGCGTGCAACTCGCGCAAGCCTAGATCGAGAATCTTGTTGAGTAACAACACATAGCGAACGACAAAAATCTCCAAGGAAGGAGTGTTCTATAATTAAACAAAGAATGGTACATTCGACTTACCTTTATTTAACAGCTAGTGATTCCAGAAACCAAACCAGGTTTGAGGAAATCAACTACATAGACTTCGGGACGTTTCGAGTGGCATCACGAAACCTTCCTTTTTGTTATACCCTTCACAAAAAATTACACGAGCATTACGAAAAACAAGTTCAATGCATCCCTGAGCAAAAGGCCGAATAGACTAATCGTCCTTTGAAACGTAGCGGATCTGTGACAGCCGCGAATTTCTAACAACACACTTCGCCATGTTGCTCTGACTTGTTCAAGCGTCTGAGCCGAATGATGACGTCACGAAAATGTTTATATATTATTTTTAATCGCAAAGCATTCTGGGAAGACGTTCACTCCTCCTCTGTAGAGCTACTAAAACTTTGCGATACTAGACAACTAGAATTGGGTAAACTTATGTTTTCTCTTAACCATTCTCTTTTGCTTTCAAAGTTCAACAATTATTTTTCTTTAAACAAACAAGTCCATAGCTATGCCACAAGACACGCGAACGATTTTCACCTTCCCTTTTGTAGAAAAAACCTTCGTAAATTTTCTGTCAGTTTCCAAGGACCTACTTATTATAACTCTATAGAAAATGATATTAAAGAATCTAATTCTCTCCACTTATTCAAAACGAAATTGAAAAAAAAAATTATATATGAATTATTATTTACAAATCTTGTAGTAAATAGTTATATTTCTTCACATGTCTGATATTATTTTTATACTTATTGTTACATGTACCGTACCTTATATTTTGTTGACTCAGTCTATGTAATTAGTTAATTTATACTTACCTTCATTGTATTTTACTTTCGATCCTGGCCTTACTGTTACTGTTAACTTTATTTTTACTCTGAGGGAGCCCAATGTCTATAAGCCTCATGGTTTCTTTTTGGGCTTCCTGGCCACTTTCATTTGCTTTTGTGTAACTGTCTTGTTTTATCTTTATTTGTATTTTGTGGTAAATCAAATAAAGTTACAAAAAGACATTTGCCCTATGTCACATCGGACGGTCTCAACTTCCTGTAAAATAGAGCTGAAAACACGCTATTTTCTGCAGAATATTGCCTTTCTTTTTCAAAGTAGGAGATCTATCACAAATACACTACCGGTATTAGTGCTACCTAAGCTACTAGTGGTGAAAAACTTGGTGAAAAACTTTTTTTTCGCGGAGCTGACAGAACTCTTCCACAAAACGCCGTGGAGGACGTGACATTCGCTTCGCGTTCGCAGTCAAAACAGTGAAACACCTGCTTAAGAAAGCTCAAGATCCTTACAGAGCTCTCTTGGCATACCGGCCCACACCCCTTGAGAGTGGACTCTGCCCAGCAGAATTGTTAATGGGAAGAAAAATTCGTACTCAAGTACCTACTGTTCCAGCGCAGCTAATGCCTAGTTGGCAGCTCCGAGAAAAAGATGCTTCCCTCAAAGCTAGACAAAAGAAGACAAGCGCCACTTTGCAAAGACCCTCTCAGACCTCTCCCCTGGAGAACGTTTTTGGTTACCGAACCAGAGGGTCGAAGGGACAGTTTTGGACAATGTTGGCACCCCACGGTCTTACGCAGTAGAGACCCCAAATGGCGACCTGAGGAGAAATAGACGCCGCCTGAACCCCCTACCAGACTCACCTGAAGAAGGAAACCAGAGAGACAGTGCAGTTCCTGATCAAGCCTTGCCCAGTATTAAGATCAACAGTCCTATCCAGACCCCGACATCTACTACTCCTAGGAGGACCACGCGAAGTGGTCGCGAGATAAGACTCCCAGAACGTTTTAAAGATTAGAGACTCTGAACTTTACTTTGTTTGCTTAAGAGAAAAGTTTATTTCCGACTTACAGGGGAGATGTGATGTAATCGCTTTAGATGTCCTATTAGTCTTAGCGGGCGGGCTGTTTTACTATGTGCTCCTTGTATTTGTACTGGCTTGATTAAAGCTGTTGTGTTGTTGTATTCTCGCCTGTTTCGCCCCTCAATAACATTACACTTTTGACAAGCGCCAAATTTTTAGTGAACATTAAAAGAGTTACGCTTCCACATAATAAAGAATTTATTGAGTCCACATTTTATTTAATGGTTTTATAACGATGTGTAATCTTAAAAAGCGTTTGATACGCTCGGCATTTTGAGTACTCCTGCAAGCGATGTTTATGAACAACTGAAAACAAACTGCAAAGCGATTAAAATTGCAAAAGACTACTAAAAATCAATAAAAGAAATATAGTTCGGTGAATCATTTACAGAAACAACAATTTTCCTTCACGAAGACAACTATTAAAGTGTCTCTAAAAATCCTGAGTCTTTAAGCTTAAAGCATAAGTTTATGTTTAGCCGGCGTCCTGGTGTTTACTGTTTTCAAAGATGAAATCGCTCAAAGCCTTCTTTCTACTGACAAGATTGTAACTAAATACTCTTCGGAGCGTTTTTTATAATTCTATACGTGGAGAGAAAATATCGACTAAGAGCTTTTTAAAGTTCTGTAAGCTTATATCAAACCTCATACTTGGTCAGATCATTGTCTCAGATCTTTTATGCAAACGTGCGTAAACTAGCCTCATAAACTGCGCTCGACTTCATGAAATTAGATATATACTCCTATTTTGGGACCTTAAGTCGCCTTAGGTCGCCTTTAGTTGCCTTAAGTCACTTTAAATCATTCAAATCTTAAAGAGGTTCAAATTGTCTTGCAGTTATTACTTTTTAAGTTTTCTATTTCCAGAATGCATGATTTCTCATAAAGTGTGTAATAACCCATGTTGAATAATATTAGTCACAGATCCACCCCACCCCCTCACAAAAAAACTCCCACGGTGACTTGAGACCCATTAATTTCTTCTCCAGCCCTCTAATTTATACATTTAGTTACTTTACACAATTTAATACACGTAATAATTAGTCGTAAGCAATACAAGAATAATCATTCCTGTATTGTTTATGCAAAAATGACAACATATAGTACACAACTTTATCCAGTCACTTGTACAGGTATTTTATTAATTTCATCCGGGAGGTTTGTCTCATATTTCTGAGTAAAAATGTTCTTTAAAAAGGCATTCAAAGGTTCAAGTTCTAGCTAAATTATATTAAACAGCGTGCAAAGAGAGTAGACAGAGTAGTGACCAGGCGACAGCCCTGGGGTACTGGATTTTATGATTGGGCTAGTGAACTGCGTTTTTAACTTGCCTGGCTGGCAAGTAAAGTTTTTTTAGGGAATTCAGATTACAGAAGAACTGTAATCAGTCCCATTCATAAAAAAAAATTGGGGTTTGCCAAAATGGCTTTCAGGCTAGTGTATGCTAGGCAAGCTGTAAAGCTGACTTTATTTGCACCCTGAGCAAAATATAATTAAAAAAGTAAGTCTCTTTTCTACTGCTTTGTGAGAGTCCAACATTGAAAGACATTTCAAGCAACTAAGATCAATACAGGTAGGTTGCAGGGAGAAAAAAAAACAATTATTGCCGCCGCAACATTAATCTAAATTTTCTGGTAGTTAATACAAGCCTAAAGGTCTATCGAAAAAAGTGTCCCTGTAAATTACCGACCCAGATTTGAAGAGCAACTAATGATAAGTTTTTTCTCCAGCACACAACCTTTGATCTGTATTTACCGTCGATTTATATCCATCTATCATTGACAGAAACACAATCACTCTTATAAACTTGACCACTTAGCTTAGCTTGTACAGTCGTCTCTTTAGGTCTTCCCTTCCAGACAGAAATTAAAGCTTTGTACATCGAAGGTGCGTAAAACTACTCTTTGTTTATGTCGTCGTGATTGCTCCCTGCCAAACGATTTGATGTAATCGACCATTATTGATGAAAAACGTAGAAAAGGGAAATAATACTGTTCTTTCCTCCACGTTATGGCCGCCCAGAAAGTATTGTGTTTTGATCGCGTGACTAACTGGTCGGGAGGTGGGGAGAGGGCGGGACCGAGAAACAATGGAAATTAGCTTGCGAATGCAGTGGAGTTCTAGGAGAAGCAAAATGGCGGATAGAAATGTCCTCTTGTTGTTATCAATTGTACGTCGCGTTTTCGATTGAAGATCGCCTTTTAAATGGAAATTTCTGAGATAATGATGGAAACGTTTATACTTCGTACTGCCATCTGTTTAAACATGACGCATAGTGCTTCCTTTTGTGCTGAGAGGGTAAACGCTGCCGCGTGGAACAGAGCGAGGTTGGTTGAAGATAAGCTTAGTTGTTTCTGCTGGTGCATAAATGCACTCATGAAGTCACCCGGCTGGAAAGTTTCCAAAGAGGCCATGGATAAGAGAGTAAGGTTCACGGGCGAAGCAAGTATTTGGAAGTGTTCTGTTTGACTGAGACAGGAAAGGAGCAATATTTATACGGCGAGAACTACAAACTCAATTGGAAAAACACCCTCTTAGCCAAACGTGTGGGGACAAACATTGGCAGAGCAACTGCCTAGACATGCAATGGGGAACGTCATTTCCATAAAGTGCGATATCGATAAGTGATTTTAGATGTTTTAAATTAATTACTTAAATGTTTGTTGTCAAATTGTAAAATAATGCATTTAAAGACCAAGAGAAAATTTACACTTTTGGTTGCTACTAACTCAGATTTTGTCTCTGCTAATGTAATACTAAACCAACACTCTTGATATTAGCCTGTGCCACAGATGGAATGAAACTCTGGGTTAAGTCCATCTGCAAAACAGCGGCAAAATCCTAGTTCTGGGCCCTCTGTGTGTGTATCAGGATTAGAGTACATGCCAAGACTGGACTGTTAAAAATGTCATTGTCCATTTGCCAATAATGCTGAAGGGAAACTCAAAATGCTGGTATTTCATTTAGTACGTCAGGGCCCAGAACAAGGATATTAGAGCTGCTTCGCAAATGTTACTAACCAGGGTTAGAATGTACCTGGAACACAAGCTACCTTGATATTTAATGTTCAAAATATTAGGTAGCTGAGATTGTTGAAAATTTGATGATGTCTTCAAGACTGAATTAACTTATGCTACAACATTGTGTCCCTATGTCACCTTTTTCTCCTTAAGTCGCCTAAAGTCGCCTGAAATCGCCTTAAATTACGGCGACTTAAGGTCCCAGAGTAGGCCTATATATATAAAAAAACAACAACAACAAACACATACCGTAAAATTCCGAAAATAAGCCCTCCATGTATGAGCCTCTCCAAATATAAGCCCCCCAAACTCATAACGCAAAAAACCCTCCGTCAAATCGCCCCTCCGAATATATTTGCCCTCGAAAACAAAGTAAAACAAAGCAAAAAATGGTAAATCTCCCTCACACTACAAGCTAGCTCAATCGATTTTGAAACGCAAATTTCCCTCCGTACATAAGCCCCTCCAAAAATAAGCCCCTCAAAAAGGGCCTTTGAAAAATATAAGCCCCGGCGCTTATCTTCGGAATTTTACGGTATACAATAATTACTCAGGGTTACCATTCGAGGTGCAGCTCCTGAAAGCTATCAAGTAAGGCCAGAATCGCTTGAGGGACTTTTCAAGCCGCATCCAGCAAGCTGAAAAACGAAAACGATGTCATCCGAAATCGGATTTCCGACTTTCACAAGCGGCGCCGTTTCTCAACCAAAAATTCAATAAACAAACCAGCCATGATGAATAACAGAAGACTGTTGATAGCAGCTGTATTTCATTTTATGCATCCAGTGGAAAAAGACAGTTAAAAACATCACAAGTTGACAAAAAAACTCTGTCAGCTTCAGCTTTTAAAGTAAACAAGTTTCAAGATGCTGTATAAATTTTCTGCATGAACTCACCTGTCAAATTTTGATCAATCAGAGCGTAAAAATTGGACGTAGAGCGTGACCAACGCGTGACTATGGTGAGAAAAGTGAAAAGCCTCTGTCTTCTCTGCTTGTATTTTTAAATGACTGGCTGAATTTTCGCGTCCGAGATCAGTTTGAAATCAAAATGTTCACAGCGCGGGGCCATAGTGACATTAACACAACACCTTCTGTCATCATGTCATTATTTTGCTGCCGTTCTCTTTGCCTTTGTATTTCTCTTTCGCGTTGCCTTTGTCTATTCATTCTAGATCTGTCTCGTTCTGCTGGCCGGCGTTCTTCACTATAATTTTCTGCCCCTCTTCTTGCCCTGAATCTTTCTACTTGCCGACTTTCTTCACTAACATTTTGTCTTCTTCTTCTACTTCTAACACGCTCTCTTCGGCGATCGTCTTCGCTTGCTCTACGCGTGTTGACTCTTACTCTCTGCCGCTCACCTTCTCTTTGCTCTCTGCTTAAATCCTGTCATCTACACGCTAAAATCTCTCTGCTGTTGTTGTTGACATAATAGCTTTCGTAACTTGTAGTAAAAAGTTATAAAGGCTCTTTCAAAACATCTTTTTGCTAAGTTGCTTTTTGAAATTTCTTTTTCAAAACCAGTTGCGCGATATAATTGTGCGACGTTACGCCATGCGATTTCCCGCCAAAAAATCTCTACTTTCTCCTAAGAGTCCATGCGGACCACTTTCGACTACCTGGAAAGTCCGTACGGACGGACGTACGCTGATGTCATAACCAAAATTTCTCGGACGGATAGTTTACGAAATTAGTTTAGTTATGGTGCTCCGCTATAATAGGGAAAAAAGGCAAAACAAAACGGGGAAAATATACATTGATTCTATATTTTTGTATATTACGATGAAGAAAGAAGTGTTACTAAACATTTAGAGGAAAGAAGAGGATATGGCTATTTTCCCTGTGAATCAAAACATCTAAGTTAATAGAGAGATTTAGAGTAACATTTACCACAAACGGCAAACAACAGACTCAAGTTAAGAATTTCGCAAAACAGGAAATGAGTATATAAACAGTCTAAAGCAATTCTTATTGATGAATATAACGTTGAACTACTTTTGTTTTAAAGAAGTAAAGAAAAGTAAAAGACAACGTAAAGGATACTGAAATTACACTTGGTCACGAGGCACAAATTCACGTTTTCTGTTTACCGTAAATTACAAAAAGTACATGCAGACTATATGCTTTGAAAACTACTGTCTTGGCTCTTGTCTCTTGAAGTTCAAGTAATTTTCAGGCCAAAAATCAGTTAATATTTAAATCTGCCAAAATCTAAATCTCCTTTTGACATTATTAATCAATTAAAACTTCGCATTAAAATATTTTTAATCACAAGATAAAGTAACTGCACCACTGCTGTTTAATCTTTGGTGTTTGCCGCCTTTCGTTGCCAGTCTCCTCTACTAAATATGGTTCAACGCCCTTCGTCGCTGTATATTTGCGGCCCGCACAGGGCAGCTACCTATTTTTGTCTTGAAAGCGTCTGAGAACTCGATTTGGTGTTTAATTTGTTTGGATGCTTGGAAATTTGGAAGTTTGTTTGGCTGTTTTACCATTTCCCAGTCCCATACGAGTAGCACCCTATCCAGCATGCTAGCAAAGTAAAATGGTGGCTGCATTTTTTTAAGCGCTAGAAAGTGAAAATCTATTATTCTTTCTGAACACGCTTTAAAAAGAAATGGCGATAAACTTGTTAAAGAGTTTCTTAGCGCTCTTGAATCTGCGACCTCTTGGTTAGACATTCGTGAGTATTATGTGAGTGCGAGGGAATATTTTCTTTAACGCAGCCCGTAAGTTACTCATTTGCTTGCAATCTCAGTTGTAACGTTAATTATTTGGGGAAAGTGGCGAACGTTTAAGTGATGCCGGATTCGAGGGGGAGACAATGTTCTTTCATTTTCACAGCACTGTCGTTCCATGAGCCCAACCAGTTATCAGCTGTGGATCATTGTGAACACAAACACAATCGATGAAATCTTCTCACGAGGAGACAATTAGTTTTAAAGCGCCCTAAAAAACCAAGTCAGCACAATCGTTTTTAGCAGATAACCTTCCTGTTGTAGTTCACTACTTTTTCTAAGGAGGTGAATGGAGCAATGAGGCGCACAAACAGGGTTATAATAAATTGAGGTCATAATTTGCCCCGGCAAAGAGGAGAATGAAACAAGCGGTTTGCTTACCGAGGTGGGCGAACTGAATTAAGGTTTTCCTGTTCATATTTCCTGCTTATTTGATTTTGTAATAAATTTCAGATATAACACGCATTCTGATTGGTTGAAAAAGCGTCCTTTATGAGAGTAACAAGTAGCTAAAATGTCACGTCATCTCGGCTTAAAAGTTTATTGTGAAAATAAATGTAGTGCGTGAGGAGCTTATCGGATTATTTATCATATATCGAATTACTACATCTTGATTGTGCTCTGTTTTGTTATAACCCAATTAGGAAGTGGTTAGAGCACTTAAGGAGTAGGGAGAAACACTCGGCTATAGGTCTCATGTTTCACGCTACGCTTTTTTATAGCGCTCTCTAGCCGCATCCCTTTTGTGTGCACAGTCGTCAAGGATTTTTTCCTGCGTTAAATTGAAGGAGAGAGAAATTAAGGGCACTGGCCATTACAGTAAACAACTGGGAAGGCATAGGATGACTTCCCTGCATGTTTTAACTCATTCCCTCTCTTTGGTACCCCTCAGCAAAAGCCTGAGTAAAAGCTTTGTTGGTGCGTTGCAATGAATGTTAGTTAAAAATAGACAAATAATATAAAAAGTAAATCAATCAATCAATCAATCCCTCACGGCCAAGGATTTCGTTTGCAAATGAACATTAAAGGCCCGAAATATTTAATTTCTAACAGCGAAATAATGCACGAGTGATCGTTTTGACCAACAGGTATTCTTCCTGGAGACGAAGACTAGAAGCTCACCAGCTACACTAATCATAACATCTAAACAGCCCTTCCATTAGTATATACTTTTAGCCCTTGCACATGCAAGGGAGGGGTGGACACCTGACGAATTATATTTGGGCAAATATAATTCACCATTATATTTTTGTTTAATTTATTTTCCTGCCACTCTTCCTGCCGTAAGGATCAGTTTACTGCTCTAATTTTAAAATTTGGTAATTCACAGTTATGCCACTAGTACTGTAAACAAAAGAATATAGAGAAGAAAATAACTAAGACAATATAAAAGCTTATTGCAATTAAAATTAAATTAAATAACAGGGTCTCAAGAATTATATTATTGTTATTATTACATTTTTTTTTTTTTGTCAGCAACTGACTATGGGATTATTATTTTCATTTCTTTAATATTCGATCAGTAACTACGAAGACATATATATGTTTTGTTTTTCCAACCTAAGGTAATAATTTACCGACCTGCAAAATACGTAATTTTGCTTAACTTCCAGTCATGGTTATCTTTATTCTGATTAATACCGCTTCATGATTTATTTTTTTACGGTTTCTTGTCACTGGCAATTATCTCCACTACATGTAAGTGTAACAACAGTGAACATTTATAAAATGATATATTTATCGATTTGTAAATCCTTTCTTGTTCAGTCTCAGAAACCTTCAGTATACCTTCAGTTTCCTCAACAGTGATATTGAATGAAACTAGGACTGAAGATAACTCATTGAGTCTGCACCAAGAGAGGATAAAGGGGACAGAGAAGGCATCCCCCATACACACCCTATTCCATAGGTAATTCGTCTCGAGTTATTTTTAGAATCGGGATAAAGTTACCTCGCGCGCTGCGTGGTTGTTTCGTGGAGGTTTTGCATGACTAAACGCCATGCAAAACATGTCGGGCGATCGAGAGCATTTCTGAATATTGAAGCGAAATGAGTCGGCGCTCACCTGGGAAAAGGGAATCGCTCGACTCTTTGACAACCCGTGAAATCAGTTTTACTCGAAGTTACCGTAACCACAGTGCTTTAATAAAATGAGAAATTTCGCTGGTCTATTGAAACCGGTCGTTTTACAATAAAGCAAGTAGCAAGTAATATTCATGTACATGTAATTAGTTTTACAAATTTGAATTTTATTGTAGTTTTTTTTTAAGTTGTTAAGCGCTGTTGAGTCAGTGCCTTTATATGCGTCAAAATATACGTTAGCGTAGCAACCGATTTCTGACGACGATGTTTTGCAAACGTGCGTTCTTGAAGACTCGTTTTGTTTTCAGATTTAGGCGGTTGTTGTTCTGGGAAGCCTGGCATTAGCAAATTATGCTGTATGAATCCATCTCTTTTTTAATATCGCAAAAAAGTTCTTGGGATTCAGTTAACTCGAGAATCGATGCAATGTATTATTCCAACAGTGAAAACGAAAAGAAACCTACAAGTTTGGATTACTTGAGCGCTTAAATCCTGCTTGCCTTTTTAACTTCAAAATGATAATGATTACAAAACAATCGCAATGTTTTGTCAGTTTTAAATTCCGCGCGCTTTTATAATGGCAATTGAACTGAGTGGAGTGCAATCCGGTCTGAAATCATACGAGCAATATCAAAATCGGATTAGCACCCAGCAAGTATGTATGAACTCAGACCAAAATAATACGACACAAAGTTCAATTGCCACTTTATTACAGCTACTTGGAAATCGCAATATTTTATTGATCAAGTAGCCGGTTGAAAAGCGAAAACCGATAAATGTATAACTTAATAACGTACATATAAAAGAAACTACTAACTGTGAGAAAAACATTAAATGCAGTTTACAAGTCAAATGTCAGTGCGCATATGCTTTGATATCATATTGTTCGCCGTACAAAAGCGATTGTCTACACTTCGGTTTCTTCAGGCTCATCTGTCCCCTCGGGTTCCTCTGTTTCCTCCGGTTCCTCTGTCTCCTCCGGTTCCTCTGTTTCTCCCTCGGGTTCTTCGGTTTCTCCTTCGGGTTCCTCGGTTTCTCCTTCGGGTTCCTCGGTCTCTCCTTCGGGTTCCTCGGTTTCCTCTGGTTCTTATATTTGCACGTGGTAATAAAAGAAAAAAAAAGAAAGAATGTAAAAAAGAAATAAGTACATGTCTAATTAACACTGGTGATCTTCATCGCAAATGGGTAACGTGGCAGTGAGGAAAATTAATAGCATAGGCAAGCACTATTACCATTATTGTATGCATGTATTTTACACTTTACTTCAAGCCAAATTCGTCTTTTAGAATCTGCGAGTGTTTTCATGTCATTGAATTCTTAATGAATCATTTATCTTGTTATTTCTATTAACGTAATGCAATATTAAGGACCAAGGTCACCTTAAAACATAAATGCCAAAAGTGATATACTTGAATAAAAAAAGTAAAAAGTTTATTATTCTTATTACGTCGTTATTGACTTGGCAGCAAAGAGGGGTTACTGAGACAACAATTTGTTGATTTAAACGTTTTCCTTGTTGTTGTTGTTGTTGTTGGTGGTGGTGGTGGTAGTACTGGATCCTATACGATTAGGTGGACAGTAATAAAACCTTACCAGAACTGTCTTACAAAGATGTGTCTCTTAGCGAAGCACGCATGAAGTCGGTCTTCCATCCAGGAATTTGACTCAAATACCGGAATGTCACTCTCAGAAATAGTGCATAAACTACCTTTCCTTTTTTATATATCTCATTTTCATTTTCTTTTGTTTTAAAATAAACTTATGTTAAGATTTAGTTACAATTTTTGAAAGTTTTAATGCATGAAAACAGGTCAACGACAATGGCATATTCAAAGATCACATGTCGTAATCTTTAACATACAGGATGAATTTCATATCTGTGATCACTCGTAAATGAATGCTGCCATAAAGTTCTTGATATCCAAAAAAATCACAGTAATTTTGGGCGAAGCAAATCCAATTTGCCAGTTTAAAACACCTGTTAGTAATGGGAGATAATTATGTTTGGACACAAACGTGACGCCACATGCGTCGACTCTTGTCATTTGAAACCCAAAAGTAAAAGTAAAAAAAAACCTTCTAAGCATGTCCAGACCGAAACATGAATATAAACGAGGAAAAAGCCTTAAATTTTGATGACACGAAACAGGTAGGACTAAGCTCGGAGTACATAGATGGACGTACAAAATCAGCTACATACGTACTTCTGAAATCATTAACATAAATGAGAAGAAAAGAACCACCTACCTTGTTGAGGGAAGCCCTCCAGCTGACCCACCAAGAAAACAAGACAAAAAAGAAAAAACAATTTGAAATTCATCTTGGCTTATTCAACCTTCTTCTCAGAATGCTGTTTGGCTTAATGAAATTTTCACTTTCACTCAGCAATTTATAGAAGAGGACGATATTATCTTTATCAATATTAGCTTAAAATCTGAATATTGGGCTTGAGAAATAACTACATGAAGATTGCAATGAAACGATAGCGCTTTACGTTTATATGTTTTTTGTTCTGCGTAATTTTGAAAATTTCTGGTTGTTCTTGTGAATAGTTCCTTCTTTTATCTCTCTTCACCAGTATTAGATTACAGTATATGGCTAACGCACTAAGCATAAGTTTGTTTACTTGGGCTCGTTTTAAAAGAAAACAATATTGTCGATAATGCATCTGGATAAAATGGCTAATTATGGAAATAATGATATGTATGAATATGAAATGAGTATTTTTAATAAAACAAGTACATTTCAAAGTAATTATTTAAGGTTCTTTTTCTTTTCATGATAAAGTTCGTCACAACAGAGGAATGGCAGCATCAATCCATGCTCTATGGATTTGATACTAAGTCAGTTCTGATTAACCATGTAAATGAATTTCTTTCTTACTGAGATATTGACACTAAAACAGCTCACTTGATTGCCCTTTAGCATTTGACCGATTCACAATAATACAAAATACCAAAATAGAAATGGCTGATGACGGAGGACTTGGCAAAAGAATTTCTATTTTCTTAGAGATGTTGCTACATGTTCAACTTATTCAGATTGCTGGCAAAGCTACAGGTGTAGTTATCCATTTGGTTTTACAATAATTGGCCCTCAAAGTCTGCATGATTTTAAGCTTAAAGTTCTTCTGAATACTTCAGATGTAACCGCGGCAAAATGAGCCAAATTATTTGAACTATAAAATAAAGATAAATAAATACTGACTCGATTTTACACTAAGGTGACTTCAAGTAATGTCATAAAAAATATCGCGTCATATTTACTCTAAGACCGCATTGCCAATACTGATATAAAAAACATTGCATCACGTGTTGCGTGGAAACGTTGCTGTAAATTCTGGCAAATATATAACTCGTGACCTCATTAGTTATTAAACTTAAAGGATCCTCTAAGCTGCCTTTTCACCCTGCCTAGCTTTCTTTTGAAAAAGGAAGAGACACTTTGATAAATTTTGGTTAATGATAACTTACTTAAAACATAGTTATTAGAGGAGACTGGTTATGAAAAGCGGCAAACATCAATGATAAAAACAACAGTGCTGCAGTTTATGTTCAAAGCACCGTGAAAGTGCACAATCCTTTGTTTTCTGTTGGCAAATTGTTACGGAATAAATTAATGCAACGTTTTTATTGGTCAATACAATCAAAATGATAGGAATTCTTTTGAACGTTGTGCACTTTCAGGTCCACAAAAACATATAACAAAGGAGTCTGACGGGTTTCATAACCATTCCACTCAATTAACTATGCTTAAAAGTTTAATTACGGCCCAAAATTGGGTAAGACAACATGGGCCACTATATTAAAAACTAGTTACATAATGTATATGTCAGCCATTACTGCTTATTGTAAAGTCCAAAAGCTTGGAAGCAGGTTGAAAAAATATCATGAGAAAGGCAACACAGCGGCAAAGACTTCTTGAGCGTCGAGTTCTGCCCCTGAACGTTTCAATTGACACTTAATCGTTTTGTAGTTCGATTCTGCATTTATTTGACTACTATGACATCGTCAGTTAGGTGACAAAAAGCAATACCAAATTAACGAACGATTCTTCTCGTCCACCTGAACGCCGCAACAAAAAACATCCTCGCCATATCAAAAAGGCCTGGCTAGGCGTTTTGGGTATTCGTAGTCTTTTTCATTCACCTTTATACGGTATTTTGGCGTTACAATATATGAGTTTTTTTTTTCTAAATTTTTGGTATTTGGTATTTAGACACGAATTTATGTAGATATTTTGATTTAAGAATGTCGATGACAAAGTGATCGAAATGTGTTCGACAGAAGTTTGCCAGGGGTTGGGAATGGAAAGGAAAGAATAAACCTCGTGACCGACAGAAGTGCAACAAAAAGTTATAAGGCGAACCCGCTTTACGGGCACAGCTTAATAGAGACAGTGGACCCTTTTTTTCTTGCCAATCAACAGATTCACATGAAGTCAACCTCGATAATGCGGACACTTCATTGTCAACTGTGTGCTGTAATAAACCTTTCTTTTTTTTATGGTTAAAAAACTACAAGTGACAGAATCTCGATGATCCCAACGCTTAAAAAAGGGACAGGATGAATTGAAGACGTCAATTTTATACTATTTTGGCATCAGACGAGTTATGCAGGGAACTTTGCGTATAAATGAGGGACTTTTGAGTGTTTAAGAACATATTCTGCAGAATGACGGGTTTTTTGAAGGTTAGAGATGTTTATTGGACGATGCTAAATGTCCCGTTCTATTTATTTAGTATTTTTGTTAGAATAAAAAGTGTGCTTTTGATTTTAATATGGGCTACAAGAATGACCCGCTTAAAACGGAAACCGTGTTAATACAGCGGACACTTTCTATGCCCCTCCCCCCCACCCCCCCGCCCCCACCTCAGCGTCCATCTTAACTGGGTTTGACTGTACATTGTATCTGGGTGAATTCATCAGCAGACTTTCCAACCATCCCAATGCCCCAATAAGCGATCGGGATGGCAAAAATCCCGATTTTGACATGTGTGCTTAATCTCGATAATTTCGTCCAAATCTTATAACACTTATACTAGAAAACCAAATAGAGTTGTAGTCATCTGAAACTGATATTCTAAAGCTTCCAAAATATAACATGTATCGAGCACTTTTCCGCGAAGCCACGCAAAGTGACAAAGAGACGAAAGGGTTCTTAGCTACATCCGCCTTCTTCAAGGGCCTTCTAAATGCGTGGTTATTCGGATCGCGTACATGAGATACTGTTCTTCCAGTTCGAGTGGCTTTCAGTGTGTCAAAATATCGAAAAACATATTCTGGTGTTTTCCACATGTTATAAAAAAAAAAAAAAGAAAAGTTATAAATGAGTCATCTAAGCTCAAGAGAAAGCGGTTCGACCGTCAATCACAGTCTGCACGGAAGTCATAAATATTTCCATTATTCACAGTCCCTCCCTGGAAAAAGCAGTTTTGTCACTATCTATTATTGTAAACAAGCATAATAATGACGATCAATTTACCAAACATTTTTGACTGTAATTGTTTCCTCTCAGAACACTAGAAGGTGTTTTGGAGCTTCAACGTTTCAACACTTCCTAGGGGAGCATGGCCTCATACCCCCCTTGTGGCTCCAGACCTCGACGCCGCGTCATTTATAGTCTATAGTTAAACAATATCCCAATTTCACCTCAAATGGTTGGACAGTCTGGAGTCTCAGTAAACAGCTGACAAACCATTTTTAGGTCTCCTAACTCCAAAAAACATAAATTAGTAGTATCTGCACCTACCGGGAATATTTATATTACTTTCAACACAAAGAAAGCAAAAAAACAAAACAAAACAAAACAAAAGGGTAAGAGTTAATTATACTAAGAACAGTAATATATGGAATTAGCACTGCTGTAATCTAGTTTAATATTTGTAGGTATTGCCATGTAAGTGTGTAAATTCGCTATTTGTTTGTTTTCTTGCTTTTTTTTTGGTTTTCTTTTTATTACTTTATTTATTCTGTTTTTTTTTTCTTTTTTGTATGTCTTTTACTTGCAATAAAAAAAATTAGGTATATGGTATTCTGTTTGAAGACAAATTCAGGTATTTGGTATCAAAGATTTTACACTTTTAAGGTATATTTGTATGTTACGAGGAAAAACTCGGGTATATTGGTTTCCCATCATCCCCTTGGCCGGGCTTAAAATCTTTAAAAAGAGTTTTCATTTGAAGGTGTAAAAATTATATCTTTGAGGTAGTGGCTTTGACGGTTGGCGGTTATTTGTTTCAAAAGTTTGACGGTTGGCGGTTAAATAATTATTAAAAGATAAGAACGTTGTCCACCAAGATAACGGATTCTCCACCAAAATATGTAGAGGTGTGTTCGAGCAACTTGCTCGCTACACGATGAGGAACCAAGAATCTGATTTACATCTTAATGCCTATATTCTTCTTCAACTTCTGCTAACAATCTTAATCTTCTTACTCTTCTAACTCTTTCACTTACTCACCAACTTTCTTCTACTAAGTGCTCGTCCTTATTTCGAGCAGAGTAGCGGTTTTTTTTTTTTGCCAAAGCTGGACATGTTTGGGTTAACTGACCGTGGGAATAAAATTACGGTGAAATCGGTGTGGGTAATGTTTTGGTATGACAGAACCTAGAAGGTTGTGTTCGGCAAGAGTTCACAAATCACTGAAAAACTAAAACTCTGGTTAACCAACCCAAACCGGAACTTCGACGAGACTAGTAACTAAAGGTCAGCTCTAACATAACAAACTCGACCACTTATAAAAAACTAACATCTGACAACGACAAGGAAGTACGTATATTCCTAAAATGACGATAAGTAAATTCGCGAGCTAAGCATAAATTCAAGTACAAGAAAAAGCAAAAGATCAAAACAGGAAAATAAATACGTGGTCAAAAATCAAGACTAGCCTTGACCCGCTTGATGAAACAAAACTAAACTTAAAAGATAACTCCGTCTTAAAAATAACTATACTTCACAACATATCTCCCCCCTTAGAAAATGCATCGTCCTCGATGCAAAAGGACGTAATACATATAAATTAGAAATAAGGGAGCGAACGCAACTAGTTAAGTGCTGTTAGATAACGAGCAGAATTTTCTACCCTATAACGCCTTCATAGATAAATATAGCATCAAAACCAACTATGTCGGATATCACAAAGTGATATCTGCTTTAGCACATTACAAGAAAGTAAACTCTACAGCCTATCATGACCCAACTCCAAAGGATCCAGTTGGTACCCTGCTGTCTGACACCAAAGTTTCCAAGAAAAGTTATGAATGTCTAATAAACGAAAAAGCTTCTATACCATCAAGGAGTCAGGGAAAGTGGTTGGAAGAGAGAGACATACATTGTAATCTTAGTATAATAGTAAATTGGGAAAATACGTACTGCCTATCATCTCTGTGTACAAGAGAGTCAAAGCTTAGAGCGTTCCAATTTAAATTCCTTCACAGAGAAATAGCCACAAATGACTTTCTGTACAAAATAGGTATCAAACAAACAGATTGCTGCTCCTTTTGGCAGGAACAAAAAGAAACCCTCGTTCATCTATTCTGGACTTGCAAATACACTCAGAACTTCTGGAAGAGCATGTTCGAGTGGATCTCTCAAAAGTTTCAAAGATGTAGAAAACGTCCCTCCCTCCTTGTCTCTCTGTTTAGCGGAGAACGCATACTTGGAAGACAAAAGGCTATCTTGTTTGTAAATCATAAATCTTGTTATGAAACACAGCTCCAAATGAAGCGAACTCGTCTGATGAAGACGGAATGTACTAGTCAGTGGTAAGTATCAAAGCACAGCTCCGCTTAACCGTAACAAAGAAGGGGTCAATCGACCAAACAGAGTAGCCAATGTCCTGCGGAGTGATCAAAGTGTGTTTAGATTTCTTGGAGACAAACAATTGAGTAATGCTCAGATCCATTTCAGGAGTGTAAATTTGACAAAAAATCACCGAAAAGCCATCGAAGCACAATTGAAGAATCGGTGATTGAATAAATGATGAAATACCTTTGCAAGCAACTTTACGAGGTAACTATTACAAAGCACTTAATATATCTTGTTATCTAATTTTCGACGGCAAAGGTTATGATAACTATTTTACACAAACGACTTAAACAAAATAGCCAGAGAAATAAGACATAAATATAGAAGCTTTTAATAGATCGAAAGATTTAACAAAAAAAAAAAACATTAGATGCAATAATTTCAAGTGAGTATAACTTGATACTGACTATTGAACAACTACTTAACTTGTTTAATGAATTGAAGAACTTATTAAATAATAACTGTGTTAGTTTTATAATAACCCTTCAGACCATAACGCAAAACTGACTGATAACAGATGGTGAACTTCTAGAGACAAAAACTTTTCAAATTCATGACAATGTAAACAACAACTTACAAAAAGACTATAGAGAGACTAAAGAAATGGAGAGAAGGCTTTCATAAATTCATGGACAAAAATATTTTGGGAACTACTGAACTCAATTCATGGGAAAGGGAAAATCAAGGAAATACTGTATAAGCCAAGCAGCAAGGCAGAGTACAAAAACTAGAATTATTTTTGTGATTGAAGATATTTATCGATGAGACATCTATCCAAAATATGGTGTTCCGGTTCCCACGATGATTTGTTCTTAGGATAGGTGAGCCACTTGACCAAGTACTCAAATACTCAACCTTTCCAATTCTCTTTCGATATTTCAGAATTTTTTCTGCACTAAACACAGTTTCATTATCGATAACAATTGCTTCCGGAGTTGATTCTTTTGCATTTTGAAGTTGACTCTGTCTTTTCGAGGTCTGATCTTACGTTTGATTCTTTCTCTTTTTGAGGCGGTAGGGACAGTGGCATCTCAGTAACAACTGGATGTAAGTCAGTGTCTTTAGGATTCGTTAGGAAATTGGTTCAAAACAATCTTTTGGAATATCAGATTCATTAATGTACGGCTGCGTAGGGTCATCAAAAGGCAGAGGTTCAATTGGTCTCAAATTTGGATCAACAAACGGCTTCATACGATTCGCGTGACACGAAAAAGCAACTTTTTTATTGATGATGGTGCGCAACTTAAAATGCACTGGTGACAATTTTTCAATGACTCTGTATGGACCCAACCAGTTATGCATTAAATTTTTAGATAATTCTTTTCTACTTCTCGGAGTATAAACCCAAACTTAACACGTTGACCAACTTCAAAAACAGGTTCTTTTATCTTTTGATCGTAATAATCCTTCATTTTTTGTTGTGCTGGTTGTAAATTTTCTCTCGCTAAATTTTGAGCCAATTCTACTTTTTCGACAACACGTTTTCGATGGTCAAGGACCGAAGTGCCTAAGTCATCACCCACAGGAGGCAAATACTTAACGTCAATTGGCAAGCGTGGCTCTCGCCCAAAGATCGTAAAAAGGAGAATACCCAGTTGTATCTAAAACAGAAGTCCTATGCACAAACAAAACAAGCGGTATGAACTCCTCCCAATTTTTCTGGTTTTTGGAAACGTACACTGACAAAGACTCACACAAGGTGGAATTAAACCTTTCCACAAGACCATCGGTCTGTGGGTGATAACTAGAAGTATTGACCTTTTGAATTTGAAATATTTTACAAACTTCTGCAACGACTTTAGATAAAAAGTTAGTTCCTCTGTCAGAGAGCAACACACGCGGTGCCATATGTCTAGAAATAATTTCATTAACCAAAAGACGTGCAATAACAGTTGCTTCTACACTAGGCACTGGGAATGCTTCAACCCAACGAGTCAAATAATCACTTAACACTACAATATATCTACTGCCTTTACTAGGAGGTGGAAATAGCTGTTGATGTTTTAGGTCCATTTCCACCTTCTAGTAAAGCCTTGCTGCTTGGCTTATACAGTATTTCCTTGATTTTCCCTTTCCCATGAATTGAGTTCAGTAATTCCCAGAATATTTTTGTCCATGAATTTATGAACGCCTTCTCTCCATTTCTTTAGTCTCTCTATAATCTTTTTGTAAGTTGTTGTTTACATTGTCATGAATTTGAAAAGTTTTTGTCTCTAGAAGTTCACCATCTGTTATCAGTCAGTTTTGCGTTATGGTCTGAAGGGTTATTATAAAGTTAACACAGTTATTATTTAATAAGGTCTTCAATTCATTAAGCAAGTTAAGTAGTTGTTCAATAGTCAGTATCAAGTTATACTCACATGAAATTATTGCATCTAATGTTTTTTTTGTTGTTGTTGTTGAATATTTCGATCTATTAAAAGCTTCTATATTTATGTTTTATTTCTCCGGCTATTTTGTTTACGTCGTTTGTGTAAAATAGTTATCATAGCCTTTGCCGTCGAAAATTAGATAACAAGATATTTTAAGTGCTTTGTAATAGTTACCTCGTAAAGTTTAACCCACTTTATTTACTTAGCACTTAATTAGTTTTTTTTTTTCTTATCAAACGATCTTTTAATTTCTTTCTTTTTTTATTTTATTTTATTTTATTGCCACAACATGACATGCATTGTAGTATATAGATATAGTAAAATAAAATCACACAAAAAGTCATACAAGATAATTGATTTCAAGCCAAGGGATTCTACATTTTACAGAGCAAAGGAACAAGCGTGGAGATGTTTCGAGTATACAACTAATTTGTATGACTAAACAAAGAAAACAAATATTGACACCAAAAACAAAAAGGTACGAGACTAAAATAAACAAATAAATCAAGCAAAAAGTATATACATATAGTAAGATAAAATCACACAAAAAGTCATACAAGATATTGGGTTTCAAGTCAAGGGATTCTACGTTTTACGCTTCTTATATATCGTTATTGCAATATATTTTGTGAGAGGTTATTTTTAAAGCGAGACCATTTCCGTACAAAGACGTTTGAGTCGTTATTGTGGAATGCAATATTCTTTTCAATTTCTATCGAGTTCATAAGTACCTGTATATACACCTGAAGCTTAGGAAGCTTGTTCCCAAGTCTGCAGGTGTATATGTAATGTCTAGCTATAAGGAGTAGGTGATGAAAGAGAAGGTCTTTTACGTCGTCAATAAGACCGAAACAGAGAGACAAGGAGGGAGAGACGTTTTCTACATCTTTGAAATTTTGAGAGATCCACTCGAACCTGCTCTTCCAGAAGTTCTGACTTTATTTGCAAGTTCAGAATAGATAAACGAGGGTTTCTTTTTGTTCCTCGCAAAAGGAGCAGCAATCTGTTTGTTTGATACCTATTTTGTACAGAAAGTCATTTGAGGCTATTTTTCTAAGAAGGAATTTAAATTGGAATGCTCTAAGCTTTCACTCTCTTCTACACAGAGATGATAGGCAGTACGTATTTTCCCAATTTACTATTATACTAAGATTACAATGTATGTCTCTCTCTTCCAACCACCTTCCCTGACTCTTTGATGGTATAGAAGCTTTTTCGTTTATTAGACATTCATAAATGTTCTTGGAATCTTTGGCATGAGACAGAAGGGTATCAACTGGATCCTTTGAAGTTGGGTCATGATAGGCTGTAGAGTTTACTTTCTTGTAATCTGCTACAGCAGATATCACTTTGTCATATTCGACATAGTTGGTTTTGATGCTATATTTATCTATGAAGGCGTTATAGCTTAGAAAATTCTGCTCGTGATCTAACGGCACTTAACTAGTTGCGTTCGCTCCCTTATTTCTAATTTATATGTATTACGTCCTTTTGCATCGAGGACGATGCATTTTCTAAGGGGGGAGGTATGTTCTGAAGTATTTAGAAAAGTTTTTTCAAGACGGATTTATCTTTCAAGTTTAGTTTTGTTTCATCAAGTGGGTCAAGGTTAGTCTTGATTTTTGACCACGTATTTATTTTCCTGTTTTGATCTTTTGCTTTTCCTTGTACTTGAATTTATGCTTAGCTCGCGAATTTACTTATCGTCATTTTAGGAATATACTTCGCTTGTCGTTGTCAGATGTTAGTTTTTCATAAGTGGTCGAGTTTGTTATGTTAGAGCTGACCTTGGTTTACTAGTCTCGTCGAAGTTCCGGTTTGGGTTTGTTAACCAGAGTTTTAGTTTTTCAGTGATTTGTGAACTCTTGCCGAACGCAACCATGTAGTTTCTGTCATACCAAAACGTTACCCACACCGATTTCACCGTAATTTTATTCCCACGGTCAGTTAACCCAAACATGTCCAATCTGCTCGAAATAAGGACTAGAAGTTAGTAGAAGAAAGTTGGTGAGTAAGCTTAAGTGCAAGAGTTATAGGAGTCAGAAGATTGAGATTGTTAGAAGAAGTCGAAGAAGAATAAAGGCATTAAGATGTAAATCAGATTCCTGGTTTCTCATCGTGTAGCGAGCAAGTTCCTCTAACACACCCCTACATATTTTGGTGGAGAATCCGCTATTTTGGTGGACAACGTTCTTATCTTTTAATAATTATTTAACCGTCAACCGTCAAACTTTAAAACAAATAACCGCCAACCGTCAAAGCCACTATCTCAAAGATATAATTTTTACACCTTCAAATGAAACTCTTTTTAAAGATTTTAAGCCCGGCCAAGGGGATGATGATATACCAATATACCCGAGTTTTTGCTTGTAAAATACCAATATAACTTAAAACTGTAAAATCTTTGATAGCGAATACCTGAAATAGTCTTCAAACAGAATAACATATACCTAATTTTTTTATTGCAAGTAAAACACATACAAAAAATACACAGAATAAATAAAGTAATGAAAAGAAAACAAAAAAAAACCAAGAAAACAAATAAATAGCGAATTTACACACTTACATGGCAATACTTACAAATACTAAACTAGATTACAGCAGTGCTAATTCCATATATTACTGTACTTAGTATTATCTATAATTAACTCTTACCCTTTTTTTTTGTTGTTTTTGTTTTTGTTTTTGTTTTGCTTTCTTTGTGGTGAAAGTAATATAAATATTTATGGTGGGTGCAGATATTACTAATTTCTGTTTTTTGGAGTTAGGAGACCTAAAAATGGTTTGTCAGCTGTTTACTGAGACTCCAGACTGTCCAACCATTTCACGCGGCGTCGAGGTCTCGAGCCACAAGTGGGTATGGGGGCATGCTCCCCCAGGAAGTTTTGAAATGTTGAAGCTCCAAAACACCTTCCAGTGTTCTGAGAGGAAACAATTACAGTCAAAAATGTTTGGTAAATTGATCGTCATTATTATTCTTGTTTAAAAAACTAAATAGTGACAAAACTGACTTTTCCAGGGAGGGACTGTGAATAATGGAAATATTTGTGACTTCCGAGCAGATTGAAATTGACAGTCGAACCGCTTTCTCTTGGGCTTAGATGACTCATTTATAACTTCTCTTCTTTTTCATAACGTGCAGAAAACACCAGAAGATATTTTTCGATATTTTGACACACTGAAAGCCACTCGAACTGGAAGAACAGTATCTCATGTACGCGATCCGAATAACCACGCATTTAGAAGGCCCTTGAAGAAGGCGGATGTAGCTAAGAACCCTTTCGTCTCTTTGTCACTTTGCGTGGCTTCGCGGAAAAGTGCTCGATACATGTTATATTTATGGAAGCTTTAGAATATCAGTTTCAGATGATTACACTCTATTTGGTTTTCTGGTATAAGTATTATAAAATTTAGACGAAATTATCGAGATTAAGCACACATGTCAAAATCGGGATTTTGGAAATCCAGATCACATATTGGGGCATTGGGATGGTTGGAAAGTCTGTTAATCAAAAGCACACTTTTTATTCTAACAAAAATACTAAATAAATTGAACGGGACATTTAGCATCGTCCAATAAACATCTCTAACCTTCAAAAAACCCGTCATTCTGCAGAATATGTTCTTAAACACTCAAACGTCCTTCACTTATACGCAAAGTTCCCTGCATAACTCGTCTGATGCCAAAATAGTAAAAAATTGACGTCTTCAATTTATCCTGTCCCTTTTTTTAGCGTTGGGATCATCGAAATTCTCTCACTTAAAGTTTTTTAACCATCAAAAAAGAAAGGTTTATTACAGCACACAGTTGACAATGAAGTGTCCGCATTATCGAGGTTGACTTTACGTGAATCTGTTGATTGGCAAGGAAAAAAGTGTCCACTGTCTCTATTAAGTTGTGTCCGTAAAGCATGTTCGTCTTTATAACTTTTTGGTGCACTTCTGTCGGTCACGAGGTTTATTCTTCCCTTTCCAGTCTCAACCCCTGGCGAACTTCTGTTTAACACATTTCGATCACTTTGCCACCGACATTCTTAGATCAAAATATCTACATAAATTCGTGTCTAAATACCAAATACCAAAAATTTAGAAAAAAAAACTCATATATTGTAACGTCAAAATACCGTATAAAGGTGAATGAACAAGACTACGAATACCTAAAACGCCTAGCCAGGCCTTTTTGACATGGCGAGGATGTTTTTTGTTGCCGCGTTCAGCTGGACAAGAAGAATCGTTCGTTAATTTGGTATTGCTTTTTGTCACCTAACTGATGATGTCATAGTAGTCAAACAAATGCAGAATCGAACTACAAAACGATTAAGGGTCAATTGAAACGTTCACGGGCTGAATTCGACGCTGAAGAAGTCTTTGCCGCTGTGTTGCCTTTCTCATGATATTTTTTCAACGTGCTTCCAAGCTTTTTGACTTTATAATAAGCAGTAATGGCTCACAGATGCAATATGTAACTAGTTTTTAATATAGTGGCCCATGTTGTCTTACTCAATTTTGGGCCGTAATTAAACTTTTAAGTAAGTAACATTAACCAAAACTTATTAAAGTGTCTCTTACGTTTTCAAAAGAAAGCTAGGCAGGGTGGAAAGGCAGCCTAGAGGATCCTTTAAGTTAAATAACTAATGAGGTCACGAATATATATTTCCCAGAATTTACAGCAACGTTTCCACGCAACACGTGATGCACGTGATGTTTTTTTTTATATCAGCATTGGCAATGCGGTCTTAGAGTAAATATGACGCGATATTTTTTATGACATTACTAGAAGTCACCTATGTAAAATGTGTAATTCCTTTACATGGTTAATCAGAACTGACTTAGTATAAAATCCATAGAGCATGGATTGATCCTGTAAGTCCTCTGTTGTGATGAACTTTATCGTGAAAAGAAAAAGAACTTTAAATAATTACTTTGAAATGTACTTGTTTTTTTAAAAATACTCATTTCATATTCATACATATCATTATTTCCATAATTAGCCATTTTATCCAGATGCATTATCGACAATATTTTTTCTCTTAAAACGATCCCAAGCAAACAAACACATGTTTAGTGCGTTAGCCAGATACAGCAATCTAATACTGGTGAAGAGCGATAAAAGAAAGAACCTTCCACAAGAACAACCAGAAATTTTCAAAATTACGCAGAACAAAAAAATGTAAACGTAAATTGTTATCGTTTCATTGCAATCTTCGTGTAGTTTTTTCTCAAGCCCAATATTCAAATTTTAAGCTAATATTGATAAAGGTAGTATGGTCCTCTTCTATAAATTGCTGAGTGAAAGTGAAAATTTCATTAAGCCAAACAGCATTCTGAGAGGAAGGTTGAATAAGCCAAGATGAATTTCAAATTGTTTTTTCTTTTTTGTCTTGTTTTCTTGGCGGGTCAGCTGGAGGGCTTCCCTCATCAAGGTAGGTGGTTCTTTTCTTCTCATTTGTGCTCAATGATTTCATAAGCACGTATGTAGCTGGTTTTATACGTCCATTTATATACTCCGAGCTTGGTCTAGGCTATTTCGTGTCATCAAAATTTAAGGCTTTTTCCTCGTTTATATTCATGTTTCGGTCTCGTCATGCTTAAACGGTTTTTTACTTTTACTTTTCCGTTACAAATGACACGCGTCGACGCACGTGGCGTCACTTTTGTGACGCCAAACATAATTATCTCCCCTTACTAACAGGTGTTTTACACTTGCAAATTGGATTCGCTTCGCCCAAAATTACTGTGAATTTTTTGGATATCAAGAACTTTATGGCAGCATCCTTTTACGAGTGATCACAGATACGATGTTCATCCTGTATGTTAAAGATTACGACATGTGATAATTGAATATGTGATTGTCGTTGACCTGTTTTTATTCATTAAAACTTTGAAACATTGTAACTAAAACTTAACATAAATTTATTTTAAAACAAAAGAAAATGAACATGAAATATAAAACAAGAGAAAGGTAGTTTATTCACTATTTCTGAAAGTGGCATTCCGGATTTTGAGTCAAATTCCAGGATGGAAGACTGACTTCATGCATGCTTCGCTAAGAGCAACATCTTCGTAAGACAGTTCCAGTAGGGTCTTAGCAAGTAATCGTATAGGATCCAATACTACCAACAACAACAACAACAACAACAACAACAACAAGGAAAACGTTTAAATCACCAAATTGTTGTCTTAGTAACCCCTCTTTGCTGCCAAGTCAATAACGACGTAATATGAATAATAAACTTTTATATATATCTTTTTTTTATTCAAGTATATCACTTTTGGCATTTATGTTTTAAGCTGACCCTGGTCCTTAATATTGTATTACGTTAATAGAAATAACAAGATAAATGATTCATTAAGAATTCAATGGCATTAAAACTCGCAAATTCTAAAAGACTAATCTTTGGTTGAAGTAAAGTGTAAAATACATGCAATACATACAATAATGGTAATAATGCTTGCCTATGCTATTAATTTTCCTCACTGCCACGTTACCCATTTGCGATGAAGATCACCAGTGTTAATTAGACATGCACTTATTTCTTTTTTTACATTCTTTCGTTTATTTTTCTTTTATTACCACGTGCAAATATAAGAACCAGAGGAAACCGAAGAACCTGAGGGAGAAACTGAAGAACCCGAGGGAGAAACAGAGGAACCGGAGGAGACAGAAGAACCGGAGGAAACAGAGGAACCAGAGGAAACAGAGGAACCCGAGGGGACAGATGAGCCTGAAGAAGCCGAAGTGTAGACAATCGTTTTTGTACGGCGAACAATATGATATCACAGCATATGCGCACTGACATATGACTTGTAAACTGCATTAAATGTTTTTCTCACAGTTAGTAGTTTTTTTATATGTACGTTATTAATTTATCGGTTATTAATTTATCGTTATTAATTTATCGGTTTTAATTTTTCGCTTTTCAACCGAACCTGCTACTTGATCAATAAAATATTGCGATTTCCAAGTAGCTGTAATAAAGTGACAATTGAACTTCGTGTCGTATTATTTTGGTCCGAAATCATACATACTTGCTGTGTGCTAATCCGATTTTGATATTACTAGTATGATTTCAGACCGGATTGCACTCCACGCGCGCGGAATTTAAAAAGCAGGAATTAAGCGCTCAGCAAGTAATCCAAACTTGTAGGTTTCTTTTCGTTTTCACTGTTGGAATAATACATTGCATTAATTCTTGAGTTAACTGAATCCCAAGAACTTTTTTGAGATATTAATAAAAAAGAGATGGACTTATACAGCATAATTTGCTAATGCCATGCTTCCCAGAACAAAAACCGCCTAAATCTAAAAATAAATCGAGTCTTCAAGAACGCAAGTTTGCAAAACATCGCCGTCAGAAATCGGTTGCTACGCTAACGTATATTTTGACGCATATAAAAGCAAATAGAATTGACCAATAGCCTTCATGGTAGGGGTTTAAAAACGAGGGGAAAGGAGTAAAAACGGAGAGGCGATTAAGGAGATAATTTCCAAATAGAGGGGTTTGTCTGCAAGCGTTTCCTCCCTTCCCCTCCCCCTCCCCCCACTTTCACTTTTTGGCTCTTGTTTCATTTCTCGCGCGGCCAAAATCGAGAATCCCGTTCCTCTGTCTTTCTTTGCTCCGAAACCTAACGAAAACGCTTGCTACGCAGGCTATATTATTGCCGGCAAAATTTGCTCGACGATATAAAGGAATCTCTAAAATTTATTACTTCACTGGACACTCCATTCCAAAAAGGTACTTAAGTCTATAGTTTTCTATGACAATAGAACCCTTAAAATCTCCAAATCCAAGAAATCGGAACAGTATTTCGGTGATAAAATCGAAATTTTTATCTGTCTCCTCGATGAACACTTTGCTCGCCATTTTGAAAGCCTCTGACGCGAGACATGACGTCATACTGGCGGGCGGACTGTACAAGAGATTTCCTTAGAGACACCTTCCCCCGCTGATGTTGTATATATATATATATATAAGATGAAATGACGAAATTCAAATTGATCATCAACTAAAAAGTGCTCAATGGGTTTACCAGAGCTTAAACGTGTACTATCGAAGATGAACTTAACATCGATGGAGGTAAGCATGTTTTAGCTATTTTTTTAAGCTAGGAATTATTTTGAATGAATAATAAAACAATTATTAAATTCGGCTTTCGTATCTTATGAAGAATTATTGAGATCTCGGAGTGTGTCATCCACCTCGGCCCACGGCTCCGACGGATAACACCCTCCTCGATATCCATAATTCTTCATAAGATACGAAAGCCGAATTCATTAATTGTTAATTATTATTCATTCAAAATATTTCCACGATTCTGATTGGCTAAAAGGACACGCATAATTCACCACAACCAGTTTTTGATGACCAAATTTGGAAGAATTTTGTGCTTAACGAGGAAATGACGTCAAAAATGCAGCGTTCGTGCAGGTTAAGGCACCGTGATCCGAGAAGACCTGGGGACAAGGCTGAGTTGTTTTGGTTGTGAAAACAAAAAAGGCGCACATTTCACTCGATCAAGAGTAAGAACCAGGCGAAAAATAGCTAAAAACATGGCAAGAACAGCAAGAACGCAACTCGAAGAGAGACATCTGCTATTTGGAGAATATTTGCTGAGCTGGACAAACCTAAACGTGCACTATCGAAGATGAACTTAACATCGATGGATTGATGGAGGCCATGTTTTAGCCATGTTTTTAAACTAGGAATTATTTTGAATGAATAATAAAACAATTATATTCGGCTTTCGTATCATATGAGGAATTATGGAGTTCCCGGAGGGTTTTATCCGCCTCAGCCTACGGCCTCGACGGATAGCACCCTCCTCGATCGTATTTCCGCGTAAAAGTGTTGTTAAAAGGCATTCAAAAGTTCTAGGTCTAGCTTAATTACATTAAACAGCGTTCAAATAGAGTAAAAAGAGTAGTGTCCAGGTAATAGCCCTGGGGTACTGGATTTTATGATTGGGTAGGTGAACTGTGTTTTTAAATTGCCTGGCTGGCAAGTAAAGATTTTTAGGGAATCCAGATTACAGAAGAACTGCAATCAATTCCATTCATAAAAAAAATAATAAAAAAAATAAACTGGAGTAGTCAAAACGGCTTTCAGGCTAGTGTATGCTTGGTACAACTTGCCGGAATAGCAAGCTGTAAAGCTACCTTTCTTTGCACCCTGAACAAAATATAATTGAAAAAAGTAAGTTCGTTTCTACTACTTTTTGAGAGTCCGACACGGAAAGACATTCCAGGTAACTAAGATCAAAACAGGTAGGATGCACGGAGAAAAAAATATTGCCGCGACAATGTTAATTCGAATTTTCTGGCAAGTAGGGTAAACAAGTTAATAAAAGCCTAAAGGTCTATCGAAAAAAATATTCCATGTAACGTAAATTACCGACCCAGACTTTAAGAGCAACCAATGACACAACTTCTAATCTGTATTTACCGTCGAATTATATCCGTCTATCATTGACAGAAACACAATCGCTGTTATTAACGTGAGCACTTAGCTTAGCTTGTACAGACTGTTTTCTTTTTAGGTCTTCCCTTCCAGACAGAAATTCAAGCTTTGTACATCGAAGGTGCGCAAAACTGTGCTTTGTTTATGTTGTCGTGATTGCTCCCAGCCAAACGATTTGATGCAATCAGCCATTATTAAGTAATAACGTAGAAAAGCCAGATAATACAGCTTTTTCCTCCACATTGTGGCTGCCTGAAAGTATTGTGTTTCTGGTCTGGAGGTGGGGAGAGGACGAGCCAAGAAACAATGGAAATTAGCTTGCGACTGCAGTGGAATTCTGCGCTCTCGTTGTTGTCAGTTGTACGTTGCGTTTTCGTTTAAAGATCTCCTTTTAAATGGAATTTAACGAGATAATAATGGAAAAGTTTACACTTGGTACTGCTATCGGTTTAAAAAATGCTTCCTTTTATGCTGCGAGTGTAAACCCCGCCGCGTGGAACAGAGCAAGGTTGGTTGAAGCTAAGCCTTATACACGCTTTTAATAAGTCTGAGCGCCATCTTGAATTTTCCACGAATAACGTCATTTGCGAAAAGATCATGCATGTGGCCAAAATGGCTACCGGAGATGAAAGCTCTGTTGACGCTTATTTTGCAGTGTGTTCATATAAAAGGATTGTTTTGACTTTATATCAAGAGGAATATTTTCTTTACAGAATGTCTTTATGGGTATGTTATCGTAACTTTAAAGCTTTCGTGCAAAGCCTCCTAGATCGATGATATCGAGGGTCAACGAGAGCTGATTTAAATGCCAAAAACAATGAGGATTAAAGTTTTGGCTTGATCGCCGTGGCTTAGGTCAACAGACAGGAGCTTAACTTCTTCCCAGGTAATCTTTTTTAGCAATGGTTTTGATACTATTTCATTTTTTATGCGGGCTGAAAACGACTAAGATTAACTATCAGGTATTAATAAAAGCTAATTGAAAGGATTTTTTCTCATGTTGCTATTCTGATCCTTTCAAAATGTACGATAATTCTATCTCGATAAGACGTTTATGCTTTTCATCATCGGTTTTTTATATTATTATGTATAGGTTTTATGGTAAGAAAGAAGTTGGATAAAAACGTTTATACTCCAGTCGACCCTTGCACAAAAGTCACAGAATAATTTTTAACTCTGGGAAGGAGTAGCTCAGTAATGTCAGTAATCCAGAAAGCTATCAGCTCGACTCCTGGTTAGAGATGTAGCCACTAAAGAGAACTGGAGCAGGGATGCATCAATTCTTCCAAAGCACCTTACTTACATTTACATTGTTGAACAAGCAGCGAAAAAATCAAAAACACCCTCGAAAAGGGATACCAATTTTTATTTGAAAATTACTGTCACGACGATTATTGTAGGCTTATATGGACAATAAATTCATGCAGAGGGGAATGCTTTAAATCACTGAGGAAGAATGAAAGGCCTCACAATGTTAACAGTTGTGATAAATGCTCTTGTACAGCAAGAGGAAATGGTTACTGTAATCACATGTTTTTGTTATGTGTTTGAATTGACTGAATTCGCAAGACGGACTGGAATGTGCACAACTCAAAACAGCAGCACAAACCAAGGACCCAGGGTATGAACCCTAATTCATATAATGCATATAAGGCGTATAATGTCATCAATCCATATTATAGGGAGAAACTCTCAGGGAGAAATGAGGGCTTTAAGGTGTCCCTTGTATGCAGCCAGGCAACATACTGTCCAAAATAAAGAGAGGCCAAATTACTTGTTTTATTCACTTAAGACAATTAACAGTCCTGCAATAGTCTCAACTAAATTAACTGGACACAAGTGACGTAGATTTGTTTGTTATATAATTTTACAGTTTTTTTGTTACATAAGTTACGTTTTAGGATGACACTTTGTGTAAGCGTACTTCGGATGTCCCGCTTGCGAAATAGCAGGTGTTTTAGAGGCTCGCAATAAAAGTTCGTTTTCCATGAACTACTAGACTCGAATATACTTCATTGTGACCCCGACGTGACCTATACGGAGACCAAGGAACACGAAGAAATAGTTTGGAGCCTTCGAGGATACTCCAGGAAAAAGATTCGAAGGGAAACGGTGAACGATAACAGTAAACTACGCCGGCCGCCATCTTGGATTTTGGAAAGTGCCACAAATTTTTCTTCACCGGAGCCATCCCAACACAGGTCTGTGTGTCAAGACTGCTCATCCACTTATTTAGAACGTCGATCCAGCCCAGTAGAGCCCCGGAACAGACAACGTAATCAGTGAAATACGGGAAAACAAGCATCGAAAAAAAAAAAAAAACGCCAATCGATCGCGGTAGCTGATCTCACACTAGCAATTCAGTCACCATGCCAGAAACCGACGACGAGCGGAGGGCGCCACAAGCTGCAATCGAGCAAGCCGCTAGAGCAAGGCTACATGGAGTTGAAATGCCCAAGAGGTTGGACTTCACTTCCAAAAAGCCACACCACGAATATTTGTGCTTCAAGACCTTAGGTTTTAGAATGCTACGACGGGCTTGAGGTCAGTGTTAAAGTAAACAAAGTGCTAATGTGGATGGGGCCAAAGGCATGCGTCAATCACGAGCTACACCCATTCCCACCCGGAGACAAGGAAAAACTCACCCCGCTGTGGAACTTCTTTGCCAATTTGTGTTCCAAAAAGGAAGGTTGCCAAGGATCGTGGAACGCCACGAGAATGACACTGAAGTTCATGAAAGAGGACAAAGGAGAGTCAGTGGACATTTTCTACGGACGGATACGTGATGTCCTCCACCAGTGCGAGTACGATCCCGCGATACAAAAAGTCCTCGAGGCGGAAACCCTCAAATATGGCTTGACAAACACGAAAATTATAGAGAAAGTCTATGCACTACAAAAAGATGCAGACGCCAGCCGTGTTCTCGACACCGCCAGAGCTGAGGAACAAGCTCAGACGCACATACGCGTAGTGGAAAAGATTAGGAGGGACCACAACCTGGGAGAAACTAAAAGCGCAGAGGAGCTCAGACAACAGAAGAAGACCTTCAGCAAAAAGTCCAAGACTTCCAGTGATGGACGCACAAAAAATCAGTACGACTGCAAAAGATGCGGACGCAAACACGGTCCCAAACAGTGCCCTGCCTACGGGAAAGAATGCAGTAAATGCAAAAAGAAGGGCCACTTCGCTGAGCACTGCCGTAGCAAGACAAACGCCGATCCTTCCAGCAAGCGATCTAGCCAGCAGAAACAAATACCCGGACCCAAAAAGAAGTTTCGCGAGGCAACTGCAGACTCAGGAGGTAGCGAAGCAGACCTCTCAGAGTATGAAAGTGACGAGGTCACAGTGCAAGTTGACTCTGTAGAAGCAAAGGCTGAAGAAACCAAGTCTACCAAGACGCATTTCGGCAAGAAACAGCCCAAATATGTCACCAAGGTCTATTTAGATGAAGACCAATCACCTGATGTATTGTATGCCACTGTTGAGCTTGAATTACCGGACGGGAGTACAAAGAAGCTCAAGGGCAAGGTCGACACTGGAGCTCAGGTGAACTTAATGAATTATATGACATTTCGAGAAATCTTTGGCCATGATGCAGAGAGAATTCTGCACGAAAGTCAAGTGAAACTCACAGGCTATGGAGGAAAGCGCTTCAAGAACCACGGGAAATTCCGATATTGACTGTGTTCGCCACAATGATGTCGTTCGCCGACGCGTTGAGTTATTTGTGTCCGACTGTGGCAGTAACTTGTTCTCACTAAAATTCACCCGTGCAATAAAAATCATCAAGATTATGTGTGAGGAGGAGACGGACTGCAAGGACTGCCATGGCCCCTATGACGTGAGTGAGGTGAGAGACGGTACTGAGGAGAAAAGAGAAGTTACTCCAGCATCAGACCTAGACCCAGAAAAACCCAAGTACTCTCTCAAGTTGAGGGAGCCTATTGAAATCAGGGATACAAGCCAAGTCCTTAAGGATGGCAGTGACGTGTTTGAAGGCGTTGGAAAGCTAAAGGGCTACCAATACCGGATCGAGATAGATGAAAAAGTCCAACCAGTGGTCAGCCGCAGATATACCGTCACCAATGCAGGAGCCTCTGAAGAAGAATTTAGACTGGATGGTGGGCATTGGTGTCATCAAGAAGCAAGAAGAGGCAACACCATGGGTAAGCAATGTACTGTGCACACTCAAGCCCAATGGAGACATCCGGATATGCCTAAATCCAAAGCCACTCAACAAGGCAGTGAAGAGGCCACACCATTATGCACCGACAATGGAAGATATATTACAGAGACTACACGGTTGCAAGCATTTTTCCGCCCCTGACCAATCGTCAGGCTGTTGGAATATCGAAGTACATCCAGACAGCGTACACCTACTCACCTTCAACACGCCATTTGGACGATATGCATACAAAAGGCTTCCATTTGAGCTCTTGAGTAGCCAAGACGTATTCCAACGTGCCGTCGATGACACATTCAGTGACATCCCTGATGTCTATTGCATTGCAGATGATATACTAATTGCTGCAAGGACATGGGGGGAACATGATTTGACAGTAAACAGGATCATCCAACGATGTCGAGACGCAGGCTTCAGGCACAATCCAAAGAAAGCAAAGATCCTATTAGAGGAGATCAATTATTTCGGCCATACCCTGACGAAGGAGGGATTAAAACCAGACGCAAAGAAGATCCAAGGGATAAAGCGGTTGGCTGTGCCAAGGAACAAGCAGGAGCTACAGTCACTGCTAGGAATGTTCAACTACCTGGGAAATTTTATACCCAACCTGGCTGCCAAGACGCAGGACCTCCGGACTCTGGTAAAGAAATATGTAGAATTTGTGTGGGAAGAGACACACACCAAGATACTCGAAGGTCAAAGACAACACGATATTGCAGTACTTTTACCCACAGAAAGAAATCGTTATCGAGTGTGATGCCAGCCAAAAGGGCCTGGGTGCATGTATACTCCAGGACGGCAAGCCAGTCAATTTCTCATCTAGAAGCTTGATTGATGCACAAACGAGATACTGTAACCTGGAACGCGAGATGCTGGCTGTCGCCTGGGCAGTAAATCATTGCTGACAGTACGTGTATGGACGAAGATTTAAGATTGTCAGTGACCACAGTCAATTACAACAGATCATTAACAAAGACATAAAAGACACGACCACCCGGCTGCAACGACTTTTGCTGCGATGTCAAGGCTACGATTTCACAATCGAATACAAAAAGGGTGTTGAGGTGCACATATCCGACTGCCTCTCAAGGTGTGTGCCGCAACCAGCGCCGAACCAAGGACCAGTATTCCCAGAGACCAGCCAAATTGGGATATTTGAGGTCGCTGCGGTAAATGAACCTGACATCCAGAAGATACGATCAACTCAAAAGAAGGATCCAGTCTTCCAGGAGCTAGAACGCCTATGCCAGGAAGGATGACCAGAACACCGCAATCAAGTGCCCGAGTTGGCCATAGCTTACTGGGATTACAGACACGACATTGCAGTCATCGATGGGATCGTTGTGAAGAGCCAAAGGATCCTGGTGCCGCAGAAAATGCGTGAGTGTTTACTCCGAAAGCTGCACCGAGTCCATCAAGGAGTGGACAAATCTATCCAAAGAGCCAGAGACAAGTGGTTCTGGCCTGGCATGTCTGAACTGATCAGGAGGCTTATTCTGACCTGCCCATCCTGTCTGGAGCACCAACCTAGACAGAAACAAGCAGCGGTTATCCCTGTGATCACAACCAATGCCATGCAGATTCTGGGTTGTGACATTTTCCAGCATGCTGGTCGATGGTACAGTTTCATCGTCGACTACCACACAGGATACCCGTGGGTGAAGCCAATCAAGAACCAAGAAGCAGATATAGTCTAATACAGTGATTCAACATTTTCAGAGTGTCTGCAACCAGTTTGGTTACCCTACGGAGGTGGTGAGCGATCGAGGCTCTCAGTACACTTCCAGCGACTTCCAAGAACTCGGTTTAAAATTCAACATCATCCACAAGCCAGGGACCCCTCCCTCTCAGTGGAAGAACGGCCTCTGCGAAAATGCCAAAGGGAGGCTCAAAAGGTTGCTTGAGAAGTCCAAGGAAGAAGAAACGTCAATGGAAGACATACTTCGGAACATCCGGGACACACCATTAGACGCCAACACCCCTTCACCCTATGAGTTGATGTTTCACAGGAAGGTCAAATCAGACCTACCCTCAATACCACTCAGCCTGTTCGACGGCACCAACAGCACCAACGCAGGCCATAGAAGTGTGAAACACGCAGAGAGAACAAATGAAAGCGAAAACAGAGGTGAACCACCAAAGCTCAGGCGGTGTTGGACACGGTCCACGTGACCAATTTTGTCCAATCACATCATTGCAGATGGCGGACTGATTCTTTCACCTTTGCGCTGGTAGTCTCTTCGATTTTCGCCGTTTATCAAGTGATTTACGATGATTTTTTTTGAAAAAGTTTGAGTAGACAGATGTAGCAAGCCGCAGTTCTTAAAACAATATGATGTATGTTTGTTTTCTATTGATATTGTTCGTTGTAATTCTTCATGCGCATAATCCCTTTGTTTAGTTAAGAGCTATTGTTTATGCTTTTCAGTCTACATCTTCTCTGTATTCAACGACCCCTGACCTCCATTTTTAGCATAATCTATTAGTTTTGTTGTTCAAGAATCTGAAATGGTCGGCGGGCCCCAGCGGGCCCCGCCGTTTTACGGGTCAAAATGCCACTTGAAGTATACCTACGTGCGTGAATCGTGACTCCATTCCGCGGCATCTTTAGTATTATAAATATACTCGCGCGGTCACGATCGAACCAGCTTAGAATATTTTCACTACACGATCAGCTCAGAATACTTTCTTTCATTTCCTTTTTATTCGTCTTTAAAAATATGATATTTTTTTGTAATATATATGTCATCGTATCGGCCCTTAGGCCCTCCGTTTTGAATAGTTCCTTGGCTTCTTCCTTCTGCCCTTGTCCGCAAAGAGTTAAACCTTCTGTGCGAGATTCTTCATGATTCCTAATAAATCGTACAAAACATAACGAACAGATAAAACTGAATTCATACGGAAAAAAATGACTAGAAAACCTCCGCTAACTTGCTGTTGTTCTCAACAACAACAAGTTAGAGGAGGAGGATTCCACATTTGCCTTGGCCTCCAACTTCTTCTGGAAAACCAGAATAGGTTGCATATTATTTTCGATGGGAAGATCAGTATCCTTCATGCACATGTCAATGTACCTGGAAAAAAAAATCTGAGGTGAGAAGAGCGCTAGAGAGAAGCTTACGTTCAAAATCAAGCACTTTACGCACATGTAAGAACGATCTGTTGATACGCACCGCGTTGCTTCGATCCCAAAATTATCTCTTCGACACAGAAAATAACAGTTTTGTGAAGCCAGCAGTAAACGTCGATTGCGGCCACCTTTCCGGACAAAGATCTCAAATGAACATCGCATGTTATGTCCTTTAAAAGCGGAAGAAGACCTGTAATGCTCATATCACACTATTCTCCCGGTATTTTAATGGCGTAACGAGAGATGTGAACAAAGCGAAGGTCAGATGCAAATGAGCCGTTTTTGATTTTTTCCCCATGATGCCCTTCGGACCGTGTCCAACACCGCCTGACCAAAGCTGGAGCAACATCAAACAGTCATGTTTATGAAGAAACCTCAGGAAGAGAAGGCCCGATGGTCAAGTGGAACGGTCGTTTCAGTGGACGGACAACGATCATACACCGTGGAAGACGACGCAACTGGAACACAATATTCCAGAGACCGCGTCCATATCAAGCCAATCCCTGGATATGCTCCCACTCCACCTACTGCAAAAGGTTCTTCCGAAAGAAGGGAAGAAGGTGCATCAGTGCCAGTGGAAATGCCAGACACTAAGGTTACGGCTACCCACCAAAGCCGAAGCCAGAGACGCCCATAAAGCAGCTGACAATCCACCAGACAGCGTCAGAACATCCCGACCAAGGCGTATCATTAAAGCACCAGTGAAATACGGATATGAATAAAACCCCGAAAGTGACTTTTTAACCAGAAGTGACTTATAAAGGATGTGACGATGACCAGTGCAAAAATCAGAATCTGAGATTTTTATAAAAACATTTCTAGTTGAAAACAGTGCTTGATATCAATCCTTAGTAATCGCCAATTAATGTTTTAACCATTGCAGTTTTCATTTCGTTATAGCGGAGCTCTACCCGCGCGCGAAGCGCGCGCGTGGGCGGAGCCCCATAGCTAAGGAAATGTGGTAATCTACCCATCCCAGAAAATTTGGTAATCACGTGACCGTACGACCGTCCGTCCGCACCACAGGCATACCAATGTAAAATAACTCAATCAACAGGTATGGGAACCCAAATGCAACTCAAGGTTTTATTTGGAAGGAAATCACATGACCGCCCGGACTTTTAGTAAGAAAAAAGTCGTGTCTTTTTCGGCGTTTTTTTTTTATGTGTACACTAATGTGGATAACAGAGAAAGAGCTAGAGCGAGTTATTGAAAATTCGTTGGAAGAAAAACATGAAAATTCAAAACGGTGGTGAGAAAATGAGAAATGCTAGCGGCCAACAAGGTGAAAATGAGCGGCAGTGAAAAATAAAAGCGAACATGAACACTGGAAACACTATATTGGGTAAGCACATACGACAATTTCTCTATAAAAATAGTGTGTAACTAGGAAGTTTGGCGTTTTACTCGTCCAAAACAGTGTTGTAGTAGTGCAAAAAACGGCAAGGGAATGACAAAAAAGTGTGCTGCACGTGCAAATTTGCTTTTTGCTAATTAGAAGAAAAAGTGTGCTGCACGTGCAATTTGTTTTTTTGCTAATTAGATCTATTACTCTTGAAGCCATTTTCATTGTCGTCCCCCGTTTAGCGTTACACGATTTAATTTTTTTTGTTTACACGTATTATTAACGAGAGCTTCGCTTTTAGCCCTGGCTAAATCTATATATTACAAAATAGGATCTTAGTGTATCGTCGGGAACACGACGCAACTGGAACACAATATTCCAGAGACCGCGTCCATATCAAGCCAATCCCTGGATATGCTCCCACTCCACCTACTGCAAAAGGTTCTTCCGAAAGAAGGGAAGAAGGTGCATCAGTGTCAGTGGAAATGCCAGACACTAAGGTTACGGCTAGCCCACCAAAGCCGAAGCCAGAGACGCCAATAAAGCAGGTGACAATCCACCAGACAGCGTCAGAACATCCCGATCAAGGCGTATCATTAAAGCACCAGTGAAATACGGATATGAATAAAACCTCCAAAGTGACTTTTTAACCAGAAGTGACTTATAAAGGATGTGACGATGACCAGTGCAAAAATGAGAATCGGAGTTTTTTATAAAAACATTTCTAGTTGAAAACAGTGCTTGATATCAATCCTTAGTAATCGACAATTAATGTTTTAACCATTGCACTTTTTATTTCGTTATAGCGAAGCGCGCATGGGCGGAGCCCCATAGCTAAGGAAATGTGGTAATCTACCCATCCCAGAAAATTTGGTAATCACGTGACCGTACGACCGTCCGTCCGCACCACAGGCATACCAATGTAAAATAACTCAATCAACAGGTATGGGAACCCAAATGCAACTCAAGGTTTTATTTGGAAGGAAATCACATGACCGCCCGGACTTTTAGTAAGAAAAAAGTCGTGTCTTTTTCGGCGTTTTTTTTTTTATGTGTACACTAATGTGGATAACAGAGAAAGAGCTAGAGCGAGTTATTGAAAATTCGTTGGAAGAAAAACATGAAAATTCAAAGCGGCGGTGAAAAAATGAGAAATGCTAGCGGCCAGCAAGGTGAAAATGAGCGGCAGTGAAAAATAAAAGCGAACATGAACACTGGAAACACAATATTGGGTAAGCACATACGACAATTTCCCCATAAAAATAGTGTGTAACTAAGAAGTTTGACGTTTTACTCGTACAAAACAGTGTTGTAGTCGTGCAAAACAACGGCAAGGGAAAGACAAAAATGCGTGCTGCACGTGCAAATTTGCTTTTTGCTAGGATCTTAGTGTATCGTCGTTGCTGTAATTGGGAACTAATATTTTTCATCTTAACAGGAACTCTGTCTTCTTATCAACAAGGGGGATGACGTAGATTTGTTTGTTATATAAATTTACAGTTGTTTTGTTACATAAGTTACGTTTAAGGAAGACACTTTGTGTAAACGTTCTTCGGATGTCCCGCTTGCGAAATAGCAGGTGTTTTAGAGGCTCGCAATAAAGGTTCGTTTTGCATGAACTACTAGATTCGAATACACTTCAACAAGGTTCCACGGGTACTGAGTTAAACATCTCTCTGTAATGGAGGCAAACTTCAGTGTAATGACCACTATTCCAATTTGCCCAAGACCTAGAGCTGTTGATGGCTCCTTTCCTGAATTCCCAATTGACACTGACACACCGGTTCTAGTGGTATTGCACAGGTCCCTTTTTTCAAGAGGACCAAATTATAAGTTGTTTAAAAAATCCTAATCCTTCTTTAATTGAGAATCAAAGGTCACAGCCAAAATACGTTGTGGTTTCCAAGTAAAAGGTTCAAGTTAATTAGCTGTAATTTGCACTTGTTTGCGAATGGAAACTCAACATCTCTCACTGCAAACAAGGTTTGTTCAAAATACTCTCGTGTCACAGAATAATGTTTCTAATAATATTGAATGCAAATTGGTCTTATCAGCGACTAAATATGCTGAATACATGAAAATTTTGATTTAGCATGTATATTTATATTACATATACATTCATATTCAGGGCTTAGAGTGTGGTGTTGTCATATCAAGCACAATGTCATGGTTCACTGCTTTACCAAACAGCAAGGTGATAGATAATAAATATTGAGTATGGTTTATTAGAAATCAAATGCCCTTTTACATTATGAAACTTGACAGCTGAGAAGGCATTTTCTTATCCAAGGTTTTATTGTCACATAGTTAATGATAAGCCTGAGTTCAAAAGGGTCCACCTTTTCCGAGGTCATTTGGGTTGGGCAGGATTAAAGTAGTGCTGTCTTCAATATTCTTTAAATAAAGGCTGGTCAAATTTCACTTAATATTTAGCAGTTTTTTTCCTTCTACCTTTAGTCCTAAAATTTCAGATTCTAGTTCAGAAATTTCAGCGTCGGATTCGGGTAAGCTGTGTCGCTCAGCATCATTTGGCTCAACACACACCTCACTCCTGTGGTGTTTACCATATCTGGTTTCCCTCGAATCAGATTACTGTTCAACTTTGTCTTATTTTGGATCTTACGGATAAGGTATGGCTTGTGTACGGAGTATTAAAACACCGATCGAGGGGAGGCTGCACGTTTTCAAAAGCTACCGACCACTATTAAAAGACAATACAATACGATACTTCCGAAGTCATCATCCCTAAAATGAAAAGAACAGACGATTGTATGTTTCCGCCCCTAGCAAAAAAGCAATATTCAAGAGATGAATATAGCGGTACGAATTAGAACCCACACACAAAAAGACCTAGTTACACAACTTAACGGTCGAGTACTCCTCCCTTTTAATTCGCTGCAGCCGTGCTAGCTTTTAATACATGCTGATCTCTTGCATGGAATCTTATGTCACATTTCTTAGTGTTGCGTTTGTTATCGAATATATCCCCGTATGACTTGCAAAGACGAACCGCACAACTGCGATTACTTTAGCCTTGGAAAAGGATTCGCTGGTATTTGTTAATGATTATACAGGAAAAGAATGGAATAAAGTGATTCATAATGGCCTGACTTTGCCTCTCGTCCTGACATGGTACTCTCACGCGGGTCAAAACTCAAAGATGGCGGCTGAAGTCTTTCCGCGAATGACGTCATAAATTACAAATTCAAGATGGCGCCCAAAACTTCGTTTTTCTAATACTCCCTGTATTACTCTGTATTTTAAGTTCAAGTCGAATAAGTTATGTAAGCCTTGTAGTGTAGTGCAGTGTAGCTTTTTATTTATTTATTCTATTTTCTATTTTTTTTTTGTAATTAAGGTAGTTGTTGTAAATTTTGTAATGTTTGTATGTTTCGATCTGTATGTTGTTTGTACTATACCTGTAAAAAGAAAATAAATAAATAAAATACAAAAAAAAAAAAAGATGGCGCCCAGACTTATTAAAAGCGTGTATAGTTTCTGCTGGTTTAAATGCACTCATGTAATCAACCCGACTGGAAAGTTTCCAAAGAGAAAATGAGAAGAGACTACGGCTCACTAGCGAAGCAAGTATGTGGAAGTATTGGAGTGTATTGCTTGACTGAGACAGGAAAGGAGCAACATATAAGGCGAGAGTAAACTACGAACTTTAATTGTATTTTGAAGGCAATTGGAAAAATACCCTCTTTGCCAAAATGGTGAAGACAAACATCGGCAGAGCAACAGCCAAGACATACTTATAAAGGTAATCATTTCCATAATGTGAGGTGTCGATTGTGATTTTAAATGATTTAAATTAATTGCTTTAATGCTTGTCGTCAAATAATGAAAAAGAAAAAAGACACTTTAATATAAAGTTTTTGCTACAAACCAGCTTATAGTTTTTTACAAGCGATGTATTGAAATACTGTACTTTTTGGGTTTTATTTTTTGGAAAAAAAAATACCGGAACCATTGATTTTTTTTTGGTCCTTTATTTGTAAAACAATGCATTTAAAGGCTAAGAGAAAATTTACCATTTCGGCTGCTTCTAACTCAGATTTTCTCTCTGCTAATGTAATACAAACCAACATCCTTGATATTAGCCTGTGCCACAGAAGGAACTAAACTCTGGGTTAAGTCCGTCTGCAAAACAGCGAGCAAAATCCTAGTTCTGGGCCCCTCGTGTGTATCAGGATTTGAGTACATGCCAGGACTGGACTGTTAAAAATGTCATAGTCCATTTGCCAATCATGTTGAAGGGAAACTCAAAATGCTGGAAAATTCGTTGAGTACGTTGGGGCCCAGAAAAAAGATATTAGTGATGCTTCGCAAATGTTACTAACCGGGGTTAGAATACATCTGCAACACAAGCTACCTTGATATTTAAGTTCAAAATATTAGGTAGCATTACTATATTACTAACATTAGTATTCTATGTGTTTTGGAAGACTAATGTAGATGTCTTCAAGACTGAATTAACTTATGCTATGACATTGTGGCCCTAGAGAGGTTGTGTTATCAGCAGATTTCAATTCTGTATACACTAACATGTAATTTACCTAATATGTCACCTTAAATCACCTTAAGTTTCAGTGTAGGCCCATAATGGGGTAGGGGCTCTGAGAGGTCAGCGGCACATACCCGGCAAAAATTAGCCTAAGTACCCACTCCCCACCCCGGGGAAGAAATCCCACATTTGAAAGAAGCCTAACATGACATAATTTCAGCTTAGTGGTTTGCAGGCTGTCATAAGGTTTTTGTTCTCTTTTCAGTAAGAGCAATTCGTATCTTGTTGTAAATCCATTTTCATGTCGGCACGTGCCGCGGCTAAAGAATTAGCTGTGATCGTAGATTTTACTTTCTCTTTGACGTGATTTCTATGTCACTGGACATGATTTATATATCAAAAAGAGCGATCAATTTTCATCCATCCATTTCAATAAAAGCAAATAGAATCACTTCTCACAACAGCGGACAATCTCGGGCCGTGGCTTCGTCGTATAAATGTGCCGCACTGAAGAAAGACAAAAAAGCTAAAATAAACCCATTGTGATCATATTATTTTAAGGTTTAAACTCGAAGTTTATATAGTGTAAGATAATTATAATTTACTTTTACCGGTATCACTTTTATAGACACACTTACAGCGGGTTTTGAACCTAATGGCCCCTTTTTCTTGGGATAAAAAAAACGCTTACCAAATAACTTCAGCAGTTGAAAGTCTAAACCCTGTACTATTTTTAACATTTTTCTGCAACAGATTGAATACCATTTATAATCAATAATCAGTATCGTACATGTATATTTTTTTTAGATATTTATGGAATTTTTCGAGTTTAAAGACAAAGGAACCTTCTTAAACGTCGAGTTTTCCAATAAAGAAGTAGCCCACGAACGATGTCTAGTTGATCGTATACGTATAACCAACGCACACACATTTAAAATAGAATATTATTTAATCATCTTCCTCCTCTTCCTCCTCTTCTTCGTCTTCCTCCTCTTCTTCTTGTTCTTCAGCCTCCTCAGCTGCTTTAGTATCTTCCGGTTCTTCCGTCTCCTCAGGTGCTTCCGTTTCCTCGGGTGCTTCAGTCTCCTCAGGTGCTTCCGTCTCCTCAGGTGCTTCCGTCTCCTCGGGTGCTTCAGTCTCCCCAGGTGCTTCAGTCTCCTCAGGTGCTTCAGTCTCCTCAGGTGCTTCCGTCTCCTCAGGTGCTTCAGTCTCCTCAGGTGCTTCAGTCTCCTCAGGTGCTTCCGTCTCCTCAGGTGCTTCAGTCTCCTCAGGTGCTTCCGTCTCCTCAGGTGCTTCAGTCTCCTCAGGTGCTTCCGTCTCCTCAGGTGCTTCAGTCTCCTCAGGTGCTTCCGTCTCCTCAGGTGCTTCAGTCTCCTCAGGTGCTTCAGTCTCCTCAGGTGCTTCCGTCTCCTCAGGTGCTTCAGTCTTCTCGGGTGCTTCCGTCTCCTCAGGTGCTTCAGTCTCCTCAGGTGCTTCAGTCTGCTCAGGTGCTTCCGTCTCCTCAGGTGCTTCTGTCTCCTCGGGTGCTTCCGTCTCCTCAGGTGCTTCCGTCTCCTCAGGTGCTTCAGTCTGTTCAGGTGCTTCTGTCTCCTCAGGTGCTTCAGTCTGCTCAGGTGCTTCTGTCTCTTCAGGTGCTTCAGTCTCCTCAGGTGGTCCTACAGTTGCTATATGCCGTAACAAGAAAAAAAATGAAGCAAGAAACACTATAGCTATTCGGTTCTATCCAGTTTATATATTTTTTGTTTATTGCAAGGGGGCTTGCAAACATTAACACTTTGACAACTATTTCCGACAAAATTCAAGATGATATTTCTTCTTCACCATCGTGACTGCCACGCGACCCGACACAAGTTATGCACTAAAAACAAACACATATTTTATAATCATTTCACAAGATGGCCTGCATACAGAGACACACAGACACAATTGTCCAAGATTTCAGATAAGCAACCTATTGTTGGCCCATTTTTTTTCCGTAAGATAAGCGGTGCAAGCGCATGAAACCACTGACGGGCGGTGTGAATTTCTGTAGATGTTAAATTGAAATAATTTCGCCTTTCGTAACTCAGGAGACTCGATTCTCGCGTCTAACAGGCGAGAATTAAGTTTCGAGTAGTAACGTAGTTTTAGATAACACGCCTTGCGTGCCTTTGCGCACGCTGAAAGCGTGCTGTGTTATTTCTCACACAGCTGTTGTTTAAAAACTTCAGCACGCTCTTTTGTTCGACTCACGCTAAATTGTCTCAAGCGTGTCCTCAAAAACAAAGGAAATTGGTAATGAGGCAAAATGGCTAGCTTGCGAAAGCGTGTTTTTAAAGTGAAAGCGTGTCGTATAAGCGTACTTTCACTCCTGTGGTTTACATGCAGTCGCGTTCTCAAGATAGTTTAATCATTTCGTGGCAAAAGATAATATCTTGTATAATGTATTATGCACGTCACGAAAACATCGCCCTGAGATAAGTGATCTTCTAGTGTTACATATTTCGGTGCATGATTCTTGCAGTAAACAGTGGGCATTGCGACTACATGATTTGTTTATATTAAAAAGCAAACTGCTGCCTACCGGGAAAACAAAACAAAAACAAAAACAATTGTCCTCTCTTATAACGTTTTGCGGGTTTTAGATTAACGTTAGGGTAGAAATATAAATTTTTAACAATTGCTACCGTCATGCTGACGTCATGCTAAAACCACTGAATGGAGTAGAAAGGAGCATTCTCACGCAATGTGGCTAAATACAGGGACGAGAACAGTAAAAGATCCGTTTCCAGAAATTGCATTTTTTTTCGAAACTCGGGTAACAAGCTAAATGAGTTGGAAAGTTTTCGGCAAAGATCCAATTTGAATGACTGGTCAAAAACTTTCCCTCAATCTTGGCTCAAAGAACCAATACCTCATTACGAAGTGATAACCTCAAAAAAATGATATCGTAAAATCTAGGCACGCGACAGGATCGCCAAATACGTGGCCAATTTTTGTTCTGTTAAATTCACTCTTTCCCTTTCCCTTTTATGTTATCATCTCGCCACCAGCCACCATTTACAACTAACTATAAGATCCGGCTACTTCGCCAAAAGATTATTTGAACCAACAGTTTAATCCAACAGTCATTTAGCTTTTCTGCTATCAGATTTGTCCAAATGGTTTGATGGCCGCCATGGCTAAATAAATCATTAGTTTTGCAAATTTGTGCCTTTATTCTTGTGCACAGTCCCTCGCTCGAGAGGGATTTCGTTTTTATAACATTCAGGCATAAAGAAACGATAAACCTAATAGTGTTGACTTCATAAATGGCTAAATGCAGCCACCAGGAAGTAAAAAGAATTGCACGTTGCCGTTAAGCTGAGCCTTTTGAGCTAAAAAGAACTCTGACACTGCAAGTGAAAATAGCTCTATTCAGCATTTCTAGTTTCATATCGTTTTGCTGTGAACGATATCCCCAAGTTATTTCGTGATCTACCCGTATGAATTGAACCGATAGTTAGACTTTTATAAAAAAAAAAAACTGATTAGTCCCAGGCATGCCGTCCGATCGTTTCATCCTATTCAGCTTAAAATATTGGTATGAAAAATGTTTGGTGATTTATATTGTTTTTTATTTGCCAAAAATGATCTAGTTTATGAACGGAAACATACGAGAAAAAAAACATAGCGAGTTAATAAAATCAAGGAACGAAGTTATTGATTTAGCTGGGGAATTTATTCAAACTGATCGAGATTTTACTAGAAAGCTGCTGTACCTTTAAAACATTTGACGTCACATATTATACGTTGTGTTAATTATACCGTGCAAAACAAATGATTTTATTCTATGCCACACTATCTTGAATGCACAGCAACACCTTAATGAAATTATGATATAAAAGTTATGACACGATTAAGCACAAGAAATAACCTTTCGTAGTCACAAACTTGTAAAAACTACATAAATTACATATTCATGGTTTCTGTATCGATTATGCTGCATATACAGTTTATACCTTAGGCAAAATTTGAGGGAAGTTCAACTTTGTTTCCTTCAAGGTGAAATTTAATTTTAAAGTGGTAAGACAACATTCGAACATTTTTTTTTTTTTTAATGACAAGCTGAAATGACTCAATCGCCGCACTAGTTCTTTACTAATAATGGTCGCGAAAGAAAACATTTTAGAAGCTAAAACACTACTGCAACAATGAGTTTTTAAGAACTCACTAACCTGCTTGTTGTGGAAAAGGCTTTCCTGTAATCACCGTTACAGATGCCATAAGGAATAGAACCATTAACCACCTGGAAGACATGACTTTGTTGAACTCGGCTTCAAGTAAGAAACTTTCAATGACGTCCTTTGGGCAAAACGGAGTTACTTTATAGAAAAACTCTGCATGATTTGAAATGTGACACCAAGTGGTATCATTGTTCTTTTTACGTACTTTTTTATATTGTTATGTTGGAAAAAGGAAGCTTCAACAATATGTGAGAAACGAAATGCTATAATTAAGTTGACATGGTATTTTACATATAGACGGTGAGTCATTAAACTGAAATGATTTCGTCTTTAGCCATCATTACCGTTTTACTAAAATAGGGGCCAGTGAAATCGAAAATTATCCTCAAGCGAAAATCACTTTTTTTCCGTAAAATCCTGAGAAACGTTGGGCCAATAAGGTTTAATTCATTGGAACAGCATTGCAACAAATCTCGTCCACGCACTAAAATAGATAGAGTAATATTATAGGACCATCGTTAGCTCTAGCTGGTAAACTCGAATAGCATTGTGTTTTGCACTGTTTTCTTTTCATTCATCTCCACTTATTTCTCTTATATCTGAGGAAAACAGGTATTCGAACAAGTGGCTTTAACGGGTTAAATTACAGTTCTTGTAGTCTACTTAGCGAAAATTAAGTGATGTTAACTGTAGAACTAAAAAATCAGCAGTGGAAAGCTTTTGACATTCAAACAGACTCTCCCAGTAACAACTAAGATTATCGTGTCATAACTTCTCAAGTTTTTTTAAAGATCTGATCAATTTGAGGAATGAACAATTTTGAAACATAAAAATTATGATAAAGGATGGTACGTATGTAATCTCGTATCGGTCCTTAGTGACAATTTCCAAAACTACAATACAACTTCAATATCAGTAATAATGAGTTGGATTGGTCCCCATTAATCTAGAAGCCTGTTGCCTTACCTCGGTTTAACTAATTTAACTCAGTAGTGTTCATTCAAAAAAAGTAAAGAAAGAAAAACAAAAAGAAAACAAAATGCGTATTTTCATGCAGATCTTCCTATGATTCCTGACTAAGGAATATCTCTATAGAGTCTCGCGGCTTCTTTCAACAAAGAAGCCACTTAGCTTTCCCTTTTTTTTTTATTACAAAAGACTAATACGTAAAGGCAAACCCAATCAGAGATATTAGCCAGTTTAATTAATGTAGTGCGAAAAAGCAATACATGCAACCGAGATCATATATGTATAATGTGTTATAACGTGTTCCTTATCCACTCATGCTGTTTTATTCAGTATAAATCGTAATACATCTTAAGTTTAAACCCTAGGTAAACTCGTTTTCATTTCATGATAACTTACTGATGTCTTTTCTTTGCGTGACCGAAAAGAATAATGATTCTGAAACCCTAACAATTAAGGACAAAAGATCTCGTATTTGTACTCCAAGAAATATAATTATTCAATTTTTTTTTGAGTGACCAAGAGGTGTGACGAAAGTGCTAAAGCCGTGAAAATAAGCATCTAAATCTTATGTAGAAACCTTTCCCGATGTAACAGAATGCGGCCTCTAGGGTTTGTCGGCATAGGTTTTCTATAGGTTTTCTATTGGTGTTTATATAATAAATAGAGGATATTACATGGCTGCGCGGAGATACGAAATTTGTCTTCGAGTGTTGAAAAAATATTTCACTCGTTCGCTGCGCTCACTCGTGAAATATTTTTTCAACACTCGAAGACAAATTTCGTATCTCCAAGCGGCCATGTAATATTCTATTTATTATATAAACACCAATGAAATACTAATCCATTTCTCTTTAATATTTTTTAAGTCTTAGAGAAGACGAATGTTTCAGAACTAAATAAGAATGGAACAAACTACATAGCTATAAAGTGTGAACGAAATACAAATTCCTTTCCTTTACAATGTAACGAGGAGCTATCCTAATTTATATTTGCCTCATAGACTTTTTTTACATTTCAAAAAAGCCAGCTTATTAAAGCGAGATTATTTTTAGAATCAAATCCAATGTTGCTCTACATTTTTAAGTTCCATTTAAGATATAAAGAGCGAGTTCAATGCTAAAAACTAAGGAGTTGGCAAAAACTATAAAGCATTATGTAAAGATGTAATGGCAAATATTAGAAACAAAAGTTAGCGTAAAGCTTTCTCGTAGTCATTTCTTGACTACCTTAGTGCTCAACTCTCTGTTCACAAGATCATGATCAATTTTCTTGGCTGCTTCCTCTGTCTGACTCAATGCACATCACTCTGGCCGATAGTGTTAAAAAGGTGGTGCGCCGACGGGAAAGTGAAACGCAACCCGCGAAACCTCTGAAACTTCACAATTCGTCGACGCCGTGCTTGACAGAATGTTTGAAATGTTTTCCATCTGTCGCTCTGTAGTTGTTTATTGACTGTAGGTTTTTGTGACCGGTTATCTGTATTATCTGATTTGGCGGAACGCCATTATCCGGCTGTGTAAAAAAGTGGGACTGGGACAAGGGTACGGGGACATCGGGACGCGTGTGTGGGGACTTGGGACTTGGGGACGCGAGACGAGGGACTTGAGGACATCGAGTATGGGGCGCGGGGACGTGTGGGACGGGGAAGCGGGGACGTCTAATACAGGGACGCGGAATGTGAATAATTATCGCAAAAGTTGGAGGTAAACGCGATATCTCTTTCTTCGTGAAATGTGTTATTTAAGGTCAACATTAGATTCCATCTTCTGAAACCACATTGGACACCTTATGATGTTTACACAAAATATTTCTTTATAATAGGAGTAAGCGCGCTGACTATCGTGATTAGGGTTAGGGTTGATTTCCACTGTCGCGTAATTTTTCCATGCGTACGTGTATAAAATTTGTGTTCGCAAAAAAAATAGAGGCAATGTATGAAAGGTCGCACGTAAGCGTAAAAGTAGAATCTCGCTCAACTTCACGTTTAATCTCAACAATTTATATCTTGCCTATATCTTATTTATGTGATTAAAATTTACTTGCGTTAACGTGCATAGCCAAAAACGCGTCAGTGGAAATCGACCTTTAAGTACTGTTAGCAAGCATTTACTGTTAGTTTTGCCACTAAAATATATTTAGAACAAAATAAATATTGCTACAATAGTTGAATCCCCGTGGTTTAGCGGTACAGGCGATGGATTTCGGAGTTAGCACTTCGGGATTGAAGCTCGCTTATGCCACTTAATTTTAAATTTATTTGGAATCGAATGCTGTTATTCTACATAATTTTTGGCAACCGCAACCCACTCTACCCTGCTTTGGGCTCCAATGTTCAATCAGCAAGAAGACCAGGATAACGGTTTCACTTTCTTCAATGCAGGAGGTCTTCGCCGAGTCTTTGCTTCCTAAACAGGCATGGAGGGACCCTAAGGAGGTCAGGCTTCACCAAAACATATTTACGAGAAAAGTGATAATTATTATTTGCTATAATTATTCACATCCCGCATCCCTGTATTTGACGTCCCCGCGTCCCCGTTTCACACGTCCTCACGTCCCATACTTGATGTCCTCAAGTCCCTCGTCTCACGTCCCCAAGTCCCAAGTCCCCACACACGCGTCCCGATGTCCCCGTCCCCCTGTCCCCGTCCCACTTTTATACACTGCCCCATTTTCCTTTTGCACGAGTGTTTTTCTCCCGGCGTGGTTTGTCTTTGGGGGAATTCCCACTGCCTCGCACATGTCTTTTAGGATACTGTTCAGTTTATTTACCCCCATAGCTTGTGCTTAAACCAAGTACAGTCGTTCTGCTGCCCCTATAGAAGATTTGAAGTGGTTGACCGTCAAATAAAATGGATCGTCTGGTTCCATCATGGACCTAGGGCGTTTATCTCTGTATAGTTTATACACATTCACTGAATTGCGCTTCCCTTGAATTTCTTTGTTTTCGTACATTATTGGTTTCATGGGCCTAACAGTCCTTTTGTTGTCGCCCTGTCTGCTCTCAGTTTGTTTCTCTGAATGAACAAGATATCCTTTGCCTTGACTGTCAGTCTCCAAAACAACATCGCCCCAATGTAAATTTCGTTGTTCTGTGCAACGTTCGAGACAGAAGTGTAAAATTTTAATTTATGCAGCCACACAGTGTTCAGTAACTATAGTGTGAAGAACTTGCTCCCAAAACCTTTTTTCAAAGAGATCATCAATTTCTTCTTCTGAGAGATTAGTGGTTGCATTCGGCTTATTTCCTTGGCCTTGTTTTTTTTTTCAGTTCTTTTAGCTTTGCTTTGATGCGTCTCTCAATCGCGTAAATTCAGGATCAAATAGGTGGTTTTCACGTTACGTCATCGCCGCCATGCTGGTGGACGGTAAACAAAAGATCGCTCATTAGCTCGCTTTGTTTGTCCACCAGCATTTGTTCATTTCACCATTGTTATTTGTGTCTCCCGAGACTGCATGAAAACCACCTATAGCCTTCTCCCATATTCGCGCCTTGTAAGATCACGGTCAACGCTTGATAAGATTCTTCTGAGAGAAGACGGCTCATATTGTTCTCCTTTCTTCGTTCAAGCTGCAATAATGAATTCACTAAGGTACACATTCAGCTCCTCCGGCGAGATTTTCTCCAATTCTCTCTCTTCTTTTCAAACCTCGCGAAGAAATTTTAGAACAATGTTCAGGTCATGCATTGTCTTTTTCTTCGTATTTTCGTTTTCTTATTGAGCAATAAGCTCGTCAACATCACCCTTTGCCAAATCAATAAACCTGGATTTAGAATCATCGTCCATCGGATCAATAATAGTTAGATTCCAAATCGTCCGCCGTTCTGAAGTTGCGTCAAAACTACTTTGACAAAGGCGCCGCTTGGAAAGGTGCGATTTATTATGTAACCATAAAACGCTGATCTTTTCACATGTGCCAATAACGTGTTATCTTCACCTGTGGGGATATCATGTTTTCGCGCGAAAGCTAGCCTGGTATTTCATTGGTGTTTATATATACTTATTTCAAGATAATTGCAATATCTTGTAAAAAGAAAAAAGTCGAAGTTTTAATGTAGCAGTCAGGGTACCCCCACAACTCAGTAAAAACACAGTATATTGAGAGTTGATTAATTAATTAAATTGGGCAACATACCACGCAACATACGCTTGATTGACGTGTTTCGCCTTTCTCAAACCTCATCAAGCGTAATTATGTTGCGTGGGAGAATAGCCTTAAGTTAACCTGAAGTGAAAAAGAATCGGTTGTGTGTGAAGCTTTATTTTACTTTAAGTAATTAAAATTTACTTGTCTTGAAATACTTCTTAGCTTATTTAGGCTCTAGTGTAAAGACTACCACTGGAGAGCACTTCTTACAGGTATGCATCGTTCACTCTAAAAAAGGCCATATGTGGAGGTAATGGACTGAAAAGCGATTCGTGTTTTATAGTTTTGGTCTACTAAGTGGTAAAAACTGAAAACCCTTAAAATCAATGACAGGTTTATCACTAATTGCATGGGGAAAGGGCGAGTCAATTAATGCTGTTTATGGTAGCATTTTCGTGTCAGCGAAAATAAGGCCAAGACGTTTTTTTAAAGCGGCGTTTTATTGTGTAACGGCGGCAAACGGTGTGATGTTACGTAGTTTAGACCCGAAGCAACGAAAAAACTATTGGAATAAATCTTATTTTCTTTTAGTAAAATCCACGTTGAAAGCTATTTTTATTTATTTATTTATTTTATTGAATTTCATTTACCACACAATAAAAAGAAATGAATAACAAATAATAAACGAAACGTAGAAAAAAAGTGGCGAGGAGACCTAGCAGAAACTATAGGAGCTTATGAGACGTTAGGCCTTTTTGAACTACCCGCTAGAGTGTTTACATCATTTGAAAAAAAAAGGATGGCGAAAAGTCGAAGATGACATGATTTATGATCGGTTTTCATTTACTTACTACTTTAATCTTCAGCATTTTCTTATAGGAAGAAAGGGATTGAGAGTTGATGACCTCGTTGTGAAGTAAATTGAAAAACTTGAGAAAAGGCGAGAACTTCTTAGTGTTTGTTCGGCAATACGGAAGACAGTATGACCTGGGAATTTCTTTCATCGTAAGAGTGGAATGGATTGCTTTGGGAGAAATTGAACCTCTGTGTGCTACCACCTCTCGTAAGCGACCACCTCCGATAAGCAACCGCTCATCCAAAACACCAAAATTTTCCCAGTCAAAGCGTTACATTTAGAACCACCTGTAAGCGACCGCGACCACTTTTTGGGACTGACGGTTAATATTTTCCATTGTTTTTAACCTCTTGTAAGCAACCACTTGACCTGTGTTCACTGTGTTACTTAGAATACACGAAGAACCTTGAGAGACAGCATGGAACTACACATTTCCTAACTTAGACATTGCGAGCAATAAATCATCTTTCATAAAGTAGATGTGCATGGACCTCTTCTAGGAAGGGACCCCCTGTGGTTCGATTCGTGTAAACGACCACCTCCCGTAAGCGACCACTCAGTCTTTGCATTTTGGGTGGTCACTTACGGGAGTTTCGACTGTATTTTAAAGTGCCTTCCCAGGTCCCAAGGAGTGCTCTATCCAGTTTTACTTAATTATCTTGCCGAGATCTTATATTAACATACACCCGCAGACTGAATAATTTAGCTGGTCAACTGATGTCGCATTTAAAGGTCTGGAGAGAGCAAATTCAACAAAATTCAATAAATTCTTACTGACAATCTGTTGATCACTTGATAATATTTGTGTGTGTGTACTACAACTTAATGGTTGTCTTACATATATTTCACTCGAGCTGGCAATTTTAAATTTTATCTAGCACAGCTTTGTCACAGGCCAGTCGCGCTACGCGAATAATACAAGTACACTTGGAACCGAACGCTATCGAAAGCTCGACCTGGGAAAGTTCTCTTGAAAGACTTGGCGGCTGCTTGAACATTCAGGGTACGACTGAAAACGAGACTAAAAGGCACGGCAAGAAGAAAGATTAAGGTGAGATTTTAAATAATGTCACTGCATGGAGCGTCCTAAAAGTGACGTGAGCGAAGTGACCGTTACTAAATGGACTCCTCGGTGACCGCATTAGAAAAGTCCAGCCGTAAACAAAACGCAAACAAAATAAAATTAAACATTCATTTTATTGGTCAAATATTAACGATTTTTTTTCACGATTTGTTTGGATTCAATTGCCCAATAAAACAATTGAGGTCATTGTTAGTTTGAATTTAATGTTATGTCCCTGCTGTTTCTCGGCCCCTTGTGGTTCCAGGTAGCAAGTTTAAGTCCGTAACTTAGTCGTCCTCATCACTATCACTATCTTCATCACTATCACTATCTTCATCATCATCATCATCATCATCATCGTCATCGCCGCCATCAGGTTCCTCAGCAGCAACTGTGGGTGTCGGTGTTGATGTTGGTGTTGTGACATCTGCGGGGGTGGTCATGTTTACCGGCATTGTAGTAGTCGTGACATTTGCAGGGGTGGTCATGTTGACCGGCATTGTAGTAGTCGTGACATTTGCAGGGGTGGTCATGTTGACCGGCATTGTAGTAGTCGTGACATTTGCAGGGGTGGTCATGTTTACCGGCATTGTAGTAGTCGTGACATTTGCAGGGGTGGTCATGTTTACCGGCATTGTAGTAGTCGTGACATTTGCAGGGGTGGTCATGTTGACCGGCATTGTAGTCGTGACATTTGCAGGGGTGGTTATGTTCACCGGCATGGTAGTCGTCATGTTAGCCGGCATGGTAGTGGGATCATCATCATCATCGCCATCATCATCTCCGTCATCATCACCGTCTTCTCCCTCGTTGTCATTTTCTTCATCTGTTGATAAAATTGAACAAAGTTGCAAGTAAACTCAGAGAAGATGTGTAATGTTGGTGTTGTCACGTAAATAACAGTTTGTGACTAAGTACTGTTATTCAATCTTTTGCTATTAGTTTTTTTGTATAATTGATTAATTAATTATAGTATTTTAAAATTAACTTCTATATAGACCACTTGTGGGGCAAGTAAAAATCGAGACAAAGAAGCTTCGGAAAGGCATATCTAAATGATAAGGTGAGAACTTCTAACCCTTAAACACCTTTTAGTATCTAAAGTCCACCATTTTCTTTACTTATCAGTTCGTTACTACAAGAATCGATCGGCATTTCAATTGATCGGACGAACTTAAAGCAGAGGTGATCACAACTGACCTCAGACAGATTGTTCTTACGTTCAATTATTGGGAGAGGAGCAAGTAGCCTGATTTGTGTCTTTTTACTTTTAATACCATTTTCCAAGTTTCCTAAAAATTTAACTTCATATAATTATTCTGTTGGGGGAATTGATTGGACTTCACTAACTAGCAATGATTAAAGGCATCATATTACAAAAACACGTACGAGAGAAACTTGATCATCGCTTTGGTCAAAATCAAGGGGAAAAAAGACAGAGAGAAAAGATGCCGCTCTTTCAGTACCTTCTAGTTGCGGTTTTTTATAGGACGAGGCAAATTTGTAAGAAGTGTCACATTATGTTACACAGTACCAAACTTTGACACTGTATGTCACTGGAAATCCAACTATTTCTAGAATTTTTATCGTATAATTCTAAAACTTTTTGCTAACCTAAAAACAAATGCGTTTACACAAATGCACTTTGGCAGTATTAAATACTGAGATTCGTAAACGGTGTAAGAAATTTTATATTTAAAAAAGCTATCAAAGAGATGAAACTTTTTACGTGTGTAAAAATAGACAATCTTCATTTCTGGAAACTTAAAAAAGATTATACTCGTTAAGTCTTTATGTCTCGTTAGTCATAAAGTAGTCATCTAACGGTCATATAAATACCCTGTTAATTTGGGAAGCACTGAAATACGCTATCAGCACCACAAACAACTCGTCCCAATTAACTAGCTACAAGATAGATTCATAAAATAAAGACTTACCATCATCATTTTCATCGTCTGGTACTGGAATAGCCCACAGCTGTCCAATTAAGGCCATCAGGCAGATGAGAATAAGAGTCTTGGAAGCCATCTTCTTGGTGTTTTCAAAGCCTCGGCGTGAGTTATCTTGAACACTGAAATCTTTGCTCAACTTCCAGGTAATTTATAGGCAAGCGGAAAACAATTTACAAACCTCGAAAAGCCATGATATTGTTTGCGGTTTTGTGTTCCCAACTCCAGAAAACAAAAATACCGTCAATGACAATATCGAAAATTGCACAGTTGGAGAAATATGGCGTGAGATTTCAGCGATTATTGCTTAGTCACTTACCGTTTATTTATAGTTTGATTAAGTTAAAACACATAATAAACGACTTTTGGACTTTTGGAGAACAATCACAAGCGATAAGCTATCTGAAGATACTCGACTTACTTCTTCCTAAAAACACGGCAGTAATATCTAGACCTCATAAAACTTCTCATAATCTTAAAGTGGACACTTAAAGGAAGCAACAAAAATAGCACTTAAAAAAGCAACAAACATAACTCTTAAAAACTCGTGAAATAAATAAACTTATGTCAGCCCTTGTTAATGATCGTTTATTTAAGAACGTTGTTACTTTATTTATTTATTTTTATTTTCATTTTTTACTTAATATTTTTTAATTCACAGTTTTACACTCAACATCTAGTTTAGTACAGTTATAAATACTCCACGTGCACAAAATAAAAATGATTATAGTAAAAGAATCTTTTTAATCAAAGAATTCAAGTTATCTATTTTTCTTTATTCGAGTGGCTGACATGTGTATTTTATTTATTTTTTAAATTTCTTACAGTAAGGTCTATTTAATGGCAATGATAGTTTAAGGCATCCGACTTTGCCATAATTTGTTGATTTTGGGATGTAAATATACTAGGTTTTAATTGCTTGTGTCCAAAACAGTTCTTTAACAATTTGTAGAGCTTGTTCTAAAAGTGGACACATCATTAGTAGAATGGCTACTCTTGTGTTTGCATTAAGTCAGGCATGCAATGGTAACCACTAATTGGTTACCATAACAGGCAGAAACCAAACAGGAAGTTGAAGTATAGTAAATTTTTCTGGCTTGACTGCTATGAAATAAAAAGGTAATTAGCAGTGTTGGCCTGGGTTTTAAGGTTACGTAACAAAATAGATCGCACCCTTTTCCAAAAGCCGAAATACACATTCTTTACGCAACAAAATCTTATTTTTATCAGTATACAAATTCCTTCTTTTCTTAAGCTCAGTAGTAAAGGAAAGCAAGAGATAGCCCTCGGACGTACAAGAGAGGTTTTTTTTTAGTTTTAAAGGAATTTGATGTCTTGTATTTGTCCATTTCTGTAACTGTTTGTTCATCCTTTATACTAATTTTTGCTTTGAATTTGATAATAGCCGGCTCATATACGTAGGAGATGTTGAAAGGCAAGCCGGAGCGAAACATATTGTACCGGATCAAATTCCTCAAAACAATAGGCTTTGTCATAAGCGGTGCTGCCGAAATCACACCGAACAGTCGGAGCAATAATCGACAAATTTTTGGCGTGATAAACTTGTAATGTTTGGGGGCTTGAGAATTGTGTCTTGCTCTGAAGGGATGCTATTTTCATTTAGGTATTACAGGGAAGTTAGGTTCTTATCAAGTAAAACAGTAAGGTGAACCTTTTTTGTTTGACCTACCTAACAATTCTTGCATGAATGAAAAATCTTCACTACTCTTAGCTTTTCAGTAAAGGTACCACTAAAGAAATAACTAAGGGATTATCGAATTACAATTTACAACTTGCGGGTCGTAAAGGAGAGCCGTTTCACCTTGAATCAGATCGCAATGTAAAGGATTTTATTATAACATTCCTATATGCGTTTTTACTGGGCGCTCTGTTTCCGACGACTAAAACGACCACGAGTACGTTCTCAAACCGCTAATTCTTTGCAAGACCAAGCGCTGCGAATCACGAAGGTGCGACCTTTGTTATTCGCTCATTTTTCAAACTAAAAATTGTTCGACTTTTTATGCGCGGAAACTGCGTCCGAACATTCTTCTACAAACGAATACATGTATTGACAAGTTCCACATCAGTTAAAAAGATTTTACTCTTTAGTTCACCTTGACGAGTAGTTCGAGAAACGTGAAAAAAAGAAATGCTTGTTTGTTATGTAGACGGAACTTCACGAAGGTGAGATTTTTGCGATCACTGTCTTTCGTTCATTTTTTGTTAGTATTGGCGTAAGCAATGAACATCGTGACCGATCATCTTCTTGTAAAAACAAAATGTAAAACGATTCATCAAATTTCAATATTTTTATGACAACTATTATTACTATTCAAATAGACTTGCAAGTACTTTCAATATTTTTTCAAAAGCTTAACAAAGTACATCAATATGCAACTAGCCTGGCCTCTAAGAAGTCTTCTTATTTACCAAAAGCTACGACCAACAATGGGAAATTTAATATCCGTTTCAATGGGGCTAAACTCTGGAATTCTATTAAAGAAGAACTAAAATTAGCGCGAGTCGTTTTTGCTTTTAAAAGCTTTATACATCAAGGCATTTTTACGATAACAAGGACTCTGAAAACTTTGCGTCACCAAGAGCTCTGCGTGGTAGCGCACTCGTTTGCTCAGGACATCAGATATTAAACAGAGTAGAATTAGGTTGGAGAAAATTTGCCCACAAGAGGTGACGAACGTTATTTAATAGATATGCCAATATATAATAAACAAAAATCCCTTTGGCCAACGTGGGGGAAAAAACTGCCACCCACTACGACAATAGAGAGAACCAAACTAGCAAATAATTCGCAGGAAGTCGGAACGGGAAGTGGTGTAAAACAAGCAATGTGAACTGCGTGATGGTGAGCGATCGAAAGGGGCGAGCTCATTAAGCGCGCTCAAGAGCGATAACGTCAAGTCCGGAACGCCCTAAATTCTAATTGGCTGGAAATAAGATACGCTTGAAGCCTTCTGCCTTAACCTGCAAACCACTATCTAAACAATGCCTTGCCATAAAATCCCACAATGATGTAGTCACAACGGTGTCTTTTAAAAGAATCTGTCATCTCCAAATATCGATTGGTTCCTCGGTGTACTTTATATGCAGCTACTTGTGTGCCCAACCGTTATTTTTGCTTCTTTGTTTATTCGTTTGTGTATTTGTTTATTTATTACAGTTTTAAAATTTTTGTTATGTGTGCATTCGTTTATTTATTACAATTTAAATATCTAGTTACAATTGAAATGTTTTTTCTTTTCTTTTTCCCCGCTTGGCCCAGCCGCTCGGAGCGCGATTAGCTTTTGATATTTCTGAGTGGCTGTGCTCTCCTTTATTTGCAATTACTTTACTCCTTCTTTTGTATCAAGAGTACAATAAAGGTTTTTGTTATTGTTTGTTATTGTTGTTCTTTGACAAACGCACCTTTACGCTGAAAAAAAATGGAAAAAGGTGAACGCTTGCAAAATAATTAGTCACAAGTGGTGGATGCTTGAGTTTGTGTTATGAGTGGGACTTGTGACTTTTTCATGTATTTTTTGCTGGTTAGCAATATCACCTAAGATAAAAGTTCACGCGCAATAGAAATTGTAAAAAAATTATTAACGGTTTCTGAACATAAATAATAACGTGTCAAAAAAAAAACAACAACAATTTAAGAACAATATAGTTGCATGCGTGCAGAAAAAAATGAGGCCTACACATTTAGCTGTTTTATACATGAATGGGACGTGTGACTTCTCCCGTTGTTGTTTTTGTTACTATAAAGAATCGGGTAGGCAATTACTCCTAAAATACAATTCAAATGCAAAAAGATCAAAATTGTTAGAAATGTTAAAAAAACCTTTCCACAATCAAGCCAAGTTTTATGACTAACACCCCAGTACATCGAAACGGTTAGGAACGAGCACATGCGCAAACAGTGCACGCATCAGTTTATTTACAGTTAAATAGGGTGTGTTAATTTGTATTCACTTTTTCTTTTTTTTTTTTTTTCATTTCAGTGGAGCACAGGATTTAAATACTTCTATAAATATAAAAACGCTATGAGAAGCAAAGGAGTCATGCAAAGCGAAATAAAAGCGAAAAATAAATGTCTCGTTGTTATTGTTGTTGTTGTTGTTTTTTTTTTTTCGATAAGCTAGACGAAATACTTTTATTTCAAAGTTTTAGGTAAGAGTCTTCAGTGGAAGATTTAGCCTAGTGCAAATTAATTCAACTAAATCAACAGAGCATGTGATTTTAATTGTGATTTCACAACAGTGAAGTTAATAAGCCCCTGAATGAATGGTAATTTACTAAGTGCGTCGATAATTCATTCAAATGAAGCAATGTAGCGAAAAGCATGACTGTACACTGAACGCATCAAGTTTTTTGCACGTGGAAAGTAATTGAAGAAGTCAATAGAAAACCTTTGAATGTAGTCTAGTAAACAATATCCACAAAGACCTTGAAACTGGAAGTTTCTTATTTTACCTTTGTACAACCGATAAGTACCGATAAAGCGACGATCAGTGTTTTGACCATCCCTCCCATAAGCGAGCTTTGCTTACAGGCAATTGTAGCTCTTACCGAGCTTATTACTTCCAAATCACCGTGGTTTCGGAATTTTACATGTGCGAAGACCTCATTGTTTTAGCCGTTTTAAAAATGGCCAAATATGGCCGGCCACTTCAACACCAGAAAACAAACCCTGTTATTTTCGAATTTGATCCCCTTTTCTTGATACCATGAGCTTAAGTGGTTTTATATGAGCTACTAAAAAAATAAAGCTTTTAAGATGAAAATAGTATTGCAAACCAGCTATTATATTTTCTCCCATCTCGTCTTTTCTATTTTCATGTCGAATTCGATCGTTCCTTTTTGTTTTCTTTCTTTTTTTTAATCTCATTTTTAATTGACAACTAAAGCCAAAAGTTATAGTGACGAAAAATATAAAAACGCTATAATGAGTGTTCCCCCATGCAATGTTGGGGGTATTTTGCACGCACGTCTAAGTTATACCTTCTATACGCCGAAGCTGATATATTGCAATAACCTTGGGTATGGGAATCAGCACGTAGTCCTGGACTCAAGGTAACGTCCCTCAATGGCCTGTTACCAGAACATATCTTTTAAACCTCTGAGTTGGAGCCTGGCTGTCGAAAACCAATCCAATATCACATTGACATATGTAGTAATTTTTCTTCTAAGCAGTTAACGCTACCCTCTTTGGCGAAAGCTATTTTAAAATGGATCTATGCAAGCTTTTTATGCTTGGACAGTTCGGATAAATAGTAGACAAACTGCAGCAATTTCTGACAAAATTTACAAGTGGCACCGGTATAGTCATCGAAGGCTGTAAAGGGTCAGGAAAATAGGTTTACCGCAGCTAAGAGGTACTCGCTCAATACCCTCCTTGAGAGTTCGGGATGAAGAAGAGACTTTCTCGCCAAAAACTTTAACATTAGCACTAGAACCCATCCAACTCAGATACTTGTTTCACTCTCATATTGACCACATAATTGTTACAGAGAATATCATGTTTGGAAAAACGTTAGTCCTTTTTAATGACGACAATCAAGCCTGCCTGACAGTTTATGAGCTCTAAAAAAGAATCTTATTTTTTGCTTCCAGTATTTTCTCTTCTTGTTTGTACTGTTTTGTTTTATTTTGTTGTTGTTTTGTTTTTATTCTTCTTGATTAATGCGAGATTTGCCGTTGTTGTTTTGTTGTTTATTTTTTTTTTTGATTCAGTAAGAAATGCTATTTTATATTGTCTATTGTTACAGACTGTTATTTTAATTAATTAACGCGACAAAGAATATAATAAACAGATGAATGAACGGAAAATATGTAAAAAAGTCACTTTAACGTCTCTTTAAGTATGGACACCAATCTTGGTCCATGGTTTTGTTATTAGTCAAGCCATCTATTAATGCACTAATTCATTTATTTATTTATCTATTTATTTATTTGAATAAAATTTTTTAGGGTTCATTTAGTTTTCATAAAAAGAAAAAGGTCAATCAATATGACAGGTACCAGACGGTTTCGGATAGGCAAAAAGCAACCTAAAACTGTCGAGACCACTTAAGTTTTACCAAGACATCCGAACAGACAAAAAGTTTTTAGTCTTGCTATAAATTAAACAAACGGGCTCTTAAAAAAATAGAAAAAAAACTATTTGACACACGTGTAACGTATCTGGAAACATTTGGTCGTTTCGTGCCCCTTGATAAAACTAAACCGTTCATTTCTTATGGACTAACTCGGCATGGGGTCAAAAACGAGCTCTTCTGTCAGTCTACCTTTCTGACAGCAGAGGCTCGTGTCATTCCTCTGCTTGTTACTGCTGGTGTCTTGCTTCTAAACTGCTTACTTTAAATATACGACTTTCCTTATACACAATATTTCCAAAAACCGGGCTCCTTGCCAGAATTTCTAAAATTTTCATCCGTTCGAGCCACTAAGTAAAGCAATCTCCAGTTCTTCAGCTGCTGGAAACTGTCATGTCCAAGAATATATATCATTGAATCTGTAAGCTGCCAGATGGCCCCGGTATACAATTTCCCAGTGAAGCAAAGCTGGACTGGATATCTTACAACTTTCTTCAATTTACACAATGTACATCAGAAATATTAAAAGCTGTGATTTACATCAGAAATATTAAATGCTGTGAACCTTTGGTTATCTTTTTGCTTTTGTTTTCTATTAATCTCTGCACCATTTCATCGCATCATATTGTCCATATTTTAATTTCCTCCTTAGTCATAAAAAAAATCACAGGTTACAAGCAAGGTAATGATGTGTTCCAAGTAATTGTTCTTACTTTGCTTCCTTTACAACAATTGTCTTGCACGCCATTACAAGATAAAATCTAGATTTCAAAGTGGTTTGTAAGTCATATCTAAGACCTTCACATATGTATTGATTAAGTTGCAAGATTCAAGAGCTTTGTTTGGAATATCAGTTGCACATTGAAGTCCCATATTGTTTTAGAGTACTATCATTCATGCATAGTAATTAGTATTTTTCGTTTAATGTCAAAAGGACTAAATACCTTTTAATCTAGTTATTGTGTTCGCTCCTTTTTTTCCATTGATATTTGTCCTTTTGAATCAATGACGATGCATTTTGTGTAGATGAATGCTAGATATTGTTTTCTTTTCTTTTTTTCAAATACATGTCATCTTTTTAGTTCGTGTTTGTTCATTCAGTGGGTCATTGTTTGTCAGGATTTTGCCCGTTCACATGGGTGTTTTCTTGTTTTGATCTTTTGATCATTTCATGATTGGATTTATGCTTAACTAACTTTCCATCTTTGAGCATTCTAATCTTGGCCTTGGCAGAAGTGAGTTTTACACAGGTAGTAGTGTTTGGGAGGTCAGAGCTAACCTTGATTCAATAGTCTCCGTGAAGTTCCTTTTTGGGTTTGATGTAAAGAGCACTGATACGTACCTTTTCGCTTGGCGAGCGAGTTGCTCGAACTTTCCCATAATATGTAGCGTTGCAAAATCAAAATGAGGAGCTCCATTTCGTATTAAGTATTTTTCCGTCCTGCCCTTGGTGCAGTCATTACGTACAAAAAAAGGGGGCGACAGTTTATATCTAAGCGGGCCTCCTGGATGGCAGAAAGAGAATAAAACTAACTCTACGTAGCTGTATTTTGTAGCTTTAGTTTCTAAATAATACAATAAAATTTTTTAACAGCATGTTTCACCATAATAGATGTTTAAAGATCTAGGTCTGAAAAGGTGTAGAAAATGGCTTAGAAGCACTTCCTCGTTCATTGAAAAATTTAAAACTTTCCGGATACCTTTTAGATTTTAATTTTTTTATGTTATTTTTAGTTTTCTACTAACTTGTAAGAAGAGAAAGAGACACCCTAATTTCAGTTTCTATTGTATGCTCTAGTTTGAAATTAGACAATTCGGATCACTCATCGTTTCTGAGCAACGTATCGCAAAATTCTAACGTGTATTCTGATTTACTAGTGATGAGTACAAATAATCCATGCAGCCATTAGTTGGCGCTGGAGTGTTTTTTCAGAATTATCACTCCTTAGAAAATCTACGCTAATAGCTGAAATAAAAAAAATTATGCAACTGTTTATTGTTGTCTGCATCGACAAAGCACGTCAGTATGGAAAACGATCTACCTCTGTCAACTAAACATCATCAAGTGCAATTCAGAGCTGTTTGTCACAACAAAACCGCTTTAATAAGTGACCATGTAATAGTCTGTTTATTTTATAAACAACATTGAAATACCGTCTATTATGTAACCTACTTATTATGTAATCATAGCAACGTTGATCTTTTTAGGTGTGAAAATAACATGATATTTTCACCTGTTCAGGTGTCTTTTTCATTGGTGTTTATACAATAAGTATCCAGTTTACCCGCCGATAGACTGACGCCTGGCGCCAGCAGTCACTTAGAATAGTCCTTTTAAAAGCGGATACGAGCGAAAACCAATATCTGCAATTTGAGGCAAGGGTTTAAAAGTCATAAATTATTATGATTAAGTGAAGAAATGCCAATCAAACATATTTCCTAAATCAATCTTGTAAAAATGAACTGCTGCTCTCTGAAGTTCTCTGTAGCTGTTCGTTTATCCTTCGCATACATTTTGAGACAAGTTTACTTATGGTCAGTTACTATGGTTACGACATATGACGTCATAAGTAGTAGGTGGTCAAGCCATTTTTGAGTGAAAATGCATGTTTTTTCAACCTTATTTCGAATTCTTGATAAAAACCAAGGTGGCAGCCAAGATGGTGACCATGTTTGGTGTTTGTGACTTCAGAGACCTCCAGTAGCGCTAACACCCTCAAAAAACATCTCATCTTGTAGAGAAGGTCAAAGGCTTTCTCTTGAAGGCAAAATCGTTTCGAAATATTACAACATATCAAAAACCCGGGGTAGGGGGTTCCATCAACCCCACCCCGCACTTCTTTGTACCACGGTGGGGGTATGACTTTGCGTGTACGCCCGAGGATTAATAATAAGGTACTTTAAAGATATGTCAATTTAACACAGCGACGGCAGCAATTTCTGAAATTAGCAGCACAGCTTTAGGAAGTGTTGTTTATTTATAAAGCAAAAGGAGAAAAGTATTAATAAATCGTAAAAACTTTCGACGAAAATTAGTCAATTATGTAACTTTTTCGACTGAGTTTACTCCATGGTAAAAAATGTTACTTTACGGTAATGTTTAGTGTTTAGACCGCAGCTAATATTGTGGTCGGTTGAACACGGTTGCCATACAGGTATCTACTATTCGGTAAGTTCTGCATATTTCACCACAGGTAACCCAGGCTCTGTGATAGTACCATAGTACGCTTCCAGTAAAATTACAGTGTTTGTATGGGGTAATTAAAAGTACGATCCTAAAATTTGTAGGGAATACTAAATAAAGGTCAATGACAGTTAGTTTCTCGAGGGCTATTGTTCATTTGAGCTAATCTCAGTCGGTAGAGCGCTTGACTGCAGAGCTGGAGGCTCGCGGGTTCGATTCCCGATTCGATACTCAGCGTCTTAAAATCAAAGCCTTGAGAAGGCCTGAGACTAAATGACTCCTTTTGCACAGGATAAAAGCTGCTAGATCTTCTGGATCTTCGCGTGGCTCGGATGACCATGTGAAAAGACTGTCCCGTCTCAAGTCGGAGACGTAAAAAATTGTGTCCCCAAATAGTACTTTCATGCTAAATCACCTTGAATAAATTTTAATATATAGATTTAGCCAGGGCTAAAAGAAAAGCTCCCAAACACATAGGGAACCCACGCTCTTTTTAGTAAACTGAATATGGGAATTAAATAAGAGAGAAAATCTTACCTGTTTTGTTCTATTCTTGAATCTGCTGTGGTGCGAAGTGAGATGGAAGTTGTTTTACGATGCGAGAACTACGTTCAAGTTGATTTCACAATGCTTTGTACTGTGTGGTTTGGCTCTTGTCTCACTGTTGGTGCCACGCGCCGGTTGTTATTATTGTCTCGCGTTTCATTTTGGTCATTAATTTATTAACAATATTTGAATTAACGGTAGGAGTTCGAATTTCGTGCAAAAAAAGTGTGTTGGAAAGGGAGCATCGCGGCCGAGATGCCACCACGTGCCTCCTAGTTTGTGCATTATATTGTATGGAGGGTGAATTTGAGCAAATTATCATGAAACGTCGCTTGAGCTTTAAGGAGAACAACAACCAATTGCAGAGTAAGTTTTATTGACTTTTATTTGAATTTTCCGGCAAATTTCAGGATCGTATTTTAACTCCATACAAACACTGTAATTTTACTTTCTCCTCCTCTGTAATTGTTATCTAGTTAGAACTCACAGTCATGCAATATTCATTATCCCGTGCGATGACGTATTAGGCGTTATACAAACCAGGGCTGGGTTGATCAAAGCATGGTTAGCTTTAACCATTGATTAAGCAGTATCAAAACCAATACGTTGTCAAGGTATTAAACGCTGGTTAACGCTAACCATGCCTCGAGCAACTGGGCCCAGAATGTTATATACAAAGTTGTCAGTTGGCGAAGAGTTTCATTGAACGCGGGTCAGGAAGATTTTCCTCTGCGCGGCCTGCTGTTTCGTCGGTAGCCTGCGAGCAAGCTCTCCTATTTGGGCAAGCGAAGCGAGCCTCGCAAGAACACGCGAGCGAGGGGCCGCTGCGCTGTTGTGAAAGGTTCTGAACGTACGTATTCAGACCGACTACACGGTGAGATTTTTCGGTGGGTCGGCATTCTGTGCCCGTGTTTGTTAGGACTCGTAAGAATTCATTACTACCTTCGTGGCGAAGTCTGCTTTATGTGTTTTCGCTTTCGCGTTATTTTCCACTTGTGTTACCGGCCGGGGGGCTTATAGAATGAACGCTACTTTTGATATTTGATATGACAGATTTCCCTACATCAACTCTGAGGAAAAGGCCTAAGAATGAGCATGATGAGGTTGTAGCTATAGTAGGCAATCAAAGACACAACAGAAAGTAAAAATGCCCACAGTCTCAGAAATGCAGGCAGGAGTGATAAATTCATTCTTCAATGAAATCGTTTGAGTTTTTGTCCTAGTTTTTAACTTTCACATCATTTCCGATTCCTTTATTTCTGAAGACAACCTATGATGGCTTAAACAACTATAGCCTACTTATTATCTCATTAGCCTCTTTCTGAAAGGGCGATATGTTGACGTTGTACGTGTTATTGATTAATAAGGATAATTATAACTGATTTAGAAACGCCTTGCAAAATTACTAATACAATTTAATCTAGCAGTTTTACTTTAATTTGTAGTTTGGGATTTCTTCTAAACCTCCTTGTAAACATTAAATTCATCATTCTATATATTAAAAGACTAGTACACACAGTCTAGGTCGGTGCAACACTTTCTTGAAAAATATTACCGTATCTTTTAAAAACACGCGAACTCTGGAGTTCAAAAGACGACTTCACAATTGAGTTTTTCGCTGCCGTTAATCATAACTAAATTAAGATCACAAGCAACGAACCTTTTTGAAACACAGAAACACAAAACTGATCGAAATTAAATCCACCAATCACAAATCACACACCAGGACCTTATGAACATGCTGAAGTAAACTTATTTTTCCTAAGAGATCCACTAAGATGATTGACGGCAGCAAAAAAAAAAGCAAACGTTAGTTGACATTTGAACTACAGAATTCGCGTCTTTTGAAAAGCGAAGTAAAATAACACTCTAACTTGTAAATCAAACATCACAGTAAAAGATAACAACCAACTCTTTGGGTACTAACTGGTTTATGTAACGTCATGCGTGTGCAAGATCATTGCTAAGTACCCTTACCAAATCCAACACTGTTTTGAATGAATTTTTAAGCTATTTTTGAAAACTGTTTTTAACCTGTTTTGTGAAATAGGTTTTAAATAGGGTAAAAAGTGTATTTTTAATGTATTTTCGACTGCTTTTAAAGGTGTTTTAACCTGTTTTAACCTGTTAGAGGGCCACAAGTTTATTAGCCGCGGCTATTTCGTGCTAACCCTCATAAAATAAAGTCTTTACTTACTTACTTACTTACTTACTTACTTACTGTTTAAAACGCTATTAAAAAAGAATTTTTAAAGTATTTTAAAATTCTTTTAAAATATATAAAAAATTCCAGGGCTTTTGCAAGGCTCAAAACAGGTCAAAAACAGTTTTTAAATACCTTATAAATCGGAATAAAAACAGAATAAAAACAGTTTCAAAAACATATTTTAATTTACTATACTATTTTAAAACTATTTTCAATGGCAATTTTAAACGTATTTCGAAAAAAAACAACAGGTTTAAAATAGGTACAAAAATATATTTTTGATATATTTTTCGACTGATTTTAAAGGTGTTTTAACCTGTTTAAAACGCTATTAAAATGTTGTGCTTCAAAATATATTTTAATAGCTGTTTAATCGGTTTCGAAATTTAGTAAAATACTCGTATTTGCAAATACAATAAAAATACTTTGAAAACAGTATTAAAATACCACAGAAGAAGAAAAGCAATAGCACACATATATTATGAATTAAATACATCAAAAATAGGATGCAAAAATGCAAAAACAGTATAAAATTGTAAGAACATAGCCTTAGAGTTGTCTGAAAACAGTATAAAAATCGGTCGAAAGAGCATAAAAATAGTACAAAAACAGGATGGAAATACCATTTAAATTCATGAAATAAAATGAATACAAAACCGTCGAAAATTACCCTGAAAAAGCAAGATTTACCTCGGCGAAATTTCTCCACACAGTCCTTGGCTAGGATTTCAAGAGAATTATCTCTTAACCGATTACTTTACGTTGATTTCCCTAAGAATTCTCGGGAAATTCTTATGGAATTTTTCAGAAATGCTCAAATCAATCTTTAGCCTGTGTACAGACTCCTTCCCTCAATAAAACTCGGAGGGGGGGGGTATGTACACAGGCTATCAACCTTTGGCTTCCAAAGGGTATAACGTTACTGACGTTACCGGTAAATAATAATCTATATGCATGTAACTTACATTGTTTATTATATTCACGGCTTTACTCGAATATCATCAGAAGTTTGCAGGCTACGCCTGAACATTAATTAGTGGCTGATAAAGAACAGCATACGAATAACACCATCAAATTTACGCGAGAATGAAAGAGGCCGGTGACGTGACATCAAGTGATTGAGATCATTTATACAAAACAGCGAGTCTCTGCAAGGAATCCTGTAAAAACTAAAATTGCCGTACGGGCTCGACTATGTAAATGTTTACTACCCTTCATTTGTTTCTCATATGGCGTATATTTAAGCGTCTTAGTAACATGTTATGCATATAGAGGGAACATCGTATATTTAATACTCTTGGACTCTTCTCCTGAACCAGAACCTTTCAAAATACATAACAGTCGCTGAGGAGTCATAACCATTTTTGATTCGTGATAAAAGCAACATCTACGGGTTCCGACAATCCGCAGAGCTGGAGTGTACTTTTGTAAGATCGTAACAAACAGTAAAATCAAGCGCATTTAAGCTCACAGCAACCGCCGGTTCAATAATTTGAAATGAACAAAGGACAAAGGACGGTTTGCTTATCACGTGCATTTGTCACATTACCGCGGCGCGAAGTCGTGATTTCAGTCGCGTGACATCTCAAAAATAATATGCCATGCATGTGCGGAATAGTCTATGAGAGAAAGATAACCATATGTCGGAGTTTATTCAGATCTGAGCGTTGTTTCTTAGTGCAATATATACGAGGTGAGATCTTAGCTTGGATAGTTGTTTTAATTATTATGAAATTTCAAGGACTTATTTTAGACAAATCTCAATTGACCGCGTCCATCCGGTTCTCGGCCCGCGGCTTCGGCTGTTTGTGAAAAATTTCTACATGAAAATTAAAATGTGATTTTAAGAATTTTCTTTTAAAAAAACTTATGGAATGTCCCATGGCTGCATTAATTGAATCACGGCTAAAATTTAGGCGGAGATTTTCGCAGAGAGCTTGCAGGTAATGAACATTGAGGAACGGATTGATCCTTTATCGGCACACTGTCACAGTTACGTGTTGTCATTCAAAGCTAAAATCTAATCCTAATTTTCTTCTCTTTTTTCAATTTCTTTTTGATTTGCTGGGAGATTTAATTTTTCGCTCCGCCTCGAGCTTTATTGAGAGAAGAATCCGGTCCACAATATGACAGCTTGTTTTGAGTCATTTATGAGTTCGTGACACGATGAAGGCTTAAAAATTAACTTTGTGCAATTGTTACTTTTATAGTCTGAGTATAAGTATCCCAAAATACATTACAATATTGCACCTCAATAATAATAATAAGTAATAAGTACCCTATTTTAAAGTATTTAAAATAAGGTCAGCATTTGATGTCTTTCAGCAGACTTTAAATATTTTATGTACAATCTGTTTCAGTTATAGTCAGAGTGTTGTGTGCCCAAAATACAATTCAAATAGACCTCAAAACATTTTTAAGTACCCTATTTGAATTATGTTTGTAACTTTGTGAGTGGATGCGCCTCAAAATACATTGTAGATGCAACTCAAAACAGTGTTAAAGTACCCTATTTAAAAGTATTTAAAAAACAGTCGCATTTAAGCCCTTACAACATATTTCAAATAGTCTATTTGAACTCTGTTTGTAACAGTGTTAGTGGTTCTATGCCCAAAATACATTTGAAATACCCTATTTTAATCATATTTATTAAACAAAATACATTGTAAATTGATGAGAGAGGTTTTCCTTTGGATGAAATATAATTTAACTACACTTAAGATATATTCCAAACAGGGGCGAAAATTTAAATTTTTTTGTCAAATAGGAATAAAATACAGGAAAATAGTATTCAAATACTGAAAATACATTTTAAACACTTTAAAATCAGTTTCAAAATACATATGGTTTGGTAAGGGTAGATAATCCGTCTAAATACACACTAAGGCTCTCACTGGACACATTTTTTTTAAGTACTCTTTTATCAATTTAGGTGCAGCACTACAAGGATTCTTGTTTAGACCTGTTTACCTCTCTTCCTTTAAATCCAATGAAATTTATGAAATACTTGCCAGTCCAAGCACATACTTAACAATTAATGAATGAGGCTGAGTATCTTATGAAGAATTATGGAGATCGGGGAGGGTGTTATCCGTCATAACTGTCCGACAAAAGAAACTTTTAATTAACAATTAATGAATGAGGCTAAGTATCTTATGAAGAGTAATGGAGATCGAGGAGGGTGTTATCCGCTTCGGCCTACGTCCTCGACGGATAACACCCTCTGAGATCTCCATAATTCTTCATTTGATGCGAAAGCCGAATTCAATAATTGTTTTATTATTCATTCAAAATAATTCCTACTTTAAAAACATAGCAAAAACAAGCTTACCCGCATCGATGTTAAGTTTATCTTCGATAGTTTACGATTAGGTTTGTCCAGCTCCGTAAATATTCTCCATATAGCAGATGTCGCCCTCCGAGTTGTCTTCTTGCTGTTTTTGCTACGTTTTTAGCCACTATTTCGCCTAGTTCCAGCTGTAGTTCTTGCTCGTGAAATGAGGGAAGTGTCCGCCATTTTAGTTTTTACAACGAAAACAAGTCAATCTCGTCCCCAGGTCTTCTCGGTTAACGGTGCATTAACCTGACGAAGGCTGCATTTTTGACGTCATTTCCTCGTTAAACACAAAATTCTTCCAAATTTGGTCATCAGTAACTGGTTATGGGGAATTATACGCGTGCTTTTAGCCAATCAGATTTGGGGAAATATTTTGAATGAATAATAATATCAGTTATACATTGTAGAGTAGTAAAAAAGTGCTTGGGTTTTTGAATTTGTGTATCAATTTGTTGTGACTACAGTCGAACCTCTCCACAACGGCCGCTTTGGGGACAGAAGAAAGCGGCCGTTGTGGAGGGGTGGCCGTTATGGGGAGGTAGGCCCATTACATGACATCTGTTTTTCTGGGTTATCTAAGTTGATGCTTGTGTCCCATAATTATGTTAGGATACACAAAAGACCTGAATTATGTCTTGAATCAAAATTTTAACGTGATAAAACGAGAAAGGTTTGAAACATTCGCTATAAGTATCATGCGTAAATGATTAATACTTACTGTAGCAGTATAAATGATATGATTGCTGCGATTGATCATAAACGTGCCATACAGATTAATTGGCGACCATTCTTAAACTTTTCATCGCACGAAAGTCGCCGTAAAAAAACTGGCCGTTGTCGAGAGATTATTTTGGCAGTTGAGGACATGCGTTAACGTCTGTTGCCGCTGTACAGAGGTGGCCATCGTGGGGAGGTTTAAATAAGAGTAAATGTATGGACCGTCCGCCGGGACAAAATAAAGTGGCCGTTGTGGAAAGGTGGCCGTTAGTGGAGGTTCGAATGTAAAATGCAAAAATAAAATAAATGTTTAAAGGCACAGATCGAGGATAAATACTGACCGACTTCCTACGCGAGCGCCGTGGGCGCAAGGTTCTAAGTTCTAAGTTCTCAACGAAATTAGAAACGCTTTATTTGAAAAGTTAGCCTTCGATTTTGAAGTAAATCGATGAAAACATGGAACCAGTTGATTGGCGTCTACGAAAACTCAGGCTTCAACCGGGAGAAAAACCCTATTGGTATAAGGTTACCAGAAGTAAAATAAGCGTTTTATTGTCATAGGTTGGTCCACATAAGAATAATATAACTATGGCGTACATATAGTTAATGTTATATTTACTCTTGGTTATTGTTTTCTGTAATGATGCAAAAAGCGTTATTTGGTAAAGAAAACATACGGGTTGTTTGTCATGAACATGGCAAAACTCCTTGGGTTTTTTGCCCCAAAACCTCCTCTGCAATTTGCGCATATCAGTGCCATTTACCGAAAAAACGGTCACGACAGCCTGAAACTGGTATCAAAAATGGCTTTCAAGAAGTGGAACATTAATATCCGTTTGGAACATTCCGCAATAAAAAAAGCAAAATTCCGCAGTTCCCGGAAATTTTCCACTTTCTACCGAAACGATCGACCCGCAAAATCGTGTTCTTTTTCCTTTCTAACCGGATTTTCTGGAAACGTTATCGTAAATAGCTAGGGCTAAGAGCGAAGCTCCCATTAATAAATTTATAGTTAAAACCTGTAATAAAAAATATCAGTTAACTTAAGGGAACATTCATGTGATTTTTGAGGGAAAGGCCAAGTGATTTTAGAGAAAAATAATTTGCAAACAGTCAAAGAGTGAAAGAGTGAAACAAATCGAGTTAATAGCCTTGTATAAAAAAATAGCAATCATCTTCGATCACATTTAAAAGCCATAATGGCTCGTAGTCACGGCAGATTAGGCCTGGAAAACAAATTGTTAGAAAACAAAATCTGGCCGAATTTTTTGCATTCGACAAATCTGGTGAACCAGCATTTTATACTATTATACATCACATCTGAGGTGAACAGTACTATGAGGCGCTGTTTCTATCATACAGACCTCGGACAGAATGCAGTTTTTTACAACTTTGCAAGTCAAATTGCACTCATTCAACATTCAGGACGATCAAAGCACGCGCTTCCTTTGCACAACAAATTATAAAAATGACCGCATCATGATGAAAGCAACGGGCACATCGATTAAAATTGCAAGAGAGACTACCATCAATCAATAAAAGAAATATAATTCGTGAAAAATTTAAAATTTAAAGAGACAACAATTTTCATTCATGAAGACAAGTATTGAGATTAAAGTGTCTCCAAAAATCCTGAGTCATGTATTAAGCATATAAGGTTAAAACCATACTAACTAATATATATATTTAGCCACAGCTAAAAGCGAAGCTCCCATTGATAAATTTATGACTTAAATCAAACAATAATTTTGTATTCCACAAATCAGTTAACGTAAGGGCACATTCATGTGACTTTTGAGGGAAAAGCTAAGTGATTTTGGAGTGAAACAAATTTTGTATCGAGCTGATATAGCATTATTTGTACACCCAAAAAATAGTCTTCGGCCACATTTAAGAGCAATGATGGCTCTTGATCACAGTAGATAAGGCGTGCAAAACAAATTCTTGGAAAACAAATCAGACCGAATTTTTTGCGTTCGACAAGTTTACAAATTCTTGCCAATAAATCTGGGTGCGTGCAAGCCAATCTTTTATTTTTTTTTATACACCACATCTGAGGAGAAAGAGTACAATGAGGCGCTGTTTTTATCATACAGACCTCGTACAAAATGCAGTATTTCACAATTTTTCAAGACAAATTGCATTCATTCAATATTCAGGACCATAGAGGCACGCGTGGACTTTTAATTAGCGAAACCGTTCAAAAAATTCCAAAATCACCTATACGGCCAGCCGGTTCTAACTTTTGACAAGCGCCAAATTTGATGAAGAATTTACTGAGCCTATTTTTTATTAACGGTTTTATAACGATGGGTAATCTTAAAAAGCGCTTGATACGCTTGGCATTTAGAGTACTCCTGCAAGCGATGTTTATGAACGCCTGAAAACAAACGGCAAAGCGATGAAAATTACACTTTTGAGACTACCAAAAATCAATAAAGAAAAATAATTCGATAGAACATTTACAGAGACAACAATTTTCATTCACGAAAACAATTAAATGAGCATTTAAGTGTGTCTAAGAATCCTCAAGTCTTTACTAGTAAGCTTAAAGTTTATGTTTTAAGCCACCGGTTTCCCGGTGTTGGCTGTTTTCAAAGATGAACTCACGAAAAGAAAATCGTTCAAAGCTTTCTTTCTACAGCCAAAATTATAACTAAATATTCTTCGGAAAGTTTTTTCTTTCTATTTAAGGTGAATTAATATCGACTAAAGGCTTTTTAAAGTTCTGTAAGCTTAAGCTTATATCAAACCTCATACGAGGTCAGATCAGTGTCTCAGTCAAATCTTAATACAAACGTGCATAAACTAGCTTCATAAACTGCGCCGCTGGACTTCATGAAATTAGATTTAAATACAATTATTACTCAGGCTTACCACATTTCGAGATGCAGCTCCTGAAAGCTATGAAATAAGGCAAGGATCGCTTGAGCCTTTATAATTCTCGTACGCATCCAGCAAGGTGAAAAACAAAAACGATGCCATCCGAAATCGGATTATCGGCTTTGACAAGCGACGCATTTTTCAACCAAAAACCCAATAAACAAACCAGCCATGAATAAGAGAACACTCTTGATAGCAGCTGTATTTCATTTTGTACATCCAGTGGAAAAAGACAGTTAAAAACATCACAAGTTGACTCAAAACTCTGTCAGCTTCAGCTGTCAAAGTAAACAACTTTCAAGTTGCTGCATAAATTTTACGCATGAACTCACCTGTCAAATTTTAACCAATCAGAGCATAAAAATTGGACGTGGAACGTGACCAACACGTGCCCATGGTAAGAAAAGGTCTTCCCCGCCTGCATTTTAAAAACACTGGCTGAATTTTTGCGTCTGAAGTCAGTTTGAAATCAAAATCGTAATAGTGCGGGGCGTTACTGACATAAACACAACATATTTGATATGAATTTAAAACGAAAGTAAACGTGAGCCTGCGATCATTTGAAAACGAGTAAATTGCCAGCGGATAACTTCAAAAAAATACTCGACCTCGATGGGTCGACACCTGAGCCCGCGATTCGGTCAGGTGATAGTGGTCAGCGGATACCCTGTTTTGACAGCTGTCAATTGATGACAACATTGATGTGCAATCAGCTTTCTCCTGGGCTCCCAAAGTAGCTAGAAAGTGTGAGAGTAAACATTGGTATGCCTGTGGTGCGGACGGACGGTCGGTCGGTCGGTCGGTCACGTGATTACCAAATTTTCTGGAATGGGTAGATTTCC